>JACDJE010000047.1:660491-1241867 GCA_016647715.1 Pavo muticus
AAAAAGAAAAAAGAAAAAAGAAAAAAGAAAAAAGAAAAAAGAAAAAAGAAAAAAGAAAAAAGAAAAAAGAAAAAAGAAAAAAGAAAAAAGAAAAAAGAAAAAAGAAAAAAGAAAAAAGAAAAAAGAAAAAAAACGCCCAACCAACAAGAAAAATTCCTTCAGACAGGAATGCTTGCTAGTGCCAAATATGAATGTCATGTGCATGCTGAAGGAAATCTCAGAATATTACTGCTAATCTCAGAAAATAAATTAACACAATAGCAATTCCTCTCTCAATCCACATGTAATTTTAAGCAAAGCTTGCTGTAATTTCTTTTAAATTAAACTATAATTGAAAAAATTCTTTGTTTTTGTCTCCTTAAACTTTGACCTCCATCCTTGGCACACCTATCTGAGTTAGATCCAATCTGTCAGAGGTATGACTCTCACTGAAACAAATCTGCTTCAATATTTTTCACTTGCAAAGGCACGGTATAATTTCTCTTGCGACTGAATCACACTGGTGTCAGAGTAACAAAAACAAGCAGGCTTGATTCTGCCTAACCACAGCTAACAGACTGAAGCATCATATCTTTTGAAGTTAATACATCCTAGAGGCACAATGGATGTACTGTTCCACTTCCCTGTTCTTAGAAATTGTTCTCCTACTGATCCAAGAGGAAAAAGCAAACAAAGTGAGATGTAAATGGGAGAAAAGCATTGTGCTGAAAGAGGTGAAAGATAACTGGAATCGCCCTTCCCATTATAATCATATTTACATCTTCTCTTAAATTTCCTATCCACTGTCTTTCCTTCACACTCAGACATGCTCTCTAGGACTTTTGTTGTTGTTGCTATGGAAGAACTTTGCAGAATACACACAAAAGCTAATCAATCTATATTTCTAAAATGTTTTCTACTAACAGTAGGTCTAAATCATTTTATTTTCTCTCCTAGGCACAAGTCCAACTGGACATTTAAATGTATATTAAAATGTAAGAGCAAGATTATTACTATTTTCCATTAATCACTAGCTATATCTTTCTTTGAATATGATACAACGTGAGCAGAAAAACTACCTGCCCTTATAAGAAGTCCCTCCCCAGCTTTCCTGTAGGTCACTATAAGGTCCTCTGGAGCCTTCTCTTCTCCAGGCTGAAGAGCCCCAGCTGTCACAGCCAGTCTCTGTAGGGGCGGCGCTCCAGCCCTCTGATCATCTTTGTGGCTCTCCTCCGAACCTGCTTCAACAGCTTGATGTCCTTTTTGTGCTGGGGCCCCAGAACTGGACACAGTACTCCAGGCTGGGTCTCGTGAGAGCAGAGCAGAGAGGCAGAATTACCTCCCCTCAACCTGCTGATCACGCTCTTCTTGGTGCAACCCAGGATATGGCTGGCCTTCTGGGCTGCAAGTGCACACTGCTGGCTCATCAACCAACATCCTCAAATCTTTCTTCTCAGGGCTGCTCTCAAGCCATTCACTGCACATCCTGTATCTGTGATTGGGATTGCGCTGACCCAGGTGCAGGACCTTGCACTGGGTCTTGCTGAACTTCACGAGGTTGGCATGGGCCCACCTCTCAAGCTTGTTCAGGTCCCCCTGGATGGCATCCCTTCCCCCTAACGCATCGACTGCATCACTCAGCTTGGTGTCATCTGCAAACTTGCTGAGGGTGCACTTGACCCACTGTCCGTGTTGCCTACAAACACGTTAAATAACACCAGTCCCACACTCCACCTGGACACTGAGCTGCAGACAGCAACTCCCTGAGTGCGACCATCCACCCAATTCCCTATCCAGCAAGTGGTCCATCCATCAAATCCATTTTTCTCCAATCTGGCGACCAGGATGTTGTGCGGGGCAGGGTCAAATGCTTTGCACGAGTCCAGTAGATGACATTAGTTGCTCTTCCTTTATCCACTGACACTGTAACTCCATCATAAAGGCCACCAAGTTAGTCCGGCATGACATGCACTTGGTGAACCCTTGTTGGTTACCACCAATCACCTTCTCTTTATTTTCCACATGCCTTAGTAGGGCCTTCAGGGGGATCATCTAATCCAGCGCATCTGCTCAGGGTCAGGTCAGCTGGAGCAGGTGCTCAGGGAGAAGTTTTGAGTGTCTCAGGGCAACCTGTTCTAGTGTTCGATGACCCACACATAAAAAAAAAACAAAACTATTTTCTTATATTTAAATGGAATGTATCTGGTTTATCAATCACTCCTCATTCGCTAAAGGCACACTCTTTTCCATCATTACTAGCCCCAGAGGTTCTAGGGCACACCATGACAGACCTCTGGCTGACTTTGTGCTGCTGATCACAACTCTTCAGGCTTGGTAGCTCTGCCAGTTTCCAGTCACCCCTACTGTCCACTTACCTAGTTCATGCTGCATCAGTTTGTCTACCACGTCAGATGAGACAGAGCCAAAAGCCTTGCTAATGTCAAGATAAACAACACCTAGTGCTCTCCCCTCAGCTGATGATACAATCATTTCACTGCAGGAAGCAGGTTGGTCAGGCATGATTTTCTGTTTGTAAATTCACAAAGACTGTTCTCAATCACTTTATTTACCACTGTATATTTGGAAATGGTTTGCAGAGCTATTTGTTCAATCCCAGGGACCAAGGTGAGGCTGAGTGCTCTGTAATTCCCCAGTTCTTCCCTTTTTTTTGCTTCTTCCAGTCCCCAGGAACCTCCCACATTCACCATAACCTTCCCAACGTTGATCGAGAGCGGACACATGGTGACACTGGCCAGCACCCTCAGCACTCACAGCTACATCCCACCAGGCCCATGGACCCTGTATGGGTACTTTGCATAAATGTTCCCTAACTTGATCCTCCTCACCTCAGGGCAAGCCCTCCTTGTCTAAGATTTCTGAAAGCCAGTTGCACCAGTAAAGGCTAAGACAAAGATGGCACTAAGTACCTCAGCCTTTTCTGTGCTCTTTGTCACCAAAGCTCCTGTCTCACCCAGCGTCAGGCCCTCATCTTCCCTGTTCTTCCTTCTGCTGCTGCTATGCCTGTAGGAGCCCTTCTTGTTCCCTCCCCTTCGTGTATTCTGCTAGATTCAAATTCAGGTGGGCTTTAGCTTTACTAACCCCATTCCTGCATTCTTGAGCAGTGTATCTTATGAAAACATTTACTTATGAAAATGAAGTATGAAAGAAAATATGAACTTCTGAATATATCTTTCTAAAAGTATAAGGAAACATTTTAAAGGAGCAAGACATGCTCACTGTTGTTGAAGCTACTGAATTCCAAGAAAGCACCCAAAAAAATCAAAGATACTTTAGAAAAAAATAATCCAAGTTACTTCCAACAGTACCTCAGACCAATTTCTTCATAGGTGCATCAGTATGACATTCACAGACAACCTGGCCATTTTGTGTTGAGAATTTGCATGAAGCTGATCCCAAATATTTTCTATAGTATTGTGTCTGCCATGTTATTCAACCCTTCTTACGCACAAAACTTATTACCTTCTTCAATCCTTGTTGAATGCCAGCTATCTATTACCAGTGAGATGTAGAAGATAGATGATCAACCATTTTTCACCTGAGTCTTTTGAGTAAAGGAGACAAAATCCAGTGGCAAATATTTTGATTCCTTATACGCATTCCAAATTCATTATATAAATTAGAAGGAGGGCACAAATACTGACCACCATGTAGCAAGGTAAGAAGGAAAGCACATATTTAAACAATGCAATACACACGCATCCTTTTCACACTGATTAAGCTGTGTGTAACAAGGAGTACTAATTATCTTTTCAAATAAATTCTCACACACATCTGATCTTGTTTTTTCCATAAGCTGATTATATTTTATTTTTATTATGGAAAAAGTTCTGCAACCCAGCACCTAAGCTTTGCACTATCTCTACATTCAAAAACATGCAGGAAAAAAATTAATACTGAAGAAAAATGTAGCAGAGCTTCCTCCTGAAAAAGAAAATATGGCACTGCAGACTGAACTCCAAATAAAACAAACTAAAGATAGAGTTGCATAAATAAAATAAATTCAATAATTAAATGTAATTTCTAAGAAATTTCAATATTTGCCAGTATAATAAACTTAGTTTGGTCACACACTCCACGTTACTTCTAGTTAAAGAAAATAAACATTAGGCCCTACTGAACTGTTATCCTCAGCAATAACTTAACATTTATGCCACAGACAGACTGAAATTGGTATAGTTCACATAAGAGCTGTTAATGCAAGCTCTGGCTTTTTGGTTGCTTAACATACACTTTCCCGAGTCTAAACTCCTTTACTTTCCCAGACTTCTAAGCTGAAAAAGCAATTTTTTTTTGGTCAAAGAAATTGCAATGCATTCAAAAGCACACAAAAGACCATTTCACAAATTTATACTTTATATAAACTGTTCTTTGCGGTTCACAAAGAAGTACAGCTGCAAGAGTCAGAGCACATTAAGCCATACATTAGTGCTAACACCACTTTGTTATAAATATTTAAAAACACAGCAAAGGAAGAAAAGAGAAAAAAATGCTCACTCTTTTGCTCTTCCTTGTTCTCCCTTCAAACTTCTTTCCAGTTGAGCAGGACCATTTTCCAGACAATAGGTGGGATCTGCACAGTATTGTAAGCCTCTGTGTGATAAGACCGAACACATACACGTATGCACTAATAAGCCTATCTAGTTATGTGGACTCAAAATCTTTAGTTCTGCAATCCAGCAACCATTCCCTGCCCCAGTATGCTACTAAAGCAAATAAAAGAGATTCCTAATGCTTGGCCGGTGAGCAGGATCCTGTGCACAGTCAGGGATCAGGAGTACAAATAGTCTACAACAGAAGTGAGACATGGATGTCTGAAGAAAGAGGAGAGTATAAACCATACTTGCAATGTTATTTATAGAGTATGAGTAAAGGAAATATTTTGAACCAGAGCCATATGAGAATTGTAGAGCTAAACCTGGCAATTTTAACTCAAACTTAACTACATGTTGAATCACTCTGAGCTTCTTATTTTTTTGTTGTTAACCTTATACACAAAGGAAGAGTTCAAGATTACTACAGTTACTCTTTACAAAAATGAAATTTCAATCTTGAATTGGGATACAGAGTACCATGCATGTAAACAGAAATTTTTCATGTGGTGTGAGCCAAAAGATTATCATCTAAAAGCTAAAAACTACATAAACCATTCAGTCCATATGCCTTAAAGTTTCATAATTTTTTTTTTTGCATGTGGCATGGTAATGACTCTCAGAATGAGAAAACAAACTCTCTGGTCTTTTTTCCCCTCATACAACACAACAATTACCTGAGAATTAAGGCAATTTGTGGATGCAAAATTTTAGCCAACTGGAGCCACAGGCACTAATAGGTAAAGCTTACATGAAACTCTCATTGACTCTCCCACATTATGAGCTCCTTAGAATTAAAAACATCTGGCTTCAGCATAGATAAGGAAACATTTTTGAAGATGAATATACAGCTTTTAAACTGTTGGCTCCAAAAAGCAGCTGTTTTAATATCTACCCATGCCACAACTACATTTTTCCAACAACAGTAGCAGCTTTGCTGAGCAAATTACGCAGAGGTGTTGAAGACAGCTTCAGAAGGCAACAAGGAATAGGCCAACTACCTCTTCAGTGGGAACAGGCTCTGTAACATGCCATTTATCACTCATCTGCTCCCCCAGTATTCTTTCTGTCCCTTATTCACTCATTTTAAGCAGCATACATTAAAAGGTACACTATTCTAGCTTAAATCAGGAAAGAATCACCCAGCAACCTGTTCTTCTCTCATGCCATCTTTTTCTCACCCAGTTATCACTCCCTCCCACACACTTTCCCTTTATTTTGAGGGTCTCGAACCTGATGTACAGCTCTGCAGTATCAGGCTTCTCCTGCCAATGGGAACAGGTTGAGCAAAGACTCTAAAAAGTTGCTGCTCGCAGACAGGAAAATGCAAGTTACCATAAGTACACAGGATGGGGGCTCTGCTAGGTGAAAGCTACTCCAGATCGGCAAACTTGGCTTCCGACTCTCTTGAGCTTTTTTTTTTTTTGCCTTAAAAAGCCCCACCAGAAAACTAACTCCACTGCCTTTTAGGAATATAGATGTGGAAAGTACATATGTCCTAATATACACTTCACAAATCGCATCAACACAAATCACCACAAACAAGAGAGACAGGTTAAGCGCTGCGAGAAAGGCAAGCAGAAGGGCTTCTGTTTTGCTTTACATCAGTGCTTTCAGGCAAATCCCTGACCTTACAGGAGTCTAGGAAATCATGAATCTATTCCTGATACTGCTGTTGACAAGCCAAACGACACCAAGCAAGTTACATGCCCTCACTGCATGCCTTAAATATATTCATTTAAAGTGTTCATATTTAATCTCCTCTTTGAAGCATTGGATGGAAATTGCTATGTGAGGGCAAAAACAACCCCAAAAAGCGGTACTCTCATCAGTAGTCACAGAGAAAAAAAGAAAAGAGAACACTTGGCAGCTTCCTTGTCGAAGCTGAAAGATTTCTTGGTCTATGACATCAAGCAAGAAATTCTGAGGGCTTTTGTTTGTTTGTTTTTTTCAAGAAATATATGTGTCATTGATACAATAGTTCTACGCAAACAGTTTTAACTACAGAGCAGTGAAAGTATGAACTAATCCACTCAACTGGGACAGCTCTTACCTTGGGTACAGTTGAGCTAACACACCAGCCACACACAAGCTTATTAAGATTAATCAAGATTTTACTAAGGGTTATTTCCTTCTTGCACCGTGCATGGACAGTGCAAATGCCAGCATCAAGCCCAGCAGCACAGGATGCTGGAACAGGCAGGAAAGTCCACCAACCCATTGGGATCCCCACCAGGTAAAATTCGTTGAACCCTTCACTGATGTTGCATGCTCACACTCCAGCCTGACGTGCCTTACTCTTGAGCCAGAGGAGTGAAAAGGAGAGTAGCGGTGCCAGCTATGGTATCACAACTTACATAACAAACTGACTGCATGCAAACCACTGAACACCTCACTGCAGTAATGAGATCCAATTACTGTCAACCTCAGCACTATTGGAGCTGAGGTCAGGAGGTGAAAGACACTATACGCAATACAAAAATCTTTCAGCTTCTAACATTCATAACCAAAACATTCCAGGGAAAAACTGAGGCTGTCAGCTGTTTCCACATAGCACAGTGCAGAAAGCAGAGACTGCTGAGCTACAAAGAATCCCAGAGCATTCCCAAAGTTTGCCTCATTGACAAGAAGTACAAAATTTAAATGAGAGGAGGGAAATACAATAGAATTAATAGAATAAGAATGTTTATTGGGAGATAATACAACTTTTGTTGAATTTGACTGACTCACCAGAAAAATGTTCCTGAATAGATGAAATTAAGTGATTGGTTTTGCTCATTATTAGTGCAGCAATGTACAAAGCTTACAGTTTGAGAAAGAAGCAGATACTACTTCAACTTTCATTTAATCACACTTCTGAAAATGTATACTTCACACACACAAAAAAGTAGTAATATTATTCAGTTTAACATGAACTTCAAGCAGCTAAAAAGCGATTTAAGAAATAAATCAGCAACAGAATATGCAAGCAGCTGGTATCTACTTGGATTCATTTCTCCCCCACATATGTGCTGAAAAAAACTTCATAGGAAGCCTGTATTTTTCAGAGGACTTCCCTCTCACATTCCCAAGTCATGCTCCCCTGGTCCAGAAGGAGCACTATGTTTACTTTTTGGCCTCCCGGTACAAGAGAGACATGGACATAATGGAGAAAGCCCAGTGAAGAGCCGGGAGATGATGAAGGGATTGGAGCATCTCTCCTATGAGTAAAGGCTGAGAGAGCTGAACCTGAGAGAGAAGGCTTGGGGGGGTCTCATCAATGTAGATGTGACCCCCTGATCTCAACCTGAAGAGAAGATGCAATGAAGATGGACTCGCAGCTTCTTTTTGGTGGTGTCCAGTGCCAGGACAAGAAGCAATGGGCACAAACTGTAACACAGGAGGTTTCCTCTGAACATCAGACAGCACTTCTGCACTGTGCAGGTGATGGAGCACCAGCTGCCCAGAGAGGCTGTGGGGTCTCTACTATTGCTACTATTCATTACTTGTATATACTGCTACCTCTGTCAGCCTGTTCCATAGATGCAGTGATTACCAAAATGACGCAAGTGGAAATAAAATCCAAACAAAGAAAAAAAAACACAAGGAACTACAGGTGGTAAGGTTTAGGCACTGCTAATTTGTTATTATTCATAATTTACTTATTGTGATATCTCCCAATTGTCAACACAAAAGAATCTGTACATTTGTATGGGGAATTCTGTTAGGAAATACAATCAGCTGCAAATATGAAAGGATCTGCAAAGTCAGCAATTTCACAGCCTTTCCCTTAAAATATCACATTTGTTTTTGAACACCTTTCTCATGGAATTGTAAGACTTACAGAGAAATAAACATATGTCATCAAATCCACTCATCCTGCAGTGACAGATATCCCCTGCAGTGCTATTTTTCCAGTGCTTTATGTAGTCTTTATTTAGAGGCATCGTAAGTACTGAGGTTTCCATGACCCACTGACATCAAGTGATCTATCAATCTAAAAATCTTACGAGTATAACTTCCAGTCTCTTCTCTTTCCTCACCATCTCTTCGGAAGCCTTCCACTAGTCACCAACCAATGTTTTTAAGTATAAATACCACGATGACTCAGATTCTTCCCACCAAACTTCACTCATTTCTCTGTGCACAAGTCAGGTACTTAGCTGTCAGGTAGCCCTATTTATTCTTTGGAGTTACCTCTCCCTCTCCCTGCTGACTTCAAAGGGAACCTCTGAAAGGAGAAGACCCAGCCTTATGGACAAGCCATTTTCAGTCTAAATCTCATGTAACCTTTTCTGATCAAGGATAACTTTGTATGTTTTTCCCCCTGCCATTTCTCTTCCACTCAATGTCTTCTGGGCACGATACTGTCCAACCTCAATGCAATTTCTATCTGTAAACTCGTCAAACTTGTTCAGAAGTGGTCTACAAACATCCTACCTCTAAGACCTTTCTGTGTATTTCAAAACACACTGTAAGCATATTTCCTTCCTTTTAAGAATACAAAAGCATAGACAACTTGTGGGACATTTCCCCTAAAATCCTTACATATGATTTTCCATGAAGATTCAGACAGCTCTTTGCAAGATGTAGGTCAGACGAGAGAGGAAAGGAAGCTCCTAAGGAAAAAAAAGCAGCTCTGGAAGCCAGGAGTCACTAAATGTGGTATGGTGTTGTACATGAACAGATGAACAAAAGAACTGGGCCGCTGAATCTCAACACAAAGATCTGCTATGTGCTAGCAGTCTAATGACCTTCTACCAAACTATGTTATGATGCATTAAAGTTGAACCAACCATCCATTTGACCAGCAGTAGTTTTTGAAATGAACGCGCTCAAAAGCAAGAGCACTGAACCTTACTTCTCAGATCTGGCAGACACACTCTACTTCTTTACTCAAACCACCAAGGGCTCCATGATCTTCATCCTCACCTCATGATTTCTTCTACCCCCAGTCATTAAGTGAGACAGGAAGAAAGCTTTGGAAAGCACCCAAATGTCTGTTTCTAAAGCATCAGCACTAGAAACCCTAATACATACCTAATCATTGTACTTCCACACTTACAAACAAAAGCAAACATTTATTTTCTGCACAACGGGGCCTGCTTCCCCCACTGCAGCTCTGAAGAGCAAGACAGTAAAATAAATTTCAGGCAAATAATTGCTCTCCACTTCCTATTGACCCCTCCATTCTCCAAACATCCTCTAACCCAGATTCTAAAACAAAGAAAAACAAATGCCCTGTTATATAAACATAAGCTATGTTTGAAAATCTACTTGCCTGGTCACCAGTAATAATGGGAAAACTCTCCTTGGTGAAAAATTCTGTCTCATCGTTTTCCAGTGCTTTCATTTGAAGTTAAAAAAAATAAAGAAAACAAATACAGCCAACCAACAACAACAAAAAAAAACCCAACCATAGAAATAAAATTTTTTGCTTATGCTTTTAAGCCATTGCTGCACCAGACAGATGAGGTCTTAGAAGCAAGAAACTCCATTGCCCACAGGTATGCAGCAGTGGGTGCTCAACCCTGGTGTTCCCTGTCACCTTAATGGCAACAAGCTACAAATGACATCTCTAAGAAGAACTGATCCTACTTGCTTTATGCATCTATCACCAACCATAATGATCCGGAAGCAGCTTACTGATTAGCAAGGGAGACGAGCTGAGAGCGGATACCTGAATCAGCAGATAAAGTGTGGGATATGAGTCCTAGAGAAAGATCCAAAGAAGTACCTAATTCCCATTAATTTCAAAGCAATTCTCATCCCTTTCTTGACCTCATGGTACAAACAATCAAGCTCTGGACCCTTGTAAGCCTTGGTTCCTAAATCCACTACTCCGAAAGTAAAACAACACAGAGAGGTGGGCATGGGGATCTCCTGCCCACCTAATTTTTCATGAAATACAATCAAATTTGGAATGGCTGTGTCCATTAAAAATTATCTGTCCTAAATAACAACACAGTTTATTTTCTTAAGTGTGTTCATCCAAACTTGGACGAACACAGAGAGCAGCTATTTGCTCTGCTGGCTGTGCTTCCTAGCAGCAGGAACACACCGGACTTCCTCTCATAGCTGTGATTTAGAGCTGCGCTTGCAGGGGGTAAGCAGCAGGTGCACAGTCACAACTTCCAAAAAAAGTATAGACAGGCTTCATTTTCTAGTCCATGAGATATATATATAGAATTATATATATATATAGAAGTAAATTCTTAAAAATCACCTGCAAACTTCATCTTCATATAGAGGAACAGCTCATACACCAAAATAACCATCAGCACTCTTCTTGAATGGGTTACAGGAGTCAGAAGTTAACAACGTGTAAATACATTCCCACAACGTTAAGGTTAACACAGAGAGAAGGGCTCTGTACCTCTTACATGCCTCAAAAAACTGGGGTTAATATCACACAAAAAACACTCAAGTGATTTCAGCAATTCCAGACCTTTTCTACCCACAAAAATATTAGAAATGTTTTTATTTTGTGATTAATATATATATATTTTAATGACAGGATCAAAAGAAGAGGTAGGAGAATGAATCAATTACCAGCTGGAAACAGAGGATAAAAAAAAGACAGAAAGGACTAAAAGAACAGAGAGATGAAAAATAAAAAGGCGGTATTCTTTTTTTATCTTCTTACCCCACTGCATTTTATTTCCTTCAGGCTTTTGTGCCAGAACTGTTCTATGATCTAATTTGACCTGGTCAACCATTTTACAGATTATTAACCACCAAAAATCAAGTCTCTCCATTATACTTTCCTCATATGTTCCATTTACTGTCACTACTGATCCTGTCATACACTACTGATTTCAGAATAGTTTCATCAGGAATCAGTGCAGTACAGCTAGCACAGATGTTAATCTCAAAGCATGTAACTAATTTATTTATTTTTTTTTAATCAGGCTTCACTTTCCCCATAGCTATGCGTTGAAGCTTTTGTATGAATTACTTTTGCTAGAGAGTCTCCTTTTTAGCATCCTCCAATGCTTATCATTCTTTGTCAAATCCTAAGCAGAAGCAACTCTCCACCTCCCTAATTTCATACAAAAATACAAGAACCACTCAATCAATCACTTTTTCCTCCCATGACAGCCACAGTTCTTCTGGCTGTCTATTCTCTGACAGCAAAAAAAGCTTGACATTCACCTGAGGTGAATAAAGCTTCAGGAAACTACGCTTTTTTCTTTTATTTTTTTGAAACAAATTCTAAGCATCACCAAGAAGTAAAAGACTCAGCTATGTTCCTCTGGACATGAAGTCTTTGATACGAGGGCGTATATGCAGAACTGTTATAAGCTGATGCCCTTTGATGCGACTGTGGGTAACAATTACAGCAATAACTCCTGAAGAAAAACTGCACAGACTGTACTAATGAACAGCAACGATATCCTTAGAAGAGTAAAGCAGCTGGACCTCTAACTGCCTTAGCCTACACACAGCTGCCATCCAACACTGTCTGTCTTAACACTTTTGAAAACAGCCCAGATCCCTCAATGCCAAACAATAAAGATACTTGCAGCAATTCCTATTAAGTATTTCTATGGCCACCACTGCTGTAGTATCTGAGAATGTAATATTCAACTTAACATTTATTTTCGTATGTCCTTTGGCAAAAGGGATTAAACAAAGATGGAATTAACATCCAACGTTTTCAGAGTGACATGAAGTGAAGTCATAACTGGGAACTGAAGTCTCATCCATTCCCCCACATCCAAGTGTAGCATCCCGTTTACTCAGCAGATGCACCCTCTCTAAGCTGTATATGTCTCTCTCTATCATATAATCTCAAAATAAAACAAAACTAGATACATTTTGAAAAAAAAATGCAAAAATATTCCCTCTCATCAGGAAGTGAATTAATCTTTTCAAGGTCACAGACAAAGCTAAAAACATGAAACAAGCATATACACAGCTGCATATACAACACCTGATTTCCAGGCTGAAATTTAACTTAGAAAGCAGAAAATAAATCTCTGAATAAATACTGTCCAACCTTCCAGATATATTTAGAATATCTCCATCACATTTTCACACAAGCTTAAACATTTTTGCTAAGACTTCACTGTACAAAGTTTTTAATGGCCAGGCAGAATAACATTCTGTGATTACACAGTCCAGTGACCTCTACATCCTTTCAAAAGGAAAAGGCTCAAGTCAGTCATAAAACAAGGGGCATTCTGCTTCTCCTTAGAGTATTCTTTGACAGCATTAGGTAGAACATTCTTAATCTTACAACTGAACAAGCACTGAATGATGAGCAAGGCATGCAGCCTTTTAACAAAGTCTCAGAGATGAGGTAAATCTTTTGTTTTGCAAAAAAGCTCATTTATAACATGAGCACTTCGCAACTTATCTTGAAGTACAAACTAGCTCTACTTCAAAACAAAAATACGTATCACATCCACAACAGCAAAATCAGTAAGTCCAAAGAGGACAGAAAACTCAATAAGGAAAGACACAGCTACAGACTTGTCACTTTTGTTCAGAATCTCTCTTTCCACGGCTTTAAGAAGCAGTTTCTAAGCCGAACTTTCAGTTACTTGTAACATTAAGGAATTTTAAAATGTAATAATTCCTAAGTGCAACGTGTTCTTAAAAAATCTACTGAAAAGCAGACAAAAATCAAAGTGCTTACAAGTACTGAAGAGCTCTTTTGAGAACACTACACTACATGTTCTTGAAATGATGAGGAAAAATAAAGTTGCCTATAAGAATATAACCAGGGCCTTGTTAAAAGCATATCCACTTAGGAAACAGGTATCGCATAACACCATAAAATAAACTTCATCCATACGGGAGACTGTTGTTCCTTGAGTGTTTCTCCTATTCACACGTCTGATGGGCCTTCAAAATTGATAAGATTGTGGAAAACCATATTCACAATACATGAGCAAAAACTGGATGAGACAACTCTTGTTGGCAGAATCAGTCTACCTACAATGCAGCATGCTAGGTGCTTTAACCCTAGGAAAGCTTGCCTGTTCTGAGCATTTCCATCATTCTGAGCTTTCCATCATTTGAGAAATAAATGAAACATTACTAGAAAAGGAAAAAAAAAAATCACTTTTTTCTTCCCCCTCCTACAGGTTAGAAACAAAACTTCTATTCAACGCATACTGTCAGCCATTTCTATTGTTTCCCTTGCTCCTCTCTATACATGTGAACAGGAAAAAGGAAGACAATAAATAAGTAAATAACCAAACCCTACTGAAATAAAGCCAATCCATACCACTTCAATGATTTATTTTTTTTTTATTTTGGCTTAATTTAAAATAAGATTTCTGCTTCAACATCCTCAAACACTCAGAAAGATATCTCCTGCTGCTGCCTCCATTTGGCAGAATTATGGTGTATCCAAATATAAACATAACTCCTGTTGTGACAACTTTAAGCCTACAACGCACATCTCTTGGCCAAAACACTTGAGCACGTCCAACTGACTGAAGAGTGAGAGTGGGGAGCAATTCAGAGGTTGTTTAAAGAACACAACTGGACACTTTGTCTTGCATAGGAAGTGCACAGCACAGGTCATTTCCACAGGCAATCAAACTCTGACATCAACCAGTGGACTTGTTGGCAGTCTCCCGGGGAGTTCAACAGGGGAAATGATTTAATTGACATGAACAACAACAACAACGTTTGCACTGCAAATACTGAAGATCAAAAGACATTTTCTTTTTATTGGCCATGAGAGGGCTGCTACCAGCCCTTGGAAATACTCATTTCTGTATTTTGAAGCATGTCTGTATCACAAGCCAAAGCTGGGAAGACTACAGCAGTGCAAAAACACGGCTGTTCCAGGGGAAAAGGAGTCCCCAGTGCCTTCCCCAAAAGCCATGTGATTGTTCAAGATTTACGAGTTCTGTCCTACACATCTTGCAGAAGATTCTCCTCTTTCCTCCAACTGCTGGCTCTGTGTTTGGAACAGCAAGCCAGAGTTACCTTGGCAGAATCAACAAGCAAGATCTCATAGCTGTTGTGTAAGTCCCAATACTCCAGTTTATTAATGAAAAGCCTAGCGGTTTTTAAGCTTTCTTATTTTATGGAGCCCATAGATGGCCCAGGATTGGTACACACCCTCACACAGTAAGTTTAAGCTTACAGGCAACAGACTTGCCTTTATGGAGCCTCTTCCAAAGATTCTTCAGAAAAAACCCACTAACACCCAAGCCCCCACAGATTATACGCTGAAAACCAGAGCTCTACATCTCTCTCAACGGCACGACTGAAGCACGAAACTTGACCCTGTTCTTGTGAACCACAGCCAGCAAGGACAGCGGAAACCGGCAGCATTCCACAGGCCTTTTCTCCTATTAGAACTGTTATGAGCTTGAGTTCAGAACAGGATAAATAAAGCACTACAGCCTCCTATCTCTCCCATTTTCCCCATATGACTCTTCTAGAGTCTTACAAAAGACACACCGGTCCATTGCAAATGTGACTTCCATCCTGATTGCTATTGAAGTTTTGTGCTGTTACAATGCAGGCAGGCTACAAGGGGAAACCTCTGTGCTGAGGAAGATCATGGAGCAGATCCTCCTGGGAGCTACAGGCACATGGAATAGGCACATGAAGTAGAGGGAGGTGATATGGGATAACAGCATGGCTTCATCAAGGGTAGGTCCTATAGCCAACTTATGTCCATGTGTCAACGGACAATGGAAGCCAATGACGTCATCTATATGGACTGCAGTGAAGTCTCTGACATGGTTCCTCATAACACACTTCCCTCCATAGTGGAAAGATACGGACTTGATGGACAGACGGTTCGATGGACGAGGAACTGGTTGCAAGATCATACCTAGAGAGTGGTGGTCAACGGCTCAGTGTCTGGATGGAGATCAGCCACAGCAAGACTTGCTGGAGCATGTCCAGAGGAGGGCCACAAAAACTGAGTTATAGTTATAACCTGTTCATTGCAGGGGAGATGGACCACACAACCTTTAAGGGTCCCTTCCAACTCACACCATTCTATGATTCTATAATGCTCTTTCAAGTTCTGAGGCAAGAAACAAGCATTCCCTGCAGAGTAACATAACCAACAGTGAACAGCGCACTGAAACTTGCAATGCAAATTAAAAAAAAGCCAGACAAGATGACCCCCTACACTATGGAGGCTGCAAAATAATTAAACAAGTAAATAAATTTTCCCCTTGGTCAAGTCTCTCTTGGTTCTTGTAACTCTTGTAAAGTCAGTTGAAAGATTCATGCACTGATGCACTGCAAACATTTTGCAAACTGTTTCTTTCTGTTTTGGGATTTAAATCTTCACACCATAAATTGTGGCTTGGAAGTACTGGAAGGAAAGAGTTGCTTGTTCATTGGATCCGTGGCTTCAGGAGGAAAAAAAACATTTAATCTTCTTTAATGTCATGAGACTTGACTAGTCAAGCCCTTGTATAAAACCCACATATTCAGAGTTTGGTGGTTAGCATGACCAGGTGTCTACTGCCTATTCCTCCAAGCTCTTCTATTAGTCCCCGAGAAGGCAACAAGCCTAACTGGTTAACAAATAAATGGTTGACAAATTGCAAACCTTGCCAGTTGGATAAACCAAAGAGTATAGCACTGATCTTGCAAAACCTACACTAAGTGGAAAAAAAAAATCTTAAACAACGTCAACCATATGATCCTCTTTGTCAGTCCAAATGTAGCGGTACACCTGGGAAGTGCAAAATAGCTTTAGAAAATAATGCTCAAATGTCTTAACCATAAACAACTCCTTTTCCAAAGAATACCAGCTCCTTCCCCAGTAGTTCCTCACATTTGGCTGCATACAATAAGGGCTTCTCAGCACCTGATGAGCTCCTCTCAAAAATGATCACCGCCCATTCACCAAGACCCAGTGTCTTCCAAACTGGTCACCCACAGGCCTCAGAACGCTTTCCAGCAGAGACAGCTACAGTGCTTCATGCAGCAGATCCCACTTTTACAGCCTGGATCCCTCAAGACCACAAGCTGAGAAGCTGTCTAACACTGTGCTCCTCACAAACTATTTCCACACAGCAGTGTTCATCCTTGATGAAGATAAAATTTAAAAAATTGGCATCAACCTTGCTTTGAAAAATAGGTACCTGTACTTGATCCAAATAAAACATCAATCGATTGTATAGAAAACCTGCTTACACCTTGGTGGAAAATTTGTCTATTTCCTCTTTAGTGTAGGAATTTCTTCATAACCAACACTAAATTAAGAAAAAGGCAGTCAGTGAAACGCAAGCCAAAATGGCAATACCCTGTTGTGTTTGGGAAGCAACATTCAAAGTGCTCCTTCTCCTGTTCTCACTTGAATCTCCATTCGTGTTTTTATCCACTTTGAGAAGAACAACAGAGGATGGACTGGAAGGGATTCCTGTTCACGTGTTCCTCTCCTCTCACAAAACAGGGGCAGCTTGATGCGCGGTGCTCAGAGCCTCAGCCACCAGAACTCTAGCAGGACAGGCATACCTCTCTGGGCTCCCTCACGTTGCATTTTTTCCCCTAATATCTATCTCATCAGCACTTGCTGTGTTGCAACGTGTGTCTGTTGCCTCTTGTCCGACTGCTGCGCTCCCAAGAGGAGCCTGGTTCTGCCCCTCCATGCTCTCAGCTGGTGACTGACTGCTGGGCTCCTTTTCCCTTAAAAAAAAAAGCAGAGCACGCACACACACAGCTGCGCTCCACATACAGACAAATGGATTTTCAGCTTATACTTCTGAAATACAAGTGCTGCACTTTACTTTGCAATTGGGTTGCAAAGTAACCTTGTCTCTTACGGACTGCCTTCACGGACAATCAATACAGAGCAGCTAACACGGTAAAAACTCACACCACAAACTACCACTAATAATCCTCCCATCCGGAAAAAAACCCTCAGATTTTGTTCCATGTTTGAACCAGCCCTGCCACTAAGCGGTACTGACCTGACCTCAAGGAATCGCCCTGCTTTCCACCACTTCCCCGTCAGGGAGGGAAGTATCCCTCAGTGAGGCAGAAATCGGGCACGCAGCGAGACCCCGGTGCCATGTGTCATTCGGTTCCTCTCCGACCGCTCCCGCACACACCTGAGTGCGGCAGCTGCTCGCAGGACGCGCTACGCCCGGACTTCCCCGTTTGTAACCCACGGGCACTGTGCGCAGCGCCCGTCCCAGCTCCGCAGCTCAGAACGGAGCTGGCGCGGCTCCCACAGCCAGAGATTCGTACGGCCGGCGGGCAAACAAAGGGGCATCCCCGGCCACAATGCTGTTTCGGGTTTAAGGAAGAGCCTCAAAGGAGCTCTACCTTACGTTAACTCGAGAGAGAACCCGCTCCCGCCACCCTCCTCCCGAGGGCCGCCTGCGAGTTGCCCCTTCGGACATGCGACGATGCGGGACAGCGCCGCCGCCGGCGCTCCCCGCGCAGCTCCCGGAGCTCCGCCGCGCAGCCGGGCCGGGAGCGGAACGCGGAGCACCGCAACAAGTGGCCGCGCTGCCGCGGGCCGCGCTTACCCAGATAGTGCCGCAGGTCCAGCAGAAAGTGCGGGGGTCCCCCGTTGAGCTGGTAGAAGAGGGATCCCACGCAGAAGAGCAGCAGGGCGGCCATGCAGAAGCCGTAGTCGCGCAGAGAGAGGAAGGGCAGCAGCGAGAGGGGCCGCCGCCGCTTCCAGCCCCCGCCCTGGCTTGGGCCCCCTGCCGCCGCCACCGCCGCGGGGGGCCGGGGCGCCGGGCAGTCCCCGCCGCCGCCGTGCTGCTGCTTCTTCTTCATGCTACCCCCGCCGCCGGCTCACGCAGCCCACCGGGCAGGGCGCATCCTCCATCCGCCTGCTCGGCTCCGGCTGTCCGCGGCGGGGAAAGTTCGCGGTGACTCAGGGGGCCCGTCCCGTCCCCATCGCCGGCTTCCCCCGGCCCCGTGCAGGCGAGAGTCCCGGCGCTGCGGCGGCGGCTGCTGCGAAGCGCCGCTAAGGGGAGGGAAAGAAGGTGGTCACCATCCCGCTCCCTGTGGCTCCTCTCCTCCTCCGCCGCCGCTCTCTCGCTCCCTCTCTTCGCTCGGCCTCTCGCTCCGGTGTCAAGTTACAGCCCCCACTCCGCCGCCGACGGGCCTGCGGCCGACTCGTGCGCACCGCGCGGCCCCCGCAGCTCACCCCGGCCCTGCCCGGCCCCGCCGCCCTCTCCGGCTCGGCCCCCACTCCCGCCGCGCGGCCGTTGCCTCCGCGCGAGCGACCCCTGCGGGTACTGCCGGGCGCCACCACCCTCCGCGGGTCACCTGCCCCGGCCCGCCCGGCCCCCGCCTCGGCCCACCCCGGCTTCGTGCGGGCAGCGAGGCGGTTGCCCTCGGAGGTGGCTCCGCGGCAGCAGCGGTGGGGCCCGGGCGGCCCAGGGCAGTGCTCTGCACCTGATGGCGTTTCGTACTCGTGTGAGGGATGAGAGAGATCACTCTTGTCTGTTGCCCTTCTCGCAGCCCTGTGACGGGACTGATTTCTGCTGGAGACAGGGCTTTAGACAAGTGCGGAAAATCACCAAATTCAGATCACTCAGCAACCTCAGTCTGACTCCATCTGCATGTGGCTTGAGATACAGTCTCTAATTGCTTGATGATGCAATTTTCCCCACATAACTGCTTCCTACAAGGCATAGGCTGCGTGGTTTTCATGCAGCACTGAGCTTCATCCTTTCCACGCAACATATGTCCCCAGGGTGTCCTGATGGCTGCTGGGGACCCTTCATGTCCCTGGGCACTGCAGCAGAAATGTGCTTTCTCCTGTCTGGAGGCTGCTCTACCAGGGCCACAATGTAGAGAGGTGTCGGGGCTGCCAAGCACTTTTTCACTTTTCTCCTTCCCCTTCATGAGGTCACATGGTCTTCTCTTTCATTTTTAGACAGCACTGTGGTTTGGGAGAAAAATAGGAAACCATGACCCAAGCACAACTTGCCAGGTCAGAAACCAAAAAGCAATTGCCCTTTTCCTTTTCAGGCTTAAAAAATGGACCGTGAATTAGGGGGCCTGACTCATAATGTTTCAGCACTCACAGCTGGAAGTTCTATCAGGCAGGCTGCATTCAGGGGGTTTTGCCACTTACATCAAAGGGCAAGTGTTTGCAGATAACGCCAAAATGGGAGGAAGTGTCAATCTGCCTGGGGTAGGAAGGTCCTTTAGAGGGATCAGGACAGGCTGGATCGCTGGGCTGAGGCCAATGTGATGAGGTTCAACAAGACCAAGTGCTGCACTTTGGCCACAGCAATCCCAGGCAGTGCTATAGGCTTGGGGCAGAGTGGCTGGAAGACTGTGGAAGAAACGGACCTGGTGGTACTGGTTGATGCTTGGCTGAACATGACCCAGCAGTGTGCCCAGGTGGCCAAGAAGGCCAATGCCATCTTGGTTTGTATCAGAAATAGTGTTGCCAGCAGGAGCAGGGAGGTGATTGTCCCCCTGTACTCAGTCTGGTGAAGCTGCATCTCAAGTATTGTATTCAGTTATAGGCCCTTCACTACAAGAAAGACATCGAGGCCATAGAGCACGTCCAGAGAGGGGTAATGAAGCTGCGTAGGGTCTGAAGCACAAGTCTTGTGGCTGAGGGAGCTGGAATTGTTTAGTCTGGAGAAGAGGAGGCTCAGGCAAGACCTCTACAACTCCCTCAAAGGAGGTTGTGGTGAGGTGAGGGTCAGCCTCTTCTTCCATGTAAACTAGTGGTAGGACAAGAGGGAATGGCCTCAAGTTGTGCCAGGGGAGATTCAGTTTTGCTATTTGGAAAAAATTCTCCGAAAGTGTGGTCAGTTGCTGGAATGGGCCGCCCAGGGAGGTGGTTGAGTCATTGTCCCTGGAGGTGTTCAAAGAACATATAAACGTGGTACTAAGGAACATGGTTTAGTGGGCAGCATTGGTGGTAGTTGAATGGTCGGACTAGATGATCTTAGAGGTCTTTTCCAACCTTTATGATTCTGTGATTCTGTGTATGTGCTGGCATTTTACCGGTGCTCCGGGCTTGGGTTTTGTGCTGGCATCCAGTGGTAAGGAGCATCTGCTGAAACAGCAAAATTCTGTGAGCAAGAGCATAGAGACAGAATGTGAAAATGAACATCTAGTGAGCAATCCTGTAGTCTTTGTTGATAAACAATATCCTCATGGTGGCTGATCAGACCTCCTTAGACAGCTGGGAGAGGAATTTCTTGGATGTAGTCACATAGTCTATGACATCAGTGTGCTGATCTTTCAAAATCCTACAGAAAACCCATAGCAAAAACAAAGCTAAAAATGACAACTCATTTTTGAGAAAAAGAAAACAAAAATAATACAACATAAAAAAAAAAAATCCACTTTGGGCTAGTGCTTAAACGCCAGATAAAAGAGACATAAAAGGTAAATCTTCAGGACTGCAGTTTACTTTAAGCAGAAATATCCAGTGATTTTCAGCAGATGAAGCCCTGACTGCAATAATGTTATTAAACTACCACCTTTCAGCCCTCATGAATGCCAGTTTGAAATGCGAAGTGTGCACAGCTGCCGTGGATGTTTTACATTATTTTATGTTCTTATAGATACTTACCTATCAACTGGATGGCTACAACGACCATGCTGTAGGTTCATTTAGTAGTACTGGTTGCTGTTGCAAATGAGAAACTGGAGAACACTTAGACTGGAAAATCAATGTTAAATGTATGGTTTGACAAGACAGACAACATCTGTAAGATGAATCAATAAATCTTTATTTTTCTAATTGCAAAGAATGCCTTTGATCTCTAGGAAGATATTTTGAGGGGAAAAAAAAAAAAAGAAAGAGATGGAAAAACAGACCTATCAATGGAGTGAAATGTAAATGGAAAGATGGTTCTGCTGAGAGAGCTTTTACCATCGACAGGTACAAAGTTCTGAGAGAAAGAAGATACAGAAATCATTGCTGTTGGAATATATATTTAAAGGTATAAATGAGCTGCTAAATGAGTTCCTTTCACAGGTATTAACTCTCCCACCTATGTTACACTATCAATTACAATTCCTAAAATCGAAGAAGGACAACAGGCAGGAAAATAATTATTATTTACTTTGTATTAAAGCTTTATATAGTGTAACTGTTCCCCTATTTTTAATTTCCCTGTTACTCATTTACTTTAGCAAAACCGGTATGATTTTGCATGCAGAGCATAAATCAATTTAAACATACAAATATTCTCAACCTGTTACATTGCTTTTTACACACACTAAAAAAAGAATAAAAAACTCACAACCCACATTAAAGGAACGATATGGTTGAAAAGCCAAGCGTCAATTCTTCAGAAAAATCCAAGGGTAAGATTCTTCAGGCAAACCTGTTTTAACTTGTCGAGGATACAAGTTACAATTCAGCCTTTAGTTACGTGATTATGTTGTTTTGCTTTGAGGACTGATGCCTTGTACAGTGACTGTGGCAGATACTGTTCATATGTGCAGCTTTTCAGCTTATTTTTAATCATCTCTTTGTTTAACATATGTCCTCTGGCTTTGTTTAAAGCTATCCAAATCCTGCTTGTTATATGGAATTACTAATGTCACAGTGGGCTTTTCCACTGCGTTCATTGTCATAGTACCTTGAGCATATGATGAATGTTTATGACTTACTTTCATGAGAAGTAGCTAATATCAGCATTTTACTGATTGTGTAAATGAGGCACATAGAGATTAAGGTTAAATGTGTCTATTAATTTTGGTTGCCAGCTTTGAGATGACTAGGGTTTGCCTTAGTGAAATACTCAGCATTATGCATTACTTTGTATGTTCAGAGCATAGCTCCCATTGACTTTATATGCAGCTGTGAATGCTAACTACTTCTACAAATCAGACCCCAGGCTCTCAAACCAAACACCAAGCATGAAAAGAGCACTGCATGGCCACTCAGTTAAATCAATCTGCTTGACATCATAGGAGTGCTGCGGTGCCAGCAGACACACAATCAATAATTTTCAGAGCAGTATTCCCTTCAGCAGTCTTCATCCTCCTTGCCCATCTTGACCTTATTTCACTCCTCTTTTTTTCCTCTCCTAGATGTGGTCTCATCTCCAAGACTGTTGTCCAAACATGTTTGCTTTCATGAGCTCATCTAGACCAGGCCCAACTTTTGCTTAGGCTGAATCCCTCTCCTGGCTGCAGTGGTTCCAGCAAGGCATTGTGAGCACAGAGGTAGTTTCCTGGGCCTGGAAGAGGATGCTCACTACAGTCAAAGGACTGGAGAATATTGCTACCAAAAAATTCCAATCAGGTCTACTTCAGTGCTGTGCTAGAGACTGCTGAGCTAACTCATTACCCCAGCTCAGAAATGAACGCAATGAGCAAGATGAGCACATGGAGATTGTTTGTTGGCTCAACACAGAATCATTGAATATCCTGAATTAAAAGGGACTCACAAGGGTCATGGAGGCCTGGCTCCACACAGGACCAGTTAAAATCAAATCCTATGCCTGGGAGCAGTGTCCAAATGCTCCCTGAACTCCTGCAGCTTGGGGCTGTGCCCAGTGCCCTCTGGTGCAGAACCTGTCCCTAACCCCCAGCTGCCCCTCCCCTGACACAGCTCCATGCCATTCCCTCGGGCCCTGTTGCTGTCACAGAGAGCAGAGCTCAGCACTGTCCCTCCACTCCCTGTGAGGAGCTGCAGCTGACATGAAGACTCCTTTCAGCTCCTCTGCTCTGTGCTGAACCAACCCAGGGACCTCAGCTGCTCCTCATACATCTTGACCTCTGGACCCTTCTCCATCTTTGTATCCCTCCTTTAGACTCTCCCTAAACAGTTTTATGTCCTTTTTACATTGTGGTCCCCAAACCCACACCCAGTGCTCAAAGTGAGGCCACAGTGCAGAGCAGAGTTCAACAGTCTCTTCTCTCACCTGGTAGCAGCGCTGGGCCTGATGCACCCCAGAGTACAGTTGGCCCTTCTGGCTGCCAGGGCTCACTGCTGGCTCATGTTCAACTTGCCTTCAGCCAGACCCCCCAGATCCCTTTCCATGGGGCTGCTCTCCAGGCTCTCATCCCTTAGTCTGTATGTAGATCCAGGGCTGCCTTGTCCCAAGTACAGAATCTGGCACTTAACTCTTGTTAATCTTCATGTGGTTGGGGATTGCCCAGCCCTCTGATTTGTCAAGATCTCTCTGCAAAGCCTCTGTACCCTCAAAGTCTCTTTACTTTCTGCAAAGCCTCCTCTCAAGGGAGTCAACAGCTCCTCCCAATTTAATACACACAGCAGTAATTGGCTAAGACACTGGTTTGGGTCCCAGTAGCCCAGCCGCCACAGCTGCTTAGCTTACTGCCTGGCTCATCGGATCTGCTGCTCAGCAGCCCAGGGGTGATGTCTCACTCACAGAGCTGCGCACTGATGACCGTAAGCCTACCTCAATGCTTTTCTGGCTTTTCTGACACCCAGCTGCTGGAGTGCTGTAGCAATGTGTTGCTGGGCACAAACAACCTGAGGTTGCATTGAGATCCATAGTCTTCCATGGGAACAGCAAGAACTATGCGCCTAAGAAACAAACACCAATTCCCCAAGAAGTGAAGGGATTGCAGTGTCTCATTTCTGAAGTGGTAGGGTTTTGTTTCCAACATAGACAAAACGTCTTTCACTTATTCTTAACATTTAGGGTTTTTTGTTGTTGTTGAAATTTTCCAAATGAATTCTCATTTTACCCAATTCCCCAGCTGGGATCTTTTATAACAGCCCGTTTGCAAAGAAATAAGCAATTTGAAAGGCATAAGAAATGACCTGAGCCCTGATTTTCTTTAGACACTAGAGATAGAGAAAAATTTAGATGCAAGACCACACTGAGTAAAGGATCACTGGCTTAGCGGAATAACATAATATAATGTCATCTGAGAAACACCCATGAAAGATTGCAGCTTTAAATTCCTCCAGCAGTCTCTCTGATTCAGAAAGCGTTGAAAGCATAGTGGGGTAATTGATGGCAACTGTGCAGGCTTTATTTTACTTTATTCAGCAACAGTTGATTATTTGATGGAGATGAAATAAGGGTGCACCATGACTTTTCATTTCATGCACAAAAAACACTTGCAAATTTCATCTTCCTTGAATGAATTGGAATTACAGCTCTGTGCTGGCTGGTTGTATTAGTTTCTGTCCTTTGTGGAAGGCTCAGGAATACATCCCTGGGGAAAAAAAATGACAGTAAATATCTGAAGATGGGGACACGAGCTGCATCCTACAGCTCCTATGCCAGACGGGTACAGTGTAGTGATGCTCTGACAGTGCAGGGTTGTTTCCAGAAGAGGAATATATTTGTAATTAAAATGCTATTTGAAATTACATGAACATGCTATCAATGTCCATTGGAGAGTCATAGAATTTATCAGAAGGAATTTCTATGAATTCCCTGGCATTGCTGACTCTCTCTGGCAAAGATCTACTTGTAGAACTATCCTTACTCCTGTTACCACTGATTCTGTTTAATTTTATCAGAAAAAAAAAAAAAAAGGGTAACGGGGGAATTGAATCAGGACACTTTCCTTTTTAAGCAGCATGTATATCATTCGGAAGCAGCAATGAAAGCTGAAGGTACAAGAGGATTTTTTTACAATATACAGTTTTGATGATCAATTTTTTCCCTTTATAAATACCCACTCAGAACACCTCCGACAGAATCCACTTCGACTCTGTGTCCTCTTTGTGTCAATTTTTCAACAGCAATCTAATTCTGGCATTTATCTCCAGAAACCACTAGTAGAAAGGCAGAAGTTTCAGTGTGCAAACATGAGTTTTCACACAGCAGACCTGTTAAAAGAGACACTTGTTTAGATAGTTAATAGAATAGCACCATATGATGCACTGGACTGATTTAGAGAAAGTCACACTGGGAAAATAGAGTACTGGTGCTAATTAGGCTAATTAGGCAGATAGACACAAGTCTAAATCCAGGAAATGAAAGAAATATGCTAGAAACCTCCAAGTACTTCCAAAATAGCCACTGTGTGTGTGCCACACCATGCAGAGCTCTGCCATGGTAGTATAAGGAAGCAGCAGAGGCAGGTTAGCACAGTGCTCACAGCAGAATTAATGTCCCAAAGTGATTTTCACAGCAACCTGTGGTCTGTAGCACAGGGGAAACTTCGGGTGGAAGTAAGCTAGTGGTGCAGGTTTTTTGAAATGTGGATGGGAATATTACAGGAGGATGAAATGGGCAGTTAGTTAGAAAATGCCTTCTAGTCTAGTCTGTAAGAAACCTCCATCCCCATCTCTGAATCTACCACTAGAATTATCTTTTCTAATGTTCTACTAATAGTAACATTCACTCTCTCATCAAACAAGGCAAACCTACAAACCAGGTCTCCCCTTCCCATAGAGAAGTGCTCCAAGCAGTGGTGGAAGGCTCTCCAACTTGTGCTGGCTTTGTGTTATTGCTTTTGTCTGTTCGTTATGGCAAGATGGGGAAGGAAGGAGAAAGGCCAAGGTGAAAAGAAGTTGAAAGCAAGTGGGAAGCAGGCTTCTTTGAGAGACTGGAAAGGAATGGTGCACAAAAGGTAAAGATGGAGAAGATTCTACACCTAGTGCAGCCTGCAAGGTGGAGACATGATTTGTACTTGCAGGAGAGAAGAGGGGAAAAAAAAGACGACAGATGTGATATGAGAGTGGCACAAAAGGCCTTCAGGAGAAAAATGGATGTGTGTTTTTTCAGCGTTTCTCAGACATTATGTATGAAACAATTCACAAGCTAGAAGTTACTTTGTTGAATTATTCATAGGCAGATTTCATGTAATCAAAGTATTTCAGAAAAAAATGTTTGATCACACATCAAAAAGCCAGCAAATGTCAAGTTCTTTATCACAGATCTTTCACTTGCTAAAGTGATATTCACAAAAAAAAAAAAAAGAGAGGAGAGGAGAGGAGAGGAGAGGAGAGGAGAGGAGAGGAGAGGAGAGGAGAGGGAAAGGGAAAGGGAAAGTTTATGCATCAGCTGCTTTTACATAATCTGTCACAGGGATGCCACTACATATGTTAAGCCAAATTTTGGAAAAATTGATGTACAAAAAAAGGGACTCACCCACCAGCTAAATATCCACTGTACAGCCTGTAAATCAGGTCACTTCATTTTCTGACCACTCACACAAGCAGTGGCCCCACAGTGCATGAAAATTTTGCATGAAACTGCCTTTGCTCTTCCTGCAGTTACTGAGGCCCTGCTGCTTCCAACCCCAAAACAGAAGTAGGTCATGTGTCAGATTACACAAACTTCACTACTTAGCTACAGCAGAGGGAAATTTCTTCAAAACTGATTGCCTCCACTGGACTGTTAACTCCGTCTTTCAAACACTCCGTTTTCCCAGCAAACTTACAGCTTACAGAGTGGCAATGCATTGCCAAGAGCAGGAATGGAAGGTCAAAATTTAAAAATCTCAATCCAACAGAGCAATATTCAACTTGCTAGAAAAATATACTTTAATTCTCTATAAGACTATGTGTGTATACAAGCAGGCACACAAATATACTAAGTATCTATAGATATGGTGGGCTGATTTACACCAGTTCAGGTGGTTTGCTGCACTAGCCCAGAGCGTTCTTTTTCTAAATCAGGTTTGACTCAATTCCCAGACAGTTACATACATTAACTTGGCTTCCTATCATTTCCTTAGCATATAAACCTGAACATTTTAAAGTTCTGAGTTGCATTTTGATTCTATCTGGTCACATTAGGAATTTCATTCCTTATAAAGTTATCATAGAATAACTGTAGGAAATAGAGAACATTCTAGTGTTTTAATTGAGTAAGAATACCTCTCTTCTGAATAATTCATTCTTGTTGCTCTGGCAATTTCATGTCATGGTTAAAAAGTGAAGTATGCAGAAAAGCAAGTAGATCTGCCTGTCATAAACTATTTCCCCCCACTTCTAAATTAGAGTCCTTGGCAACAGTGTTTCTGGAATGTAGTAAATATTTCCTTTAGACCTGTACAAAACACATCTGGAGGACAATGCCTATGAAAACGTCTGTTGAAAAGCGAGACTGTGTAAATCAATTGTGCAGGACCTCTAAAGCAGAGCAATAACATTTATAAAATGAATATAAAAAGATACAATGCAATTAATGCAGTCATGAATGTTTATACCCAAGGAGCAATAAGTATTTGCAAAAGGAGAAAGTATGTCATTCACTTATAACGAACAAGAGCAAATAAATCAAAGGATCCTTGCTCAATTTATTGCATTTTACCAGGGCTTCCTCTGGACCAATTTGATTTTTCTGCAGTCTTTGGCCAGAATCATATGACTGGAGAAAAACTATGAATCGCTTTAAGCACTCCCAGATGCCGGGGTTGTCAGTCTTAACACATGCTATTTCCAATTCTTGTGGAAAAAGAAAGCATATATTTGCATTGTGCTGAGCTTTCAACTGAGCAATCACCTGATGGAGAGACCTGAGCTTAAAAACCACAGCAACCATCCCAATCAATTGGTCTGATTTCTGCTGCTTGATGAAATAAAAATTGATTCTGCTGCTGCTGCTGACATTAATTTGTCACCTCTATCCTTTACTTTCGTGCCTCTTGCTGCAGCAGCCTTTGCTATTTCAGTGAGACTGTGCATGCTGCTGATGGAGCTAAGCCAGACTTTCACAACACACCTTGTAAAGGCAGCTCTTATTGCCCTTATGGGAAGTTCTTTCAAAAGATGTCACTTTTTTCCTCTCTTTTTATCTCAAATTAACACAAGCAGGCTCAACCATATGTCATTTGCATTTAAGAGAACAGTACGCTCTATCCTTGGAAGATCTGCTTAAAGTGTTGTTGCCTTTTCATATTCAAAGAGCAGGAAGCAGAAAGGGCATGTGTTTCTAATTTTATGACAAATACTTGTTAATTTACTGTAAAAGAAAGGTTGTATTGCCTTCTCCCCAGCCTTGCCTCTTTGTTCACAGCTACCTTCATCTATGGACAGCAGACTGTTGCAAGGACTGTGTGTGACAGTCCCTGCTTACACCCTCTAGATGAATTACAGACCTTATACATATGTGAAGCCTTGCATTGGCCAAAGGATGGCAGATGACAGATGTGCATCCGGGTAGGAGATCTCACCCTGAATTGGGTCATGGAAATCCCCAAGTACACAGGGAAATCATGAGATATGTAAAGCCCTCTTTCCATCCGTGCAGATAACTAGAGCAGGGTGGCAGGATGAGGCTATTGCTCCAAAATTCACACATTGCACCAGCTGCATCTCCACTCCTCTGGATCCCAGCCTAGATTTCTTTTCCTCCCGTGATCATCTGTGTCTGATCCTAGGTCAGGAAACAGCTACAGCACTACACTGCACATGTATCAAATGCAAGTGCTTTGGGAGAAATTATGGTACAGGATTAAAACTGTGACTCTCCTACTAAATTCAGAGGTTTGATTGGCTCGTTGGCCCTGGAAGAAGTTCAATTTCATCCTAAAAGTGTATTTTAACTGTAATTCTTTTGAGTGTTACATCAGCATCCATGTGGTTATAGATCATAGCAGAGGATAAACCGCACCTTCTATCTCTGTTCAAGCTCTCCCTTCAAATGACAGTCTTATACTTCTAACTCTTTTCAAGGTAGGAGCCAGTAATTTTGCTGCTCTTCAATACTGCAACTGTTGGTCATACAAGCGTTAAAATGTCCCTCTCTTCCCAAATGTGGCTTGTTTTTTTCAAGCCCAGGAAGATAGGTGCAAAACTGAACACTGGTATTTTGAAAATTTGTCTCCTTTAACCAGAAGCATAAACGTTAAGTGGAAATAAATCATCATTAGACTAACCCTCAGCCAAAAGCAAAGGAGAAAGTTTGGTGGAGCAATGGTACCTTATTTTAATAAAAACATTGACCCCAAAAGTTTTCTAAAAAAAAAATCTGACACTTTAAAATCTGATATTCGGAAACGTGGCAATGGCTTCATTTTTAGCCTTGAGACTTGACCCAGGCATGATCCCTCACAAGGACTGGTGACTGTGTATTGTATATGCATACAATGGACTAACTGTTAGACTAATGGGGGGCTGCTGGAGGTTTCTGGGACTCCTTCATTAAACTAATGACAAACAGTCATCTCTTGTTACCAAGGTAACATTCTCTCCTATATCCCTTTTGCAACTCATTGTATTTTCTCTTTTAAAAAAGGCTTGACTTGTGTTGTCTGAATTCTTAAGAGAATATAAGATGGGTAGAAATACCTTTTTAACTATTAATAACCAGTAAAAAATTCTGATACTAATGAGCATCTGAGATTCTTATAATGTAAGAAAACTTGTAGTACATCTGAAACATTTCTCTGAGCTTATAGACGTGGAAGACTAACTAAATCCATCTTTGGAGTGTTTTGTATGCAGGAGAACTGCAAGATCAGATATTTGCCATAGTGTTGAAATGGCAAGCCGTAAATATAACTATTTGCAAATCAATTATTATATATCTAAATCTTCAAATACCCCATTCCTCAAGATGTTTAAGGCCAGGTTGGATGGGGCCTTGGACAATCTGATCTAGCACTCCATCTAGCTGCTGGCAATCATGCCTGTGGCAAGAGGTTTGGATCTTGATGATCCTTGAGGTCTCTTCAAACCCAAGCCATTCTATGATTCTATGAATCCCTGCCACGTACAGCAGGGATCAATTAAATAAAAGAAATGGTCTGGAGGTCTGAATGTTCCTTTATGGTCCTTCCTGCAATATTTCCAGCTTACAGACTCCCACCCCGATTCTGTACCTTTTGACTCTTGAAGATTTGTTCTATTGCCCTGCCCACTGCAAGTTAGGACTCCTATTGCTCTCAAGTTGTAAGCAGGCAAGATGCCTTCCTCTGCTAACAGCCATACTTGTCTTATGATCATGTATAGAAAGCCAAAATCTGGGATGGCACAATTAATCTTCCCCTCCCAATTCCTTCCCAACGTCTGCAAAAATAAGTAAATGAGAGACTAAATGGCCACATACTACGAGTGTTCAGTCCTTTGCTTTATTTGCAAATATTTGAAAGGATATCCACTGCCTACTAGTCTAGAGAAAGCTGAATTCTGCACTACAAAACTTACAGGCTGCTATTCCCAAACCTTTGGAACCCACTTGTTGCTGGGACAAAGCCACAGCTCACCTGAAGATGGTTTCACATATTTCCCATATCTCAATCATATAAACATTTTTTCCATTTGAATTTGTTTGATAAATTAAAGGGACAAAATTTAAATCCAAACCATTCCCCAACAACCTTGAGGATGCCTTTGCTTCTCATTCCCAGGCTCTGCGTTATAGAGGTCTTTTCTATACAGCAGATAAAATAAGTCTGCTTAAGCAAACGTACAGCTATCAACCAAAACCAGGAGGAGGGTGGTGGTGGTCTTTTTACTGGGATTCTATGGCTGGGAAAACTCTGAGAAAAAAAGCAAAAGTGCCAAATTTTAAATTGATATACATTTTGGAAGGAGTTTGGATAACATTTCTTATTAATTTGGTAATGGTGAAGGCACGTGAGTACCCCACGTGCTGCTTTATTGCACGGCTCAAGACTTTTGTAAGTTAAAGCAGTGCTGGAAGATCCCAAAGAAGTTTGGCAGAGAGGCTGTGAAACATTTTATTACATTTACATCATTGTCTTATGTTTTTTCAAGGGAAATTACTCATAGCATGACTTCTACTCTGAATAGAAATCTACTCCCTCCTGTGGCACTGCACACTAACGTTCGGAGAGGCAAGGACTAGATGGTGATGGCAAGGTGAGAATTTGTCCAGTGCCCCCTGATTCAAACTCTATCCTTTACTGAGTGAATATGAAAACATGCTGTTGCTTTGAGAGTGTCTGCAGTGAGAATCTGAAATAGCACACTTGATGTGCTTGTTCTACACTCAGTAGAAGGGAAGCTGCCAGATGTTTGCACCTCAAGTATGTTTTGTAACATCCTCCCTGAAGGGAACGATTACATACCTGCTTTGGCAGTGCCTCCAGCTAGGAGGAACTGTTGAAGAAGTTCCTTCAGGGACAACAATGCTTAAAAGAAAAGTTTCTGAGGAAGTTAAGGTGCAAACAAGCAAACAAACAAACAAAAAAATCATCAGAAGTCTTGAAGCAGGCAAAACATTTTTCAACAACATCAAAACGGGACAATTCTTGCAAAAAGTTACAGTTCTAGTTGAATAAAAGCTAGCTATAGGATGGAGATTCTAAATGGGAAAAGAATTAAAAAGAAAATTAGAGTAGGGAAATTTCCAAATTGAGACACATCCTGTTATCGTAGCCCAAATATCTTTTTCCATAGTCATTATTTTCCAGCTGTCTATATTTCAGCAAATGTCAAACACGCATAATGCCACACTGCCTTTTGAAGAAGACATTGCTTCTCAATAAACCTAAACCATCACTGCAGGAGCTCACTTTTTTGAGCTGTGACTACTGTGTGATGTAATGATTTTTTTTCATACTTAAAAACAGTCGTATTAAACTTGCAAGGAGCAAAGGACTGGATTTTATATTGAAAGCAAGAACTACATAAAGAGGGAAGGTAAACCTATTGGAATATTGCTGTATTTTTCTAATGTTATGCTCTTGAAAGTGAGAAGAAACTGCTGTCACTAAAACCACCGAGTCCTGTTGGGATTTGGCTGTCTGGGAAATGAAGAATGCAAATAACAGAGAATAGGAAAGTGTTTTAAGAAATTCCAAATGCATCATGTTCAGAATATGTACAATTCTTGCAAAAGCCAGACACAGACAGACTGACACTGTCCCCAAACGTGGGTCTTCTGGCTAGCAGGCCAGTACATGTGCTGCAAAGACAGCTGGAGAGTATGCTCTGTTTGTAAAAAAAAAAAAAAAAAANAGAAAAAAAAAAAAAAAGGGTAACGGGGGAATTGAATCAGGACACTTTCCTTTTTAAGCAGCATGTATATCATTCGGAAGCAGCAATGAAAGCTGAAGGTACAAGAGGATTTTTTTACAATATACAGTTTTGATGATCAATTTTTTCCCTTTATAAATACCCACTCAGAACACCTCCGACAGAATCCACTTCGACTCTGTGTCCTCTTTGTGTCAATTTTTCAACAGCAATCTAATTCTGGCATTTATCTCCAGAAACCACTAGTAGAAAGGCAGAAGTTTCAGTGTGCAAACATGAGTTTTCACACAGCAGACCTGTTAAAAGAGACACTTGTTTAGATAGTTAATAGAATAGCACCATATGATGCACTGGACTGATTTAGAGAAAGTCACACTGGGAAAATAGAGTACTGGTGCTAATTAGGCTAATTAGGCAGATAGACACAAGTCTAAATCCAGGAAATGAAAGAAATATGCTAGAAACCTCCAAGTACTTCCAAAATAGCCACTGTGTGTGTGCCACACCATGCAGAGCTCTGCCATGGTAGTATAAGGAAGCAGCAGAGGCAGGTTAGCACAGTGCTCACAGCAGAATTAATGTCCCAAAGTGATTTTCACAGCAACCTGTGGTCTGTAGCACAGGGGAAACTTCGGGTGGAAGTAAGCTAGTGGTGCAGGTTTTTTGAAATGTGGATGGGAATATTACAGGAGGATGAAATGGGCAGTTAGTTAGAAAATGCCTTCTAGTCTAGTCTGTAAGAAACCTCCATCCCCATCTCTGAATCTACCACTAGAATTATCTTTTCTAATGTTCTACTAATAGTAACATTCACTCTCTCATCAAACAAGGCAAACCTACAAACCAGGTCTCCCCTTCCCATAGAGAAGTGCTCCAAGCAGTGGTGGAAGGCTCTCCAACTTGTGCTGGCTTTGTGTTATTGCTTTTGTCTGTTCGTTATGGCAAGATGGGGAAGGAAGGAGAAAGGCCAAGGTGAAAAGAAGTTGAAAGCAAGTGGGAAGCAGGCTTCTTTGAGAGACTGGAAAGGAATGGTGCACAAAAGGTAAAGATGGAGAAGATTCTACACCTAGTGCAGCCTGCAAGGTGGAGACATGATTTGTACTTGCAGGAGAGAAGAGGGGAAAAAAAAGACGACAGATGTGATATGAGAGTGGCACAAAAGGCCTTCAGGAGAAAAATGGATGTGTGTTTTTTCAGCGTTTCTCAGACATTATGTATGAAACAATTCACAAGCTAGAAGTTACTTTGTTGAATTATTCATAGGCAGATTTCATGTAATCAAAGTATTTCAGAAAAAAATGTTTGATCACACATCAAAAAGCCAGCAAATGTCAAGTTCTTTATCACAGATCTTTCACTTGCTAAAGTGATATTCACAAAAAAAAAAAAAAGAGAGGAGAGGAGAGGAGAGGAGAGGAGAGGAGAGGAGAGGAGAGGAGAGGAGAGGAGAGGAGAGGAGNTTAATAACCAGTAAAAAATTCTGATACTAATGAGCATCTGAGATTCTTATAATGTAAGAAAACTTGTAGTACATCTGAAACATTTCTCTGAGCTTATAGACGTGGAAGACTAACTAAATCCATCTTTGGAGTGTTTTGTATGCAGGAGAACTGCAAGATCAGATATTTGCCATAGTGTTGAAATGGCAAGCCGTAAATATAACTATTTGCAAATCAATTATTATATATCTAAATCTTCAAATACCCCATTCCTCAAGATGTTTAAGGCCAGGTTGGATGGGGCCTTGGACAATCTGATCTAGCACTCCATCTAGCTGCTGGCAATCATGCCTGTGGCAAGAGGTTTGGATCTTGATGATCCTTGAGGTCTCTTCAAACCCAAGCCATTCTATGATTCTATGAATCCCTGCCACGTACAGCAGGGATCAATTAAATAAAAGAAATGGTCTGGAGGTCTGAATGTTCCTTTATGGTCCTTCCTGCAATATTTCCAGCTTACAGACTCCCACCCCGATTCTGTACCTTTTGACTCTTGAAGATTTGTTCTATTGCCCTGCCCACTGCAAGTTAGGACTCCTATTGCTCTCAAGTTGTAAGCAGGCAAGATGCCTTCCTCTGCTAACAGCCATACTTGTCTTATGATCATGTATAGAAAGCCAAAATCTGGGATGGCACAATTAATCTTCCCCTCCCAATTCCTTCCCAACGTCTGCAAAAATAAGTAAATGAGAGACTAAATGGCCACATACTACGAGTGTTCAGTCCTTTGCTTTATTTGCAAATATTTGAAAGGATATCCACTGCCTACTAGTCTAGAGAAAGCTGAATTCTGCACTACAAAACTTACAGGCTGCTATTCCCAAACCTTTGGAACCCACTTGTTGCTGGGACAAAGCCACAGCTCACCTGAAGATGGTTTCACATATTTCCCATATCTCAATCATATAAACATTTTTTCCATTTGAATTTGTTTGATAAATTAAAGGGACAAAATTTAAATCCAAACCATTCCCCAACAACCTTGAGGATGCCTTTGCTTCTCATTCCCAGGCTCTGCGTTATAGAGGTCTTTTCTATACAGCAGATAAAATAAGTCTGCTTAAGCAAACGTACAGCTATCAACCAAAACCAGGAGGAGGGTGGTGGTGGTCTTTTTACTGGGATTCTATGGCTGGGAAAACTCTGAGAAAAAAAGCAAAAGTGCCAAATTTTAAATTGATATACATTTTGGAAGGAGTTTGGATAACATTTCTTATTAATTTGGTAATGGTGAAGGCACGTGAGTACCCCACGTGCTGCTTTATTGCACGGCTCAAGACTTTTGTAAGTTAAAGCAGTGCTGGAAGATCCCAAAGAAGTTTGGCAGAGAGGCTGTGAAACATTTTATTACATTTACATCATTGTCTTATGTTTTTTCAAGGGAAATTACTCATAGCATGACTTCTACTCTGAATAGAAATCTACTCCCTCCTGTGGCACTGCACACTAACGTTCGGAGAGGCAAGGACTAGATGGTGATGGCAAGGTGAGAATTTGTCCAGTGCCCCCTGATTCAAACTCTATCCTTTACTGAGTGAATATGAAAACATGCTGTTGCTTTGAGAGTGTCTGCAGTGAGAATCTGAAATAGCACACTTGATGTGCTTGTTCTACACTCAGTAGAAGGGAAGCTGCCAGATGTTTGCACCTCAAGTATGTTTTGTAACATCCTCCCTGAAGGGAACGATTACATACCTGCTTTGGCAGTGCCTCCAGCTAGGAGGAACTGTTGAAGAAGTTCCTTCAGGGACAACAATGCTTAAAAGAAAAGTTTCTGAGGAAGTTAAGGTGCAAACAAGCAAACAAACAAACAAAAAAATCATCAGAAGTCTTGAAGCAGGCAAAACATTTTTCAACAACATCAAAACGGGACAATTCTTGCAAAAAGTTACAGTTCTAGTTGAATAAAAGCTAGCTATAGGATGGAGATTCTAAATGGGAAAAGAATTAAAAAGAAAATTAGAGTAGGGAAATTTCCAAATTGAGACACATCCTGTTATCGTAGCCCAAATATCTTTTTCCATAGTCATTATTTTCCAGCTGTCTATATTTCAGCAAATGTCAAACACGCATAATGCCACACTGCCTTTTGAAGAAGACATTGCTTCTCAATAAACCTAAACCATCACTGCAGGAGCTCACTTTTTTGAGCTGTGACTACTGTGTGATGTAATGATTTTTTTTCATACTTAAAAACAGTCGTATTAAACTTGCAAGGAGCAAAGGACTGGATTTTATATTGAAAGCAAGAACTACATAAAGAGGGAAGGTAAACCTATTGGAATATTGCTGTATTTTTCTAATGTTATGCTCTTGAAAGTGAGAAGAAACTGCTGTCACTAAAACCACCGAGTCCTGTTGGGATTTGGCTGTCTGGGAAATGAAGAATGCAAATAACAGAGAATAGGAAAGTGTTTTAAGAAATTCCAAATGCATCATGTTCAGAATATGTACAATTCTTGCAAAAGCCAGACACAGACAGACTGACACTGTCCCCAAACGTGGGTCTTCTGGCTAGCAGGCCAGTACATGTGCTGCAAAGACAGCTGGAGAGTATGCTCTGTTTGTAAAAAAAAAAAAAAAAAAAGACATGCAGAGACCGTGGTGCTGCACCTTAGAGCTGCTTTTTAATTTTCAGTTGAAATCATATTTTTAAATAATTCAAACATCATCTTTTTTATGTGGACTTTCCGAGCATGTAATTATTGCATTCTGTTATTACAGCGTCAGAATCTTCAGCAGTCTTTTATGCTGACATTTTAATCACTAGAACTTACTACTACAGAACTTTTCACAAGAAGGACTGATTTGTAAAATCAAATCTTACATCATTTATGGGGTCTGACATCTTGCATAATTAACTAATTTGCCATATACCATAGGTCATTGATTTTCTATAGGAAAAAAAAGAAATTAGACTAACATCTATTATCTTCTTCCAAAGGATTGTTCTGCCAATCATAAATGTTCCTATTTCCACCCATTGTCATTTCCACAAGAGAAATTTTATTACTTAGATAAATGTATCATGGTCTTGCAGTCTTGTTATCAAGATTAACTCTCTTTTTATAAGAGCAGTTTTTGTTTCTGAATGTGGTTGAAGCGGTTTCCCCCAGAAGTGTACCTGACAAAAGGATGCTTTATATCTTTTCATCTTATTCCAGCCTTTCCATAAAATCAATATTCTGTTTCTCTATGAATTATAAGTAGCTTCCTGAATAACCTTCCTTGCATAACAGATTTTTTTCTTACTTCTTACTTATCCTTAATAACAGAAGAAAAACAGAAGAGAAAAAGACAACAGTGCTTTATATAATCTATTCTTTGTATAATATTATGTAGGTGAATAACTGGATAGATCTTTCTAACTCAAATTGCAGGGTTAATGTTTTTGAAGCAGAGCAGTTTTATATGTAATGGACATATAAATATTACAATGGCAGCTTAATTCCTATTCCCTCTACACTATGAAAAAGTAGCTTGCTTATCAGCTTTTAGCTTATTTCTCCCTTTCAGATAATGCACTGTTGAATAAAATCTAGTTGAGGAAAAATATATCAGCTTACAGAAGTACCGTTTCTTTGGTGTTTTGTTGTTACCTGTCACATAAAAGGTTTCTGAACACAGGAAGGGTGAATAAATTAACAGGTGATAAGAAAAGCTTGTATTTTACACCTAGTCAGGAATACAGACCGAAGTATAATACTGAGCTTTGACCTGGGGCATTTCCTGTGGGGGTTAGAAGTGATTTAGAAACTCTAGTGGTTCCTTTAAAGATTTAAAAATTTCAGGTTCTTTCTTACAGAACAGAATCACAGAATGGCCCATGTTGGAAGGGACCTCAAGGATCATGAATCTCCAACCCCCCCTGCCACAGGCAGGGCCACCAACATCCATATCTAATACTAGACCAGGCTGCCCAGGGCCCCATCCAACCTGGCCTTGAACACCTCCAGAGACAGGGCATCCACAGCCTCTCTGGGCAGCCTGTTCCCTCTGACATCCAACCTAAATCTTCTCTCCTTCAACTTAAAACCATTTCCCCTTGTCCTACCCTTTCAGAGAGTTGACTCCCCTCCTGTTTATAGGCTCGCTTTAGGTACTGAAAGGCTGCAATGAAGTCACCCCGCAGCCTTCTTTTCTCCAGGCTGAACAAGCCCAGCTCCCTCAGCCTGTCTTCTTAGGAGAGGTTGTCCAGCCCTCTGATCATCTTTGTGGCCCTCCTCTGGACCTTCTCCAGCAGCTCTCTGTCTTTCTTGTACTGGGGGCTCCAGATCTGGACACAGTACTCCAGATGGGGCCTCACAGAGGCAGAGTAGAGAGGGACAATCACCTCCCTGTCCCTGCTGGCCACCCCACTTCTGATGGAGCCCAGGATACCATTTGCTTTCCGAGCTGCAAAAGCACACTGGTGGCTCATGTTAAGTTTTAATCCATCAGGACCCTCAGGTCCTACACTGCCCTTGTCAAGGTTTCCAAAGCTCAGTGCAGAGCTTTTCCTTTTCTGCCTGTCAGATGCTATGAGCACTGGTGACCCTGCGTGAAGCCAGGTCCTCCCTTAGCTTCCATAACTGGCTGCAGTTTCTGCTTCTACTCCTCACTGCCTCCTTCAGAGGAGCTCTGCTGTTCTCCTCAGCCTTACTTGGGCACTGTTCTCTTCTCCCTCCACATAGAATCATAGAATGGTTTGGGTTGGAAGGGACCCTTAAGATGATCTAGTTTCAACCCACCTGCTATAGGCAGGGGCACCTCCCTCTAGACCAGGTTGCTCAAAGCCCCATCCAGCCTGTCCTTGAATACCTCCAGGGAAGGGGCATCCACAGCCTCACTGGACAACCTGTTCCAGTGTCTCACCACCCTCACAGTAGAGAATTTCTTCCTAATATCTACTCTAATTCTACCTTCTTCCAGTTTAAAGCAGTTTCCCCTCACCCTGTTGCTACATGCCCTTATAAAAAGTCCCCCCATCTTACTTCCGAGCAATGTGAGCTATGAAAACAAGCGTAGTTATTTTCGGTTTCTTGTGTTGCAGATTCATTTCAGAACTATCTCTGGTCTAAGCTAACATTGCAGTTCACCTCACTCACGCTTCAGCTCTTAATACAGCTGAAAAAGAGCTCAGTCTTTCCCTATATGCATTTTTTTCACTTCTTCGTGCATTTAGCCATCCAGCTTGTCTCCCGGCACTGGCATCTGGACATTACCTTTCAGCTGGACCTCTTCACTGTTCCACAATCTGGAGCTGCTTTTAAACACCACCAGTTCACTGTAATATGTTCTGCCTACCCTTCACTCAGCTTACACTGCTCCAGGAACTTAGTTTTTATCTCAGTTTTCATACCATTTATTTTTCTGTCCTTCTCTGATCACTGCTTAAACAGAACACAGGAGAGGCAATAACTATATGCCTCCTCTCCTATAAATATATACTTGCCCATTTAGAAACAAGCTAATGGGAAACATGAAAAAACAAAGATTTAGAACAACAACAACAACAACAAAAAAAAAACCCAAAAAACAAAAAACAACCAAAATCTGTTAAAATACTAATTTTGAGACTTTTACTTTAGTCATAGGCAAATGGGGCTCTGCCTCAGGGGAACGACTGTTGGGTGTCACAGAGCAGTATGGGAATTCTGAGGCTTGTATCAGTGCTCAGTGGTCCTAGTGAAACACTGGGGTGGAATACCCTTTGCTCATCTCACAAGTATTTTGGAGCCGTTACTGTATTTAACCTTGTCCAGAGCTCTTGGTATAGTGCTGCTCGTCTTTCCTGGCCACAGTTTGGGAGACAGATGCCTCTTTGTGGCCAAGATCTGAGGCGCTGCATTTTAAAGTGGTTTTTTTTTTTTTTTTTGTGGTTTTCTTTTTTTTCTTTTTTTGCCTTCAGCATGGGGTTTTCTAATGCTACAGAAGCCCTAGATCTAAATCTCTAGAGAATAAAGCAGTGTGAGAATCTGGCATAATCTGATGTGTAAAAAACAAATTGAAGAGCAAAAGGCAGAAGTGGAAAACAGCAAAAAGAACAGAGGCAAAAAGCGCGCTTAACTGCATTTTCTCAGGAATAAGCATTTCAAGGTATCAAAGCAATCTACAGATACAGTAGGAATTAAGAAAAATAGACAGGATATTTAAAAATTTGATCTTAATCTAAGATAATCAGAAATGAGAAGGAATCATAGAATCAAGGAATATAATCAAGGACAATGAAATTAAGAAGGGGACAGCATGACAGCAGAGATGATGGGCTGAGCACATAACATTTAGGAAGCTTTCAAGTTTTATCAGGGAGCACTACACTTCTAAGTTATCGGCTTTGTAACCATGAACCATCAGATTGCAGAATTTGGATTCAGCAAGGATCATGCCTGAGTATATTTAGGTAAAAGCACGGAACCAATTAGATTTCAGAAGCATGTCTACACGTTTTGCTGAATAGAAATCTATGTTATTATTTCAAAAACTTCTGTCATACACAAAAGACCAAGAGGCTTTAAATTACAGAGGTAGGAAAAGATTGCATCCCTTTCAATAAGCTTAAAGGTGGTGTGGACTGACTCCCAGAACAATCCTTGCCAATTATGAAATCTGAAGGATGTAAAAGGAAAATGCCATGCTGTAGTTGTTGTTTCTGCCATTACCTCCAATAAAAAAAAAAACAACAAACTATGTGCAATGGGTACAGCTATATATCATTAACATTTTGCTCCTGCAGCCAGGATCATAAACATGAAAATCACTTTCCAAAAATGAAGGCATGTTCTCACTCTCATGAAACCCCTGCCTTTCCAAGTTACTGTGGTGAAGGTCGAGCATCAAAATACCCTTTTCCCCCTCAAGCATAAAACATTTTAGGGCTATGTAGGGGTAACAAAGAGTAGAAATTAAATATCCAGACAAAATTGCTCATTTGCTGGTGAGTTCCCTTTTGTTGTCCGCACCCGATAACCTTCTCCATGACAGAGGCTGGTGTGGTTGTGGAAATACTGCATATATCATGGATGGTTCACAAAGGCTGCCCCAGGTATGGCTCCTTCCACCTTGCCCAGCTTTCTATTATTCTTCTAGTAGGCTTTGTACTACAGAATGTTTCACACTTGACCCCATGGCATATGACAATACCCTCAGTTTCATGCTGAAAAAATATTGTGTGCTGCAATGCAACTCAGATTGCTTCAGATACTCTGAACTGAAGAAGAGATAGACAAAAAACTAACTGTCACCTCCTAGGGCCTCAGTACGTCAGCTGAAGCCCCAAGAAAGCGCAGGACTGAGCTCTGTGCAGGACATCCAGGCACTTTCTGCTTGGAAAGCAGCCAGGCACTGGGAGGACTGACAGGATGTGTCCTACACCACTTAGCCTTGTATTGCTTCCTGACGTGGTTTATTTAGCAGCACAGACATACCCAAATAGGTCTGAGGCAAGGGGAAGACTCAACATTCATCTGCCACAACTTACATGGGTGAAATGTGCTTGCCTGTAAATCAAGTGTTGCTCTGTTAAAAGCACTACATCCTTCCGTAATTTTAACTACAAATTAGAAATAGTTTGCCAGTAGATTTGGGAACATGCAAATAAATTCTAAACCATCAAACCTTTTGCCAAATGATCGGATGTATCCCTGCTTTGTCATTACGAGTAAGCATGCAGAACTTTGAATCACATGAAGAGCAGAAATGTAAAAGTAGATGTATTATCACAGGGAAATAAACAACTCAGGTGGCCGAACTGCCCCAAAATTGCACATTCTATCTTGTTATGTGGCATAAAACACTTTATTTTGTGCTAGAAATGAAGAACTTTACTTATAAAACTTAAACTTTCAAGTCCCTTAAGAACAGCATTAATTAGTACCTCAACAGACCAAACAAGAACATGCCTGCAAGGTTCTGCAAATACGTTCTCCTACTCATTGCTGCTGAGATGTAAACAAAACCCATATCCCCCAGGGTATAAAAATATAAGAAACAACAGCAAATATTTCATGGTGATGGTAATAACCAGGCAAGAAAACCTGGGAGATGATAATTGGTGTTAGCTTCCTGTGTAAGTATATGCAGAACAAAAAAAACCCAACCCAGCAATCTGAAGTTAAACAAGACAGAGAGAAATCAAGGTGGTAGAAGGAAAAAGGGCACATTCAATTTGACTCTTGTGTTCCTGAAATTTCTTGTGCTCAATTCAGACAAGGATTTATGTTGTTATTAAATTCGCTATCAAGCTGCTGCTCTGAAGTCTCACACTCCGCATAAAATAAAATGTTCTTGGGAGTCATGACTGTGAAGAAATCGTTGAAGATATTAGTCAGACAGAACTGATGCAGCCTTATCTTCAAGAGACCAAAGACAGACAGAAGAATAATCTTCAACTGGTGTGAACTCTTTATTCCTATACAATACTAACTCTGAAATCTGAAAATGACAGACTAAATGTTATCGTTTTACTGATGATGATTTCAGTAGAAGCCTACTAATATGGAAACTATACTTAAAGACAAGAACGTGCTTATGTTCAACTTAAAGCAGTGAATCAGCCTTCTTGTATACAAATGAAATTGTTTGCACTAACTACTGGATGTAGTTAGTATTTCTGAAAGGGATCTCACAAAAATGTGCTCATAAATTGTTCTTATCTGAATATTTGTGATGATCTCAACAATTTTTCAAGGCAATCTAGAAAAAAGTTGTGGAGTCAGTAGCTGAAAATCAATTCACCCACTTCAAACTGAACTGTACATTTAAAGATTTATTATTAGTCAGTGTGAAGTTAATAACATATTTTATCATCAAATTCATTCAAGTGAAATATATGTTTCACCGAAACCTATAGTTTAGAACTAGCTTTGCATAAATTTGCTGTGACAGTCTCTTTCTTACTTGTTTCTTCAAGATAAGCTCCTCAAAGTGAAGTGAAAAGAGGAAGTCGTTGATAAAACTTGAGCCAAAAGCCTCACTAACCCATCTGAGTTTTGATTCCCTTGCTTTTTTTGGCACCTACAACCATCTTGGGGGAAATTATGTAGATTTTTGAAGTCTTTCTTTCTAAGACATAGAATGGGGTTCTCCTGCTCAAAGCTTTTTAACCATTTGTTGTTCTCATTATAATTACATTCTCATTTGCTGCTCTACAAGCTTCATTGCTGCTGTTGTATATTCTCCACTGGATTTTCTGTGTAAACTGTGAGCGTGCATTTATATCTGTATATAGGAATAATAGAAATAATGTAAAATAATAGATGGATGATCTCTAGAGGTCCCTTCAACCATGTAAATCCAGCTTTCTGCTTGAAGTGAGACTATTACCTGCACTACATTAAATTAGTTGAACAAATTAGTGGTAGGCTGATGTATGATCTCCCCTTAGCTTTATCCTCATCAGATAAAAAAATCCCAAATCTCTCAACTTCGTGTCCTTTTGAGGTTTCCCACTAGCCTGGTTCTCAACATTCTCAAGTCCTCTGATCAGAAGCTCTATCGTTCAGCATATTAACCACATCAACGCATTCAAAGTTTTCTGCAGATACATACCAGATGCAGTCTGTTGCACCACTCGGTCTTTGATGAAGATATAGAATAACATCAGCCCCTGTACTGATTCCAGAATGTATCCATGTGTCACCAGCTGCCAAGCAGATATCAAGTCACTGACAGCCACTGGACAGAACTCCAGATGTTTTTAAGCCACTTCAAACCATGGTTCCTCAGCTTCCAAACAAGAATGCTGTGGGACCTCGCATATCAAAACTCTTGGTGAAGGCAAGGTACATTTTAAACAGCCATTTCTTTCACCTACATAGCCAGGCACTTCATCACAAAAGGCAAACAAAATTGCAAAGCACAATCTGCTTATGGTGAATTGACATTGATTTCTCCTGGTCTCTTTTCACTCTCTATGAGTTTGGAAATGTGTTCCAGATCAAAAACAGCACCTGAAGGCCTAGCAACATTGCCACAAGAGCTGTACTTAAACCTGTGCTTTTTAAGGTAGGGAAGCTTCAGAACTTTTGTGGCCAGCAGTCCTTCTTCCTTGACTGACAGACCCCCCAGATCTTCATCTTGCAGAAAACTGACAGCACCACAGACATATCACTAAGGAGGGTGTTCACAACCTGAAAGGGTTGGAGTCAGTATTTCTGGGCTGGCTCCATCATCCTCCCTTCCTGTTCAAAGCTTCCATTTTCAGCATTTAAAACAATATTATTGTTTTCAAAAGACAATCTGTCTTTCTGGAAATGTAAAAAAAACTGGGGTGGAAATCACCACTCTTAATTATGCAAAAATGCCAGTAATCTAATTACTGTGAAAGTCAGCATCTCAGTTTTCCCAGTTCACCCTGAAAACTGCACCTTTCAGCACCAAGACAGGGTGCTTTGTCCCAGGTAGAAAATAACATCTCATGAGTCACTACGAGAAATACAATGCATATGCATTTTTTTGACGCCTCCTGCCCAGCTACTGCTCACATCTGCAGTTCTTCAGCTGACGAGACTTGACACTGGCACTCAAGATGGCTGGCAACCTCCACCTGCTGAAGACAGTCTTCACTGTGCAATTTCAACCATTTGGATTACAGCATCATTACTTCATTTCTTTCTTTGAATTACCTCTTTTCGTGATTCTCAGGAAATCAGTTTACACTCCTCTGCCTGACTGAAGCTGACGAAGTCACCTATTGCTTCCTTCAGACTGGTTGAGCTTTTCCTTCAAAATCTTTTTGTTCCAAGACAGATCATTCATCCCTGAATTTACCAGTTCCCTCCCCAGTGATCTGTAACCTTCTTTTGAAAGAAGTTTCCAACACTTCTTCTACAGAAGTTCCTATATAGAACGTTTAATAAGAAAAAAAAGTAAAAGGACTTTTTTGTTTGCTTAACTGAAGTTGTCACATACTTTCTGAACAGAAAGCACAGCCCTATTGCCTACAACACTAAAAGTAACTGTAAATGAGTTTGGCATTAGCACTTAAGCCTTAAAAAAACATTTTCATCACTAAGAACATCATGAGGAACATTATTTCTCTTGGCAACAGATGGTTTAGTACATACTGCGAGTTTCAGTGATGAAGAAAATGTTAAGACATACTGGGAAGTAGTTAGGCACGCACAGGAGGTGGAGCTTTGAAAGATTGCCTGGATCATTAATGCAGAATTTTCCAAACATGCAAAAAGTGCCAAGCTACATGTAGGAATTCATTGGAGGGCTATGCAATCCCTTTTCTAGAGAAAAAGTATTGCTAGCTTTACAAAAGCTTGCTAGACTTCTATGTCAGCTTTTAATTTGCATGTCATTGATTTTTATTTTGTTTTTAACATCTGTCTCTAAAGTTCAAAATGGGACTGGGAGAAACACTCAGCCACAGCAAAACAGAAATATTATTTTCTGAAAAAGATCTAACCCCAAACCGGGCTGACAGATAGTACTCACAGCAACACTGCTTGTCATTCTGCTCTGTAAAACTGGCAATCTTCTCCATTGTTTTTCTTAAATTTAACATGCTAGCTGTTGAACCTTTAGCTGCCCTTTCACTGGGGAAAGAACAAATCTAACAATTGAATTTTGCATTGATTTTACTAAAGGTTTTCTGGACCTAGCTTTCAAGCTGGCTGTGCTCCTACACAGCATGCAGAACTGCAGTCTCAGTTGAATTCACCTCGGTGTGTTCCAAAAAAGACACACTATGTATTTTTGCCTTTCTACCAGGGCATGTTTAATCAACAATAACATATCTGGAATAGGTTCCAAATATGGGCCACAGTGATCTCAATTTAGATCGCAATATTATTCCATAATTTCTCTTTATGCAGATACCGATATTCTGAGGATGGAGGACTTCTTTTTTAGGGCACCTGAACACACAGTTTTCCCTGAATTGCAGAGAGCTGAAAATCTGTTTCTGCTTCTTTTCTTGTCTAAAATGTCTAAAATGTCTAAAACATTTACTCAAGTAAGGGGAACAGAGGACTGGCCTCCCACCAACTTCGGATCATGTGAGAATCACAAGGGAATTCTTGCAGCATTTACAATGTAGAACTGGTTCTCAGGACAGATAAAGATGGACACTTGCAAAAATCGATCTAAAAATATCTCAGTTAGTGTTTCAGCCTCTTCACTGAGACTCAGGAGCCCAGGTACGCCACATGATCAAGGTGACAGATTAGATTTCTTCCTTGCCCAGTTTGATTTTTCAAATATATCATTTAGTTGTGAATATGGTTCAGAAAGCTCTGTTGTATCCAGTAAACATCTATAAAGACATTACAGAAACACTTTCCATAAAAAGAGATCCTTGAAATATCATGAAGTTCATGAAACATGATGCTAAGCGACACATGAGTGGATGAATGATCTTGATGGTTGTCAGTAAAAGGTTCCACTCTCCTGAAGTGGGAAATAAACTTGCTTTCAACTTTTTCTGAACAGATGATACTCTGTACAAGTCTGTTAGAGATGAGAGCAAAGGGAGAAGAGAGTAGCATTTTTATGCAGTTCTTCACTCTATTCCCATATGGGAAAAGGGAATTAAAAAAAAAAAAAGAGAGACCCGCTTTCCCTTTCCTTTCTATTTTTAAAGGACTGCCTTCTTAAAAAGTTCCTAAATACGTTCTCAGCATTAAGGTTTTTGAGTGTGCTCTGAAGAGAGGTAGCAAGTAGGATGGGTTGTGGGATGGACCTCCATAAGAGGGGTATACTGCGGGGAACACCCCCAGAGGATTGTACCCACTTCCAGAGAGCATTCTGGCTCTACTAGAATAATGCTTTTATATCTTAGACCAGTTCTAGAATAAGTGTATTCTAGTTTTAGTCAGATCTTGATAGGTGCTTTTGTGAAAAAGTGAATGTAGGAGTCACTGGAGGAGTATATTTGCTGGAGAGCTTTGGAGATCCAGTCAGCATAGCAGGGAGGAATGAGATGAGCATGCTGCACTCATACTTCTGCAAAGGAAAGTCCTACAGTTCCCTCGTTTTCACTCCCTTCTTATGTCCCAGACGTTCATTTCAGCAAATGCGGTGTTTAAGCATATGACTAAATGAGTAATGCAAACAGCATGTTGACTATACTGGCCTCAAGGCTGTCCCACCAAAAGCCAAGTCGTTGCAGGGCAGGAAGAGCGGGATGGAGATTAGCTTCTGTAGTCTCTCTGCTCATGCTGGTTTCTTGCTGCTGTCTGTTACTAGGCAGATACTACCCTCCAATAGCACTGCTTCCTGTATACAGGAGTAATTCCCAGTGTCTCTTTACAAATACTGTCACTTTTTTGTAGTGACATAGAGAAATCTTGCTAAAATAAGAGATGGGAGAAATTATAGCCACCAATAACTTGGGTTAATCTGAAGCCAATGATCTGTGCTCCCTGGAGCCGTGACAGTCATAAAAAAAAAGAAACACAACAAAAAAACGACCAATGAGTTTCATAGTCTTTATCCACTTTGTGACATCCATTTCCCCTCTTTCCTTTGAAAAAAAAAACAAAACAAAACCAAACCAAAAAAACCCCAACAGAACAACAACAGCAAAAACCAATACTCCTTCCAAATTAGCTACTGGCAGCTGCTAGGAACTGAACATCTTCTCTCATTGTGCCACTAGAAGAGTAAACCGAAGGATGCTCCCCTGCACATTGTAAGCCACGTGCCTTATTCCTAAATAGAAAGTACTGACTTTAGTGGTGTGAGCTCTCCTTGCCTCTCTTGCTGTCTGCCATCACTGCTGAAAAATATATTTATTACTGTAAGAGTAGCTCTGTTTACTAAGATTTAATTGAACTGGAAACTACATATATGTTTGTGTGTCTATATATGCACATGCATACATGCAAACACACCTATTATATACCCTTAGAACCATGCTAAGGGCTCAGCTACCTGTTAGACTCGAGACAAAAATGAAATAAGTCCCAACAAGTTAAACACTGTGCAAGAAGTGTACTTACGTCACCACACAGCATCTTGCACTCTTACACCCTGAAGGTGTATCTACTGATAAATGATACCTTTCTTCCTTTGGGAGTAGGGAATAGTTCAGTTGTTATAGCTTAAAGATGATAATGCACTTATTAGTCACATGGAAAAACAACTTATAACAGAAGTCTGATGGCTTACACTGGGCAGATTTCACTCCCTGCAGTAAAACACCTCATCCATTTAAAAGCACAAATGCATTGATACTAAGTCAATAAATTAAACAGCTGCCAGCTTTTTTCCCCTTTAAAGTGGACTGCTTGAAAATAGATGGGCAGTTACTCAGCAAAACCATTTCTTATCATTCTGCTATGTGAGAGCACAGATCAAACCATTTCAAAATAAGTATGCTTATGCATGTGTATAATGCCAGGAAAATTACCTTGTAGTGCAAAGCACTGAAGCCTGTTATTAGTATATGCACAGCCACACATGCTGAGATGAGATGCAAAAAATTGCTGCTGAAGTGGAAAAACAGATCTGGAAAGTGGAAACTTATTAAGAGAAGGGAAAAAGGCAGCAGGAAGAGGTCATTCAGAAAACTACATAAGAGAAACATAAACAAGTTGCAAAGGGAATGGAAAACATGCAAAGAGCTCTCCAACACTGCACGGCCAACCAGGAGGAGTTCAGTTGTTTAGTTACAATAAAGGCTTTTAGTGAAAGCTAAAGGACTTTAAAGCTGAGTGATAATCTGTTAGTTTAAGAATTAAAGTGTGTCAGGGTGCAGAAGCTGAAGGAAAAAGGAATGGGGGAAGACAGAAGTGATTCTACTGGAGCCACAGGTGGAGGAGTAAGGCCTGGCCTCAGCCAGGGGAAGGAGCACACCATGCAGGCAGCACGTTGGGCAGCAAGGAGCCACATGCTCCCTCAGCTCACCCTGTACTCACTGACACAGGGTAAGTTTGTTTTTCAAGATGTTTCCCCAAGAAACACAACTGAGAACCATTACTTCTACTGCCAGAGCAGTCGGTAGATGCCTGGGAAACATGGGGTTTGCAGAAGATCCAGCATAACCCAGACCCAGCTGCCCTTGAGGCAGGAGGCCCACCTGCTCCTCATGGCCCAACACCCAGCCCTACACACAGATGTGAACATTGGTGTAGTCCTTACCTCAGCCGATCAGCTCAGTGCTCCCTTCCTACCTCCAACACAACCTCCAGCACAATCTCCAGCTTCCCTGCAAGCAGGAGCTAATTAGCAATTGGCAGAGCACTTTTTTTTATTATTATTTCACTTCTTCTGTTTTCCTTTCCTTCAGCTGAGCCTTCACTTCCTTTCCTTCACCTTTCTACAGGTGCAGCCACTTGTGCTTCCCTGCTTTGCTCCCACGGCTATCTCCAGCATGGGCTCAATGTTCCCCATGGACATTTTGCCATTACCCCAGCCCCTCCTGCCACAGGGCCTGGGGTTTCCTGATGATAGGCCCGGTGGTTGGTCCTGCTGTGGCAAGGCTGCCATCTCCTGCAACAGCACATCCTCCCTGCAGCCACAGCAGCTCCCCGGCCACCCTGGGGTGCTGTCACTACTCAGAGAGCTGTGAGAATGTCAGATGTGCTGTGACTCAGCTAGCTCACCTCATTAGAGGAAGAATAATGACCCTCTCAATTAACTGCTCAATGAGCGTATGCTACCTCTCTCATATCTTCTTTCAGGAAATTCTGTACAACTTCATATGAGCTTGCCCAGAGAGGTGGTGGGTGCCTCGTCTCTGGAGACATTCAAGGTCAGGCTGGAGGGGCTCTGAGCAACCTGGTCTAGCTGTAGGTGTCCCTGTACATTGCAGGGGAGTTGGACCAGATGACCTTTAAGGGTCCCTTCCAACTCAAACAATTCTATGATTCTATGGAATGTCTCAGGTGACCATCAGATTGAATGCTTTCAGTTCATAAGCAAAAAAGTTGTTTTATGCAGCTGCCAGCCCTGCACGCGCTCCTGGGGATGTGAAAGACGAGCTGTGTTCCTCCTGGCACTGCTGCCCCATCTATAATCCCAGCCCAGCATGATGGCTTGAAGGCACAGTGAAGGTGCAGCTGAAGTATGCGAAAGATGATTTGTGAGCCAGGTGCAGTTTAAGTTCTGGCAGCAGGAAAAACATTTTTTTTTTTTTTTTTACGTGAGCAAACCTGAGGTTTGAGAGACTGAGAGCTGATAAATGTAGATGTGTGTTTTTACAGAGCATCTTTTCAGCGGAGAGCTCAAGACTGAGCTTTTAACCTCAGAGGCTGGGACAGAGCCATACCATACATATTTATAGGGCAGGACAGGAAGAAAGGTTATCATGTTTATTCTGAAACGTTAACTTGCTGCTAAAACCAAGCCTCAAATCCCTCCCCTACTCTTAGATTGTAAAACAGTTTCACACCACAGAAGTGAAAACACAGCTGCTTGCCACGACTCCCTGATCTGAGTTAAGTCCAGCAAAAATAAATGTGGTGAAATTCAAATGTTATCTTTCTATTGAAAATTTCACTGGATAATCTACTGGAGTCCCAGCTGACCTCCAAAGCCAGTGCCTGTATATGGCCTGTCCCTCCCCTTTTGCAATACTAGAGGCATCGCTTTCACAGGCTGCTTTGGCTCACGGAGGTCCCTGCTGATGCTGCTCTGGGGATTGGACCTCACCAACAGCAAACCTGTGACACAGATCTGGACACAAATGTCTTCCTTGCCAACAATTGACAGGATCCTGGGAAGTGTTAATCAGGAAATTTCAAATAGTTTCAGAAGTATTTCTTGCTAAAAGCAGCCTTTCCCAAGGGAGATAAGTGTTCCAACTTTGGGAATATCAACCTATGAGCTCAGTGCTGGGGTGAACAAAAATAACCTATCAGGACAGTTGGATCATCTTTTTCATACTTCAAGCTCAGTGCTGTTGGATATTTTAAAAATAATATATTGTTGAAAGTTGCCAAGATCTTGTGAGATAAAGATTATGAAAACAGAGACTTGATTCTGATAATGGTAGTGCGCTATGGTTCAACTATTTGAGAGTATCAAGTTTATCTGCAGGTCTTTCAAATTCCATGATACAATATGAGCTCAGGTATCATAACAGAAATCTTCTATATTTAGTCCTTATTTCCAGATGACCTGTCTGTAAATGTCACAGTTTTATAAAACATTTTCTGCAATCTTCCTTCAAACTTTTCTCCTCTTTCTGACTTTCATGCAGCGGTGATCCAGCTGACAGGAGTCAAAGTCCACTGTGACTGGGGCTCCTCACATGCAAATTCCTGCATCAGCTCAGCTTTGAAAAGGGCTATCCTGCCTGCTGAAGAGCACAGGCACCAGTGTGTAACTCAGACGGCAGTGAGAAAGATATCACTGCTACAGAGAATTTTGCCTGGCATGTGTCCTGACACTGGCAGTTTGAGCAGTAATTTCCTCCCCAGATGCTCTGGAGTTTCAGAGAGCTTGGCTCAAGAGGTTAAAAAAATAACGATCTGGCAGTAAACAGCTTTTTAGAAACATTATTTAGAGACTTACTCAAACTTGTGCAATGCTTTGTCTACATTAATAGGAATTGCAGCAAGTAATGCTATTAGGCACACAAAATGTATCTTCAACCGATGTGTTTAGAAGACAGAAGGCTGCTGGACTTCGAAAGCTTTCTATTGAGATATAACTTTTTCATCTTCTTTCTTTTATCTTGCTTGCATATTGTTGTGTGACATGACGCCAATGCCCCAGATTTTGGGAAAACTTGAATCTGAGTCTAAGTGTAAGGTTTTGATTCTGTTCTATGGATTTGCTGATTTATTTGTCTATAAAGAAATCTCCCAGCTAATAACAAACAAACAAATGCACAAACGCACACACACACAGAACACAACAGAAAGAAAAATTAATGACACTCAGAGCAGTAAATGGAATCAAGTTTTCTTTCCTCCTCTCCCTCTAAGTTTACTCACTCTTTAAAAATCACTTTCTCATAAGTCATAAGTTGGTAGGAGGCAGAGCCTTTTCCTGCAAAGATGAATGCTGATATTTAGAACCATAGAATGATTTATCCTAACCCTTTTCCTTGGCTGCCCTTCCCTTCAGAGATGACACAGGAGGGATGAGGCACTCTTCAGCTCCTTGACATGCCAGAACCACTGGAAAAGTCAAGCAAACAACGCCACAATAACCATGAGACTTATCCCGGCTCAGCGGTGCTGCTGCCTGGTGATTAAAGCAATGAAATCGGCTCTTGGTTCTGCAGCGCAGGAGCAGACCTTATAGCACTGCTTGTTTGTGCCAGATGGATTGCTCAAGCTTGGAAAGCCCTCTCGCCTTCTCATGCACACATACTTAATCACGACAGGCCTTGTTCCTGGAAAAACAACATGGCACCAACAGAATTGTTGTTACTCACTTTCTAGCAGAAAAACAATGGCTGAGAGTAGAGGTCAGCCTGCACGGTGTGGGCAGTGGAGGAGACTTTAATGGGCCACAAGGAGATGTTAATTTGCAGTAGAAGCAGAGACCAGGAATGTGAGCTGGGTGGTCTTTCTGGAGTGGGACTGGCAAGCTGGGGGAGGCTTGGCCCGGTGGCCCCAAGACAGCAATGAAGGCCTGGTCGATGTTGCTGCTGTTGTTTCTCTGGTTTTTGTGTTGCTTTGACCCTGAAAAAGTATAAATTGAAATAGCATGGAGAAAGCAGATGTCTGGAATCTGTCTGAACTAACTGGGATGGTTTTTTTGCTTCCCACTTTGAGAGGTTTGAATGGAAAGGAAGCATGGGAGGGAAAAGATAGTGCCTGAACCACACCTGTGTCACCCTCTGCACAGCTGCTGAGCTTACCCAAGGTGCTCCATGGTGACCCTGGCAACTGAAATCCTTCTTCATCCAGTCCTGCTCACCAGGTACTCCTGGCTTGTCATAAGCTCCATTATCCCGTGGAAGGAGAAGGGCAGAGTCTGTTTAAGGCTATACATTAAAACTAAGCTCTATAAATTGTACACGAAAATGGAGCGTAAGCCAGGAGAGATCATTCCTCAGCTGCTTCTCTTGGCATCAGCTGAAGTTTGGGAAGTCCTGTGGAGTAACACAGTAGTTAGCTGCTCAGTCTTTTAATGGGAAAGCCCTTTGTTAATCCATTTGAATTTTCCCAGGGTTCTGGGCAATTAAACTGGGGTGTGAGGCTCCACAGCTCACTAGTAGCTGGAAAAAAGTGATCTCATATTTGAACACCGGCAAAATCCATGTGGTTACCACTAGTCCAGACTATGGAAAAAACGAGCTACAAAAAGAAAAGCACAAGCTGCACCTTCCAGCCTACGAGTCAGCCTCCTGAATGGATAAGTTAGATCAGACTAAGGATTTATTCATTTTGGTATCGTTCTTTCAATGCATTCTAAACTGGACATTTGTGGAAAGATTATGAGTATTTCCCCTCTACGTTCTCCAAGCTACCAGCTATCTGTGGTTTGTGTGTGTCCAGATACGAAGCCTGCATTCACCCCATCAGTTTTCATCAGCCTCAAATAAAGCCACTGATCTTCCAGATTCTCCTCAATCCCTTAATTCTGCTGCCTTCTGAAGCAGCCTGCTCTAAGGAGCTCCACTGCTTAACTACGTGGTCACAAACAACTGTTTCCTCTTGCTTATTTAAAGTCAGTGATTGACTGTGTCTTGAAGATCACAAATGAACTCTTTCCCATTCATATTTTCCCTGGCTATCATCATTTTACTGACCTCCATCATATCCTGCCTCAGTCTCTCCCCTCAACACCTCAGGAGTTTATACCTGTTTAATCTCTCTTTATATGAAAGCTTGCCATAGCATAGAGCAAGGTTTGTCCAAAACATGTGTCTGTTAGCATAAACAGGTGCCCCTGCAATGCCGTGAGACAGGTGGATGAGGGCTGTCTCCACATGGGCACTATTTCACTGCAATTGGTGGGAGCACACTGCAGACCTCTGGACCAGGATGCACTTGAAAGAGCAACTGGTTTCTTCCACTGATCCTCACTGAGAAAGGCATTATTGGTTTATTAATCTCTGAAAACAGTAAAACACAGCTTGGATATTTGCCTCTCGGCAGTTTTTAGAAGGAGGAACGTATATTACATGGGGAGAACTGTACTTATAGAGCATTGTGCAATTACCTGAACCTCTCTGCAGTTAGTCAGAAAGCTGTGTTCCCTGCCATGCCTCATTAACAGAGCAGGTTTGCTGTAGCACTGGAATCAGTGCCGCTGGGCTGCCTGGAAGCTGCCATCACAACCCAGCTGGGCTCAGCATTGTGCCACCAAAGGATGAAAGACAGGGAGCAGCAAGAGAGATAGATGGTCCTGGCCAACACCAAAACATGAGCCAGCACCCGAAACACTATTGAGACTCCAGTGGACAGCCAGATGCTTTAGAGACAGTTTCAAATAGGGTAAAGCAACTCACTTGCATCTATGGATGAGCTCTTCTTAATTATGGGATGAGGCCAGGGAAGAGATCGTGAAGCATAGCAATGATTGGAAGCAGGAATTGGCTTTTTGCTGCTAAATGACAAATGACAAGGAAGGTCCTGGAGGGCTTGTGAAGGAAAGCCAGGAGAGATCAGCCATGCTGCTGACCTACAGTATTAACAAACCCCTCTTTGTATAAGCAGAGCTGTGGTATTGGCAGCACATGTGCTTTTGGCCCACCAGAAACCTGAGCTTCTCCCTTCTCCCAAGTACTGTTTGGCAGCAAATCAGGTGATTCATATTAAAATTTGAAATGATGCTGGCCCAAACTCCAGTTCCATATACAAGGAACTCAGGAATGAGCAATACTTGTCCAATCTCAAGTAGGAGCTTTTGAACAGGGATTTAAAACTAATAGGAATTTACTGATGATAAAAAAAAAGAGAAAAAATGAAACATTTCCTAGAAAAAGCTGAGCTTTTCCAGAAGGTAAAGTGTTACCTGATGGTATTTCCTGAGACTATCTCCCCCTTCCAGCTCTGAGTGGCCCACAAGGTAGGTGCTGTAATTTCCCTAACATTAACACTGAGTAATGTAGTTGTTTGTTTGCTGGTTTGTTTTTTTGTTTGTTTTCTTTTCCCCCAAGGAACACTCGTTTTCCAAGAAATATGGATTACCTACTGGCAGCAAGATGCAAAATCAAAGATATCAGAAAACTCTACAACACGACTCTTTGACTGGCTAATGTAACATTGATTCTTGTCGGGTCTACCCGATGTAAACAGAAGTGCATGGCATAGAGCTATATGAAATCTTACTAAACAACAGCACGTGACAGAGCTATTTTCGGTTGATGTCACTCAGAAAATTTAGTGAGCAAAAGAAACACAATATAATTTATGATGTTTCTTCCTCTTGCACACCGTCTCTCAGAGCTTGGCTTGGAAACACTCCCAGATCCACCCTGTCTGGCTTCTTCTCTTTGTTTTCAAGAAATACACTTTCATCAGAATGAAAAAGATATCCGAACTGTTGCAAGCAAAACTGAATTAATGGAGTATTTTCCTGACTTGGAGCCTGGAGGATAACTGTGCCAATAGCAAAGCGTAGCACCGAGGTTTGTCCCTGCCTTAAGGGCTGCCACAGTGCAGAACACAAAGTCAGATGATGTGGTAATTCTTTTTCAGAGAGGTTCTAAGCATGAGTAGCATTGGCACTGTGTGGGATGGACTCCCCTGGTTATGCTGCAGACTGATTTATTTTCTTTCCTGAGAAAAATAGTTTGACATCTTAAGAAAAACAAAAATGAAAATAGGTTGTAATAACAACAATAATAATCCCTCAGCCTCTTGTCGTCCAGCACTCGCTGCCTAATTGCATTGGGACCATGAATGTTGGTGAAGTCTGGGTCTCAGATCCCCTCTGTGATTTTTTTCACTTGCTAAAATGTAATAGTCAAGTGATGAGTTTTTATATTTGGCACTGAACACCATCGGGCATAAAGCGAGTCTTAATGCCAGCTGCAGCCACTGTGCCCCACGCAGAGCTGCCCAGCAGATTGGATTAGCACTGCAGGGTCTGAGCAGGCTCTGCCCAAAAATGCTGTTCTTGATCTGCATCAGTTGAGTCTGGGCAACAACCAGTAACTGAGCTGTCAGCAAAATGTTCGTGGCTGTGGTTTTCAGCAGTGAGAGGTGGGCTGGCATGGGCGCCCTGGCTGATGATCTGGTGACAGCGAAGCAAGGGGAGGTGGTGAGGAGAAAAGGGGGAATGAAAATACAAGGCTGGTACAGGACAGACTTAAAGAAACATTGGGGAGGTGGCAGGTGGGCAAAAAGAGTCAGGAGAGCTGTGGTGGCTGGAGCACGTTCTCTGTGAGCCGCAGGTGGCCTCCCAGTACTCTTCATCTGTCCTTTTAAACAAGGTATCTGATTTTTTTTTCGTGATTTTTTTCTTCAAGTTTTCTGTGTTACAAGCTTGACTTAAGCTGGTTTCAACTGACACAGACACAGAACCCTTCTTTCTGTTGCTGTACATTTCCACCTCATTTGATATCTGCCCGCAGTCTTCCTCAGCAGTGCAGTCCACAAATCTACAAACCTATAGAAACCTCTTCCTTACTCCTACTTCTTTACTTCTGCCCACTCTGCCACCCCGACTGTTGCTTGATGCGGAATCAGGCTCTGCCCTGACCGAGAGGAGCATTGTGTAGGAAACACGCTCAGCTCATCAAAGGCAGTTGCAGAGTCCTTGGCAGGGTGAGCTGGGGCTGTACGACCAACTTTCATCCTTCTGCTTCCTGTCTTCTCAGAATATTCGGCTCTGTAGTTCTTTTTTGATTTTTGGAAGGCAGCAAGAGATTACTGCATATTAACAGGCTTCAATACACAAAGCTTCGCTATGCAGGCAAAGGGAGATTGACAGAGAGAGAAAGCTTCAGATATTTCATTTTAATTTGTCTTTGCCACAGATTCTACTACTAGCAATTTTATCTGTCTGCAGTTACTCCATTTAATTCTCCAGTAGCCATTCTTACAACTCTGACCACAAATACAGAAGTTCAGGACCAAGAAAGCTTTAATCCCTGATAACTTTGCTTTCTGGCTGCTTATCTAGCAATTACAGCTCTAAATGGATGATATACACTCATTTTGAAAAAACATTTTAAAAACATTTTTGAAGTGCCTCAATAAAATATGTATGTGGTCCCACTTGTTGGGCAAACCTTGAAGACAGTGAAGACCAGAAGCCGTTTCCTACAACAGAACAACAGAATTTTATAGGCCACCGCAGACTTGAGTTAATTCTATAGAAGCAGGGAAAGTGAAAAAGAAAAAAGCACAGGCAACATTGTTCCCTTTCAATGCAACATCTGTTTCCTGGATTTTTATTTCCTTGATCACCAGTAGATGGCAATCCAGTCCTTGGCCAGTCAAACGATGAAGCGCCTGCTCTGTATACAAGTCTGCCTGGGCTTTACTTATATATCACGGGTGCAACTAAGGACTCAGAACATCATTCAAGTGAATCATTTAACTGATGTTATATTGCTGGCCAGCTCAAGACAGCACCAGCACGAATAAGACTTGAGAAGTGTGTGTAAATGGCAACAAATTGGAAGATTTTTCTGTCTTTAAAAGACACTGGTGGTTTTAGTCATGACAGTCTCTTATACTGACACTTCAAGAAGTCTTCAGAGGTAAAACGTAAATTTTAGAGTCTAACTTGTTTGGAACTTAAAGCAGGCTGTACAGGGAGAGTCATACTTCAGCTAAGTCACCTGGAGGGAGAAAGGAAAAAACTTCTTTCCTTCCATGAAAAAGCATTACAAGTCAGTACGCAGCAAAGCGAAGGGAAAGCAGCAAGGGTGGTATGATAGAAGGGACATCTTTGAAGCATCAAGAGTTATTCTCTTTGCTCTCTCCAGGCAGCCAGTTGTAAAACAGGTGAAAAGAAAGTAAAGTTAGCCATCTTCATTCCTAGTATGCCATTTCCTCTTCAGAGTCCATTTTCTGTAACAAAGGTTTAAGAGAACGTATACCCATAGTTTCTACCTTAGTTTGGCAAGAAGAACACTTAGTATGATCGAGGTGAATATATATGCCAAGATGGATTTAACAAGTAAACTGTGCTTTTAAAGCTTCCCTTCTACTTGATGATTCGATCTTCATTTCCAGTGAAATCACTGCACCGTTTGATTGGATAAGAGATGGTTTGTGCTCCTTACCTGCACCTGGCTAGTGTTAGGCAATTGAATAGAATACAATACACCAGATCAGCTCTGTATTGTTTTTCCATATATGTACACAGAAAGACATTGCAGCAAAAATCACTATAGATTCAAGTGCATTTTGGCAATGTTAAATAACTTTGCCTTCCCACTTAAGTATTTTTCTTTTTTTCTTTCATTGTTCCACTTACATGTTCAGTCTGAAGTTTTGCATCCTCTGAAAACATATATTGACGAAGAACCAAAGGGCTCTTGGGCAAATATTTGGCACTTCCATAACAGAGATGAACAGCAGCAGCACTTGCAGAATGGTTTCCAATTTTAAAGCCTCATACTAACATCAGTTACTGTTTGTGTTACACTTTGAATCAAAGAGGAACCGGAAGCAAACACTGCATGGGATTCAGATAACAGGCACCAAGTGGCACAGTTTCTATGTAAATGTTTCTTAGAAGTACTTGTACCATTTATTGGCTTATTGGCTCATTAGCAACAAGTGTGGGATTGCTGATTTTGTGATCTCATCTTTTTCTTTTCTTTTTTTTTTCTTTTTTTTTTTTTTTTAAATAAAAAAGGAGTCCTTGGGTTTCAGAGGTCGTTAACACAATGACGATGACAAACCTTGCATCTGTTACTTTATTTAAAAGGTAGGCCAGTGAGCAGAAACTACGTGCTTGGAAAACTGAATGATCTATTTTGTATTCCCAAAGCTCTGCGTGAGAAAGGATGAATCAGACACCGCTGTGATTCAGAGGTAGCGACAGCCTGCTCAGATCAGCACAGATATAGAGAGCAGCATGCTGTGCTATGAGTCCAGCAAGTTCCCGTTGCCTTACACAGTATGCTCCAATACTTCTTGCAGTAGTCTTTCTCTCCACCAAATGCTGACAAAGAATTTGGACTGATAGGAGGAAGGATGAAATAACAGAAATAGATCAGTTAGAGCTAATTAAAGATGACTTCAGATCTGACCAACTCTACCAGAACTGGACAAGCACCTCTTCGCTTGTTAAATAAAGCAAATGAAGACATGGAAAACTGTCAACCACAGAACCCAAATTTGTAACAGATAAAGTTAACAGTTAAAGTTACATTTTTTTGCCCTTTGGCGTAATGAAACTTATTCTGCCACCGGGATATGCCAGTGGGCTCCTCTTCAACAGTGTGCCTTGCAGGAGTCCTGTGAGTCTACAACCTCTACTGAAGCAAATAAAAAGTGGTTGGTATGCATTCACCAACTCCAAAAAGCTGGACCACTCATGTCTTGCTTTATCCTGTAGCAATTGTCTTGAGCCTGTTCTGAATAATAATGGCCAGGATTTCCCACAAGTGTTTAGAAATAAACTAGAAACTCTTCCTTCTATATATATTTTTGAGTAGTTCCTCTTGAAAGAATGTCTTCTCACACCGATTCATTAAATTGGCACAGACCTGTACAACATACAATAAATGTACTTCTGAGGCCTCCATGTTCCCAGAGGGTAGCCATGCTGCTCATACTTTTAGGACATTCACCAGCTTTCCACTGGTTTCATTATCCATCTCTTCCTTCTTTCCCTCCTCTCTCTCCCAGCACCATCTCATCTGTTCCATGAGCTGGATGACCCATTTTCCCTCTTCCTAACTTGGCCAGAGCGAACAAGAGCCAGGAATATTCCTTAGTCTGTTTTACGCTTGGGCTGCTCAGCGAGAGTCAGAGCTGTGTGATCCAGCTGCAGCTGAACAGGGCACGAAGGAAGAGCAGAGGCACAGCTGGTAGGTGTTACTCCCACAGCACCAGGAGGACTGCATAGAGGTAAGGAACATTTGGGGTGGGTGATACCGAAGACAAAGAAGAAACATCAAATGGTAGAAAGTAAATAACAGAAAACAAATGCTTCCCACTCCAGCACTGTGTGAATCTCACACAAGCTGCAGGGTGCAGCCCAGCAGGTCATTGTGCTCTAAATAGAATTTATCCAGATTCACTTTGCGTATATCAAGAAGTTGGTGCCTGGAGAACCTTCCTGCTACTCACTACCTGGGGGCCCTCCTCCAGAATCTCGTTCGTGCCTCAGGAATAAATGCTCCTTGTAAAAGCAAACTGGAATTAAAGACTGCATCTGCCCTGAATGCACCTCTCACCTACCTGACTCAAATGAATTTCTCCTCTCTAAATAGTATCTTTACTTCATAGAAATCCAGAGAAGTACTTAGCAGAGGAGATAAACCCAGAAAGACGAGCAGAGACAGAACACTTGGAAGGCCTGTTTCCCACTTGACTGTGCTATTTTTTATCAGATGCCAAAAGGTATTCACCAAATCAGGATCACAGCAGCTGTGGTTTCTCCCTGATGCCTCACACCTGTGGTGCTACCTTGTTCCCGGGTTGCAGAGGTGTTTTTGTTCACAAACACATATAAGCAAGCACTGAATGATGAGCTGGGGAACAGACTTTGACCTTTTTGCTCACGTGATAGCTGCATGCAGTTTACAAAGGGGAAAAAAAAAATAATGCGGGGGCATCCTGGAGTCATTCCAGCAGTTTTGGCTATGTTCCAAAAGGCAATTTTTGACTCACCTTGTATTTTTGAGAACACACTGAAATAAAAACCCTCTCCTGGTTTGTCATCGTGTTGTGAAGCAGAAAACTCAGAAGGCTGCAACTGGTCCCGAGGAATGTACTGAATCCAGCTTTTGGGGCTAGAAAGCCTCTCTCAAGGGGAAAAGGCTTAATGAACGGAGAGTGTCTCTCCTCTCATTTTATTAGATGACTTTATTAAGCACTGAAGTGCTTATTTGTGTAATTGAATTCGTCTAAATCATTTTTCTGCTCTTCAGAAACCACACTCCACATTCAAAGTGCTTATAATATGATGCTCGTATTTTGAAGTTGTAGAGCCAGAGACGAAAGAACTTCATGAAGTAAGGAAAATGGTACAAATATGTCCTGCCAGTTCTTATCGTAACATGTGTGGAAATACTGCACAGGCCAAAATGCACAAGGTTTCAGACAACCAGCGGACTCACGTTAACTGTGTTAGGCAGACTTGAAAAATATCCTGCTTTGCACTTTAGGAAACACCATTACCAAGAAGTAGGGAATAAATCTTTATTCGTCCAATCCTGCTACAAGGTGACTTGGCAATAATAGAGGCTTTTTTTAATGAAGAAATCTTACTGCATGGGAATACCAAGATGACCAAGGTGTAGTGGGGGGAAAATAAGCTTCTTCGCTGTGATTTCCATTCTCTGCGGGCTTCAACCCATGAGTCTTCTAGCCCTGTGAGTGGGTACAAGAAGGAATATGCTGATATCCGAATTTCAGAACAAGAGATTAAAAAAAAATAGTACTAGTTAACTAAATGAAAGAGAAAACATCGTGTGATGAGGGCATGAGAACAGATGATAATTAAAGAAAGAGCACTTTAAGTTGATATAAACTAAAAGGAAGACTGGTCTACTGCCTTCTGGTCACCTCTGTGGCATTCTCTGATGCTGGAGAGGGATGGCAATAAGCAAGTGCAGCCTTCATAACAGCAGCTTACCTTTGTGTGACGGGGGCTTACACATGAACCTTCTGCTCAGACAGTTTCTTCCTAGAAGTAACAGAAATTTCAGCACATTTCTCCTGTATCTCTTTTTCTGATGCAAATGCTTCGTTGTGAAAAGAGAACTTTTAGAATAAAGGAATTGGTTCACATGTGCTGGGGGTGGCTGCATTTGTTTTTGGCAGTCGTCATGGTGGTTAGCACACATTTGGATGAAACCAGCAAAACGCTGAGAGCAACAGATAGAGGCTTTGTGTTCCAGCTGCTCCCAAAGCAATCCTGGACCAAAGAAGTCTTGGAAGGGAAGCAATACTCCTTCCAGCTGCAAAAATGGCAAGCACTCTGGCTTTTCATGTCTTTCAGTGTTTGTTTTGTTTTTATTTCTATTTTGTTACTTGAGAGACTCCTGGAAACGGCCTGTGCTGGAGCCAGCTGCGGTCCCCAGAGGCTGCCTAATGCTCTCCCCAGCCAGCAGAGCAGTGCCCTCTGCTGCACAAGCACAGCAGCAGCCTGGTCCTCGGCTGAACTGAAAGATAATCGGAGGGGGGGGAAAAAAAGGTCACCCTTACTGCACGCTGCCTTGTTCTCAGAAACCGCTTGCAGCGTTGAACAGTTCTGATGGGAGCGCTGCTTGAGGGGAATGGGAGATTCAGCTGTCTGGACCCAGCCCAAGGGATGGGTTTTCTGTTTGTTTTCTCCTCGAGTCCTTCCCAGAACTAAGCTTCTGGTTAGCGTCGACTAAAGCAGGCACAGCCCACCCTGGTCACTTTGTGCAAGGATCCATAAAGGATTAATTTCCAGGTACAGTGCACTGTGGCCAAGGGGACTTGACAGCACTGAGTTAGATTACTAATTGTACCCATTAATTATCCTGCAAGTTTAACTACAGCAACAAATGCCACCACACTAAGCAAGAAGGAAGTCACATCCTACGGCTTCTTTGCCTTAACACCTGGACACTGGCATCTTATTACAGACTGCAGAGATGATCGACCTGCAGGTATCAGAGCTGCCCTCATCCAGAGCGAAGCACCCGTGCCAGCCCAATGCCGTGCAGCTGCATTTGAAAATCAGGTTGGAAATCCCCACTTTCAGGCAAGAGCTGTAATGTAATGCAACTCCTGAGAGTTGTGCTCCTGCATGCTTTTTCTGGCTCCACCAATATTTATTTCATAGCAAACTGGAAAAGCTCCCAAGGGGAGACTGCAGAGATCTCTCATCCAGACCTTCCTAAGCCTAGCAGCTGGACATTAAAGGTATACAAAAGACAAAGACCCAAATCTCCTCAAGGCTTTAACACAGCAAAGGAAGCATGCAGCACCGAACTTAGACTTTTTCTTAGCTGCAGATAGGCGCTGAGAATGCTTACACTGCGAGGAGCTATGGGCCTGGGAGAAGACATGAAACAGCCACACTGCTCCCACACCAGAAAGTAGATCTTTTAGCTACATTAAGAACTACAAAATGAAAAGAGAGACCAAAGAAATTTATTTATTTTTTTTATCTATGAACAGTATGACATATAATTATAGACAAGTTTTGATACACAGGAAAACCCTTTTGTCAACCATTTGTTTTGCTAAATGAAACAGCACAATAATCTTTACACATTCATATTCTGTTTTTCTTTTTTTTTTTTTTCTTTACAATACACAGCTTTCTCGGGTTGAAGCAAACTGCAGGACATATTGAGTACTGGTATATTACAGCTACTTTACATCATATAAGAACAGCAAATGGAGAAAAATAAGTTATTTAAATATTGATTTCATATACAGAAAGTGCAACTTTGTTAGTTGTTACATAACTTGTTTGACAGTTTTGATTCCCCAAAGGGTGTCAATTAAAGATAAAAGTATCTTGGACCAAAAGTATTATTTATTCTAAAAATAATACAGTACAATTGCACAGCTGTGACTTGGTGAATCGACCGCTATTGCTGCTCTTAGAGATGATGACCTGCTAGAATAATGCAACGTTTAACGTTTCTGATCATGCTCCCAGTCTGCACTCAAAGCCAGGCTCCTAAAAAAGAGCACAGGGACTATCTGGGTACTAACAGAGAGTTACTGATGGAAGCTTACATTTATGAGGGCATTCCGTAATATTTTGGGCTTGCTGCTTCTTACTGTTAAATAGCTGAGTTACAATGGTACAATGGACAGATGCATAACGTCATTAGCCTGAGCAGAGCAGGTTAGGATTCCAGCAGCAGGTTTCTTTTGTGCTTCCCAAGAGTCAAAGAGCGAACTTTTGCTTACAGCACCGAATGGCTGCAAGGAAATGTAAGTGGTTATGGCTCTTTACCGCATTGCCTCACCTGCGTGGGGAATGCCACAGGTCACTGAATCCACAGCAGGGAAGCTCAAACACTGAAAAGCTTAAGGCTTTTTTAGATTATAAGAGAAACTAAAATTATAATTCAAGTTGGACCAGAGAGAGCAGTCTTAAAAAGAAAAACAAAGCAACTTTTAGGACTCACAAATCTCAGACTGCTCACAATAGTGCTGGATGGGTGGGATTTGGTTTCCCTGGGCTGTGTCATTATTTAAAAACCATGGAGTTACAGAGAGCGTTTGGCACATGGGTTTGGCTTAGTCCTGTATTTCTCCTGTTATTAACTGAGGGGGAGTAATTAATATGGGAGAGCTTTATTATGTGACTCGCCTTTCTTGTAAGAAGAAATGTTTCCCTTCTTACTGCACACAGCCAGCCTGGACTTCTCCTTTGCTCCAAGGAACGCTGCTGTGTACTTGCTTTCACTTAGTTCTGGTCCCTGCCAGTACTCCGAGGAAGTCTCAGTACTTTCACCTCCTGCTTACTGATAGTTACCATGTAAACCTCGGAGAGGAAATGAAAAATCATTATTATTAAAAAGACAATGTCCTTTTTGCACATTTTCTTTAGATTTTCACCAGTGGTGCAAAGCATCGATGCCATATGTTTCCTGATGCTGTCACATTAGAACAACTGATTTATGCACTAGGAGAACATCATTAAAAAAGAAAAGATTTGGAAGAGTTTTGTTTGAGAACAATTCCAAATGACAGCAGTGAGTGAGCTGCCTTCACATGATGGTGTGCTTCCGGATGCCGGATGCTATAAGGACTCAACAACTCTGAAACTAGGAAATGAGCCTAACACTGGCACCAAATTAATTGCCATCTGTAGTAAAACACATAGTTCATCTGACTTAAAACATGGACATATAGGTATTGTACATAGTAAGGACTGATGTAGTAAGCAAAACTCTCCATTCATTAGTCTGATAGCATTTGATCAGGAAAAGTAGGGTTATTAGCTCAATACAGGCGTGAAATAACTGAGGCACCAGACTGTGAAGCGACTTGTCTGGGTCTGTACAGTAAGCTGACATCAGAACTGATACTGGAAGCAGTCTCACTTCCTGGTCTGTGCCCATGTTTCTGTACTTCACTTTGCCTGCCAGAGTAAAGCTTGCTCTGCCTTCCATGGAGCACCTGCACTACAAGAAGCTAAAGGATAAACCGTACAGAGACCCCAAATTATAAAAACTAGTAATATGTTCTTCATGATAACCTCTATTTGGTATATAAACGTGTACCCACATATAAAAATAAAATCTGTCATTAGCCACATACATGAATGGAACATTTCACAAGGCTTTAGGCAGAAAAATACAGTGAAAAAATGGCTCACCACATATGCCAGCACAATGCTCTCTCCCAGTGAGAGGTAACATTAACACTCAGACATGAAAGATACCAACTGTTCTAAAATCACAGTGTAATTCATAAGACTATATAGGAATTTTTTTTTGTCCAGGCAATGGAATTACAGGATCTCATGATTTCTTTGGGACACAATTTGCTTTTTGATACATTTTATCCCCCACAGGTGATTTTTAATTTGCAGAAACCCGCTGTTTGGAATCGATATGGTCAGGATACCAAGTCAAAGCTGCAGCATAATGATTGACAATATAACACAGTACACAGAATATGATTAAAATGAAAAGCAGTTACATATATACAAGGCAGTATATTTTGGAACTGTTTAGTAACAACAGTAAATGCAGACGGTAGTGAACAGGAAGTTAGCCTCACAACCAAAACCTAGCATAACCCTGCATTTGTAAAAGCATCTATACAACACATAAGATGTCATGATGAGGCAATTTATAGAAGCTACTTAAGCTGAATATCACCCTAAGTGCAGCTTATGAGTGACAGGTTGAAACAAGGCTTGGGAAGCATGAGTACAGGTAAGTGAACATTAGGTAACTGCTTAAAAGCTTGTTTTAAGGCAAATAAAAAGCAGATTGCTAAAAAGCAGTTATAAAAATGACCTCAGTTCTGTACAAATTAAAAGAAGCTTTCTGACTCTCCTAGGGTTAATTGCATTGGAGCGACAGAAATGGACCATACTGTAAATTAACTTCAGTCCATTGACTTTGGCCTAGCTAAAGGCTTTGAGGAGTACTGAGACCTATATCAAGCAACAGCAAAGACGACCAGGAAAGAGGGGTATGTGTTTAGCTCTAGACTGCTAAAAAAAAATGGCATTTGCCAAATAGCTTCTACTGGGACTTGCACCTTGATTTGTACATGGTCTGTAGGACTGACTCCAGGTATCTAGATGTACAGAAAGCCCCCAGCCTAAGCACTTCTCCACAAACACAGGGCCTATTATTAGTATCACTTTCACAAACTTGTGGAAAAGCATGTAAGGTCCCTTAATTCTCGAAGCTGTCTGATCTCAGGCCAGCCCTATGCACTTTATGAAACAGGAATACTTTACAAGGGAGTGAGGGGGGAGGGAAGTACCACATCTGTGTTACCTGGTGGTCGCTTCTCTTCTCCTTCGGTTGCCAAAGACAGCAATTGAAACATTTCATATCCTCTGAAGAAGCAATCTGCCTGTCATTGGGAGCCACTTCCTTGATCCCTTTAGTTATGTAAAGTAATTAGGGCAAAACTGGTGCAGGAAGAAGCAGTGGGTTCTTGACTAGGCAATGTCACGCTATGGAGCATGTTAAATTGCATCTGGATCGAGAGGTTTGAAGAGTCTTGCTGCTGCCAGGAGCTTGCTTATGTGCCTTTCCTCTGTGATGCCAGCTTCCTGAAGGCAAGTTTGTGACAGAGAAGGCACTTTGCTCAGTGTGTTGAACCCTGCTTCTGTGAGTGGGCTGGAATACATGGGTAGGCCAATGGAAATCAGCCAGTCAGATACAGAGGTGATAAGTCCTGGTGATACAGGTTTTCGGCAAATTTCAGTGAGCCCTCCACTTGGAATCTGGACAGAAAAGAAGAAAAAAGAAAGAAAACAACACCTTCATGTTAAACATACTGTTTGTTTTACTGCAAGTCTTCTGTTTTTCTTTCAAGCTGGCAGAATTCAACAGCAGATGTTTCTCTTTTCTCTCTCACATATGCCATGCTTGTAGATACGAGAGTGGTCTGTGGGCAGAAAGGCTGGGCAGGAGCAATGGTAACAGCCTGGGCAGATGCAGGGGGCAGTATTCAGTCGCTTGGACAACTGTCATGTACCATTCTGAATTTATTTGAAACCACTCAAGAACACCCAATGAGGAGTCTTCCAAGGCTAATCCATTCCAGGCTGATCCAAGGCAAAAGGATACTAACTTTGCCTATTACCTCCCCAGACAGATTGCTGCCCTCTTCTGATTTTTCTAAGAACAAGAATGGAGAATAGTGTATTTTGAGAAATGAAAAAGGAGTACAAAACCTTTCAGATATCAACACTCAACTGTTCAATGCATGCCATCCTTAGCAAGCGTTATGTCTGCTGACAATCTCCTCAGAATTTCCAGGGATTCAGTCAAAAAAAAAAAAGGGTCATCCACTCTGTTTTCAATTACTAGTTATCCTCCTTTGGGACAGGATCTACTGTCCCTGTAGTACCTCTGCAAATGTTGCTCTTGCTGAGTGAGCACACAGGTAACATTTCTGTGCTAAGACTCAACAGATAGCTCCCTTTACCAGTAGTCAGTGCTTTTTAAAAGTCTGCTCATAATTATGAAGCTTGGGTTTAAGGAAATACTCACTGCCATGCGATGCTGCTTCCTCAGCTGCTTTACCCGGATTTGGTCCATGTTTGCAGCAACATCCTTTTCAGGCTGGTCTAAGTCTTCAGAGTACCTCTGTACCAAAGCCTCAGGAATGCCACAGCGACCATGCTGAATGTTCCCAGCCAGCCAAGAAGACAGGTGAAAGAAGTGCATCAGTACAGATCAATCAATGCAAACAAAGAAGCGCGGGGTGGGAGAAAGAAGGATTTTTCCTTGAGATTCTTAAAAATAATTTTATTTAGCTATAAACAATAACAGTGGAATGGTGTAAAAAGAGCAGTATACATCTTTCATGGGCTTTAAGATCAGTTCCAGCCTCCCTGAAATCAACAGCAAAACTTCTGTTATGCTTAACTTGAACAGGGGTGGCCCCAAAGGCCATGCTGTTAGATCAACGAGTTAACTGATGTGATCCTTTGACTAGATGTTTCCTGATTCTTTTGGTGGCTGCATGACAGAGTTGCCTAATCTCCAACAGCAGTGACAGGGCAAAAACTTCCACAGACAGGCTAGCAACAGTAAAGTTTACAATGAAGAACATCTCTTAAATTCTCATTTACTCTATTCACATCTCCTAACTAATTTATTCTTCACATGAGGACTCTTTCCTCAGTTTATGTTAACAGTGTGTTGTTTGATTTATAAACATGCTGTTGTTTTATATACATTTCCTACCTGGGTAGGATATAGGTAGACTAATACTTCTTCCTATGCACTATGCCACTGCAGTTAGACCACCTATCCAGTTCTAGTGCAGAACTCTCCCTGGCAGCTCCAAGACGACCTACTCACAGGCACCACCTAACTGCAGAAGACCTGTGAATCAATCAGCAACTTTATTTTGAATTGTCATGTTTCCTAGGCACCAAAAGCTGCAGGCTTTTACAAGCTTAGTAATATTCTCACTTGTGGCATATGATATGTGACATGTCAAAATTTGGCTGAGTTTTTGGAAGGGGTTAGAAGCATAAAATTCATGCAAGTCTGCTGCTGGCTCAATTCTGCTTTTGTAGGGTACATGAGAGGATGGTCCAGAAAAACGAGAAATGAATGAGCCTTATTTACTGACAAGGATATTTCTCCTGGGATATGGGAAATTGCTGTGTTCTGTTCTCCTTTCCAACACTGCTCATGCATTTTAGCCAATGACTCTTCCAAGAAAACTGAAGAAGGAATCCTCAAAGGACTGGGAGTTAGAACTCCCTCCCTCCCAGAAGTATGTCCTCATCACTATGCTATCAACTCATATTTTCTTGAAAACAATACATATACATGACTTTCTTCTTCAGCTTCACTTCCCTACAGTGGCAACAAAAGAGACGTTTTCATGCCCAGTGCCACCAAGGTAGTGGTGGCCTGAAAAGCTGAAGGCTCAAAGTATGCCTGGGATATCTCAGTCCCTCTACAACACATCTAAACGGTGACTTTAGACATAAGGCCTGATAGTAAAGTTAGGCATAGTTATAGAATATCTAGTGTCTTAATGATTTGTAGTTTATGCAGGCTGGTTACTCACAAAAATATGACAGATACGATAAACAAAAGACTAGCCCTTGCAACACGGGTAGAAAACACTGAGGCAATGTGCTCCACTTACCTTGTCTGAGTATGGTTCTTCAGTAAGATCAATACCTTCAGACTGCAACTTGTTTTCTATTACCATTTCCAGATCCATTCCCCTGCTACAAGAGACTTTCCTTGCTGAAGCAGGCCCTAGCTTTATCATGTGCTGCTGAACACTTTTAGTCTCTGGTTGCTCCAACAGCCAGGGTGGCAGTGAGCTAGGAGGGGTACTGGGCTCCTGTTCGGATGTCCTATGGACAGCTACTCCATGAAAATCAGTGGGAGTGGATGCACTGGTCTTTTTTACTGGCAAGCATGGTGCTTCTTGACTTGAGTTGTTCCCACTGGGGGTCATGGGAGGATGATATAATCCATTAGTAAGGCGTTCTCGGCATTTTTTGGCAGGAACAGGTGGTGGCTGAGAGGGATTTTTTGGTTGCATTCTTGTCTCATTTGTGCCTTTTTGCTCAGCTTCTAGACCTCCCTTGAGGACTGGAGCATAGTCAGCCCGTGCGAGGTCATGAAAGCCCTTACTCTGTATTTCCAGAGGTGTCCTTGTTGCAGAATGTGTCACCAAGGCAGCCTGAGCTTCACAGTGTTTCATGGGGAACGGAAAAGGTTTCCCAACTGCACTCTCCATTACAGAGCACTCCAACTCCTTACCTCTACCCTTCTGAGAACTAGCAGCTGCTTTACCCTGCTTAGGCATCAAGTTATCGACCATACAACTGCCCCCACACGACTGAGGTGGCAGGGCAGATCCAGTTGCCTTTTTCGCTGTATCCAGTGAATCCTGAGCAAAATAATCTTTCTTGCCACTGTCTTGTAGATTAGTATTGGAATCTCCCTGGAGATCGTCCAGGGAGTGAGATCTTGGCCATACATCCACACTCTGGGGGCCATCCAGAGTTTCATAGCTCCGACAGACAGCAACTGGTAAACTTCTACGGTTCTTCTTCAGACCCGTAACAGCTGGGGGTTTGACAGAGCTCTTCAGAGCACGATGTGCACAGCTCAACCGGGTTTCTTTTTCTCCTTGTTGTAGAGTTTCTATTGACTTGGTCAGTGGGAGTGTAGGATAATTTGATAGCTGGTGTCTGCTGAAGTCTTTAAAGCTATGCTCACTTGATGATTTTGAGGGCAGAAGACAGGTCCTTCGGGTTTTACCTAGGAGCAAATAAATCACAATCCACCATTAAAAAAATCTACTGTGTACTAACAGTGGATCAATTCTAAACAGCTTTGAAACACAGTGATTCACTGTTTTTTGTTAACTCTGAATATACGAGAAATCAGTACCATTTTAAATGTATGAATTTCTGAGCTTTAGCTTTACTAATGAAGAACTGATAATTACCATCAAGTAAGGAAAACGTATTTAAAATAATTACTATCCTTTCCATTCCTCAGTTTACAAAGCTTTGAAGTCTAGCTCGCTTAAACCCTTCTCAATGAAAAATTATCCTGTAGCTAGTCCTGATATCCTATACTTGATATATTAACAAGTTTGACCCCAGGCAGAAATAACTCTATAGATCTACCATTCCTCTCCACTTTTTTAATTCATTTAGGATGGTGATAATAATGTTCATTGCCCAACAAAGTTTACTAGATCGCTCAGGAATGCTTTTAAAAAATAATCACATTTGTTTTAATTACACAGCTTGCCAGCAGTTATTTCATCTTTTAAGTAAACAACAAACTATTTTCAGTGGCAAATCAGAAAGCAATAAGGTGTCGGGAATACTGGTGTAGCACCAATCCCTTTGTGAAGTTACTTTCAGCCACAAAAGTTTTATGGGAAAAAATATATACTATGAGACAGAGAATGGCTACAAAAGAAAGTTTCTAGAGTGACTAATCTTAGCGTTGTTCTCATGTCACATGCTTTCTGAGAATGGAAGGTCTCGGAAGCGTGATGCGTTATTATATCATTGAAGATGAGATGGCTTGAACCAATACAAACCACACGTCCTTTGTAAGCTTTACTTTGTATTTTTTATGAGATATGCACCATCACTTTTAAACAGTGATTCTATCAAATCTGCTTGATAGAAAAATTCAGATCTCATTACTGTATTCATGAGTATGAAATACAAGGTCATTTCTCCAATGCCACATAAAGATATATCTTTCACAAGAAGTAAATTTGTCTCAAAGCAGACAACCCCTCAGAATGACAGCACATCCTGAATAATTATTTTCTTCTAGTGACAAGGACACTTTCCTCACCTACAGTAAACTTTCTAAAATAATGACAGATAGATGAAGCTTGGAACTTCTTTTTCCAGTGTGTGTGCGGCGGAAGCTTAGTCTAAATGCTATCAAGATCCCATAATGGTAATTAACGGGTCATTTACTTTTTTAGATCCGAGAACTTTTGCTAGCTTAATTCAAACTAAATTAATCTTGTGTACTTTTGAGCAACACATGCTTTCCTTTCATACAGTTTGCCTCCAAAACTTCATCCCAAAAGAAGCTTAAAGCTTTGTTTTTGAATAACATACATTACTTTCTTTGAATACAAATGCTAACATACACAAGTCTTACTTAAGAATATCCTATCTCCAAAACTCTTGTTATGAAAAGAAAGCACCTAGTTAACTTAAAAAGGGAAAAAGCTCGGTTTCTCTTCTTCTCTGCTCAAGGAGTTTAAAACCAAAGCATTCAGAAAACTAAAAGTAACCTCAACTTCCTTTACTAAAGGGAAATAAGGAAATATTTCCTCTCAAAAGGGAGTTGGCCACATTTACTGGTATGCCAGCAAGGTTATTCTGTGTAAAACCAGTGTGTGCCCACAGTGGTGAACACAAGCTTACAAGAACTCCTCTCAGAAGCTGTACAGATCACAGTTCAACTGAAGCGAAATATCATCATTTCCCCCCAGTGCTAATAAAGACCTATCACACATTGAGTTGGATCCTCTACTACTACCTCATATACAGGTAACTTAGAGAAGTAGTAGAAAGGCTTATCTACCTGTCTGCACCTTTCCGTAGTGTGAGACTGCTGCCTTCTGAGAGTAACTTACAACCACATTAAAAAGACACGTTTAAGAAACATTACTTTGACTTCTTAGTGCCCCAGGTACAAATGTCAATATGTAGTGAGTATGGAAAGGAGTGTTTTCTTCATTACTCATATTTTCTATTACAAGTCTAACTTGTGCAGCAATTCATAGAATCACAGAGCAGGGGTTCAAAATGTAATTTTGCTTATGTATATTTAAGTCATGAGCAACAGCAGTAGGACCACTGTGATTTCTCTTTCTAGCTATTCCTTCCTCCCTCCTGACTGGTAGGTGTAATTGCATCACGCTCCTGAGAAATTAAGAAAGGAAGGTAATGAAACAGACTTTTGATTATACTTTTAAGTTGTTTTCATAAGGTGGGAATGTATATTAACAAACGTCGTCAAATGTAACATTCCCCTCCTATCTCAAAAAACAAACAAAACTTTGAACTACAGCGGTTAAAGTGTATAGCTATTAAAATTTTAAACACATTTTTAATGTCAGCATTTTTGCTTGTAATTCATTCTTACGATTCCCTGATACTGTCAAACAGTCTAATGCCGTTCATAGTGCTGTCAACCACAGGAGCATCTCCAATTTAAATATGTCCAGAAGGGCACAGGAGTCTGGGTGAAAACTAAAATAATACGGATGGTCCTTACACAAAATTAGTGAAAAGTTTGTACAGTTTTCAGGTTCAGATCGAGGTACAAGCATACTTCATCCTTTTGTTTAGCATTATGCTGCAGTTTTTGTTAGATAAAGCACCTCTCTGATAGTTCACGCTGTAAGAATGCAGAAAACAAACCTTTCAATTCCCTGTCATCATCTGCCTCAGAAGAAAGGAAATAACCTTTGAGAGTAATTCCAGAGGGACCTGAGCTACAGAAACAAATTTTCAGTGTTTTCTTCAGTACTTTTTCTGTGCAGAAGAACATACTCAGAGAATTAAGTATACAAAACCATACACAGCATACCTTCAATGGCCTGTATAGAGCCCAGATTTTATTAAATTTTTGGCCTTGCTTTCTGTGCCTGTATTTGTGTGTACATTTCAAACAGCTCTACTGACACAATGAAGATGATGGTGCCAGAAACAATCTTAGCCTCAGTGCTTTTTTAATTAATATAAACTAGTAGAAAAGCACATTTTTATCAGGCAATGTGGCCACCTTTTCTGTTGCTTCCTTTTCTGATTAATTAGCACTAAATGCTTAAGTGCTTTGGATGCCCAGTTGGCACTACGGCAATCTGGCTTCAGCTCGTGAACGCATCCTACCTGATCAAGTCATGGTTTGTCTGCCTCTTCAGCTTCCTGCCTTTAAACCCTTTCCCTCCTTACAAAACTATGCACCACAACAGGAAAAGGTTCAAAGAGCATGCATGACCAGAGATATGACATACAATGAATAATTAACAGGATTTAGACTAGAAAATAGATGACTTGAGGAGCATGAGGTCTATACACAGACACTGTTAGGTATGGAGGCTCCAAGGAAGACCAGGGACTTTCATAAAAAACAGATTAAGGAAAATGGAACGCAGTGAACTGTACAAAATTCAGGGAGTCCTTAAGTTCCTAAATGATTAATTCCCCAAAAGTACCTTAGGAAGCCACAGATAATCACTTACACTGTCCTCCTTGAAGAAGCATATTTCTGATAAGCTTTCCAAATGCGTCTTGCACAGACAACACTTGCATGTATGAGAAGCCCAATAACTGCGCTGTAGCACAATCTAAAGGAGAGCTCTCTCTATGCCTTTTTTGAACCGAAAACTGATCTAAATAGACCGATGATATGACCCTGCATAGTTGCTTTCTGCTCTTATTTTCTTCCCATCTAGAACTGAATAGGTCACAACAACTATGTTCCTTGCTCTCCGCAAATTGGAATAAAATCACAATGTTGCCCTAAGTATTTCTGCAATGAGGTCCAGAGAAGTACCTAATAATATACCAGCAAAATGATAAATTTTGCTAGCATAGATAAATTATGCCAGCAAACCAGTACGTGGCAAACCATTTTTAATCCATACTCTAAGGTGAGATGAATGACTGAACTGATGCCAAAAGGTACAACATCAGCCCAGAACAGGGCATTTACTCACTAAAATATTATGTAAAATAATTCTCCAGGAAATGTGAGTATTAATTTCTTCTCAGAATGCATTTCATTTTCCTCTTTATGAAAAGCAGTTTATTATTGCCAATCTACACATTACAATGTTTACCCTAGACAAATTATTATCCTTATTATAATAGACAAGCATCCAACTTTGAAAACAACATGCATGTAAGCAATAATGGTCCACGAGCTTTGCAAAGAAGGTGGGAGCACACGCCAGATTAACCAGCCCTGACAAAATATCTGAATGAATTCCATACTGAATATTCTTTCCATCATGTTTTTCAAAACAATTGCTAAATACATTTTTGATCAAAACTGATACAGAAAGCCATAGATGAAAAGCAATATAAAAGCCATTAGTAGTATTTCACACTTTGCAAAACTCAGAAATAATAGTTTAAATGTAAGAGTATCTAGGCAGAAAGGCAATAACAATTGCTTTCTAAAGATTTTATTATATAAAATAAGGGAAATGTACAGGCAGCAATTTAATGTCAGGGCCGTAGCTACCATTATGATGGCATCTAGAGATAAAAAGGAAAGAAAATTGTCACATATGCCATGTATCTAGCTATGATTACATTTCAGTATGTCTACTGCATGAGAATTCATGTTAAAAAAAATTCTCTCTGCTTTCAGGAATTTAGTACATTGCTAATTTCAGGCACACGGCTTCAGAGCAAACTGCAATTTTCTTCAATAAACAATTATCTCTGAGTGGCAGACTGACAGAAAATGCCTATGGTAAATGAAAGATCTTTAGCTCTTATTTTAAATGGGAGAAATGGCTACTGAAAGGAGCGCGCAGTGTCTCTATTTTGTTCTTCGTTTCTTTTTTATATTTGTTGTTCATGTTAATGATGAAACCAGGCTGCCAGTGGTCAAACCAGCGCTCAAAAGCTTGGATTGATAATGCCAAACACCAAGTGTAACCCAAACTAATTTCATCCCTTTTAATATTTCATCCTCAGTCAAGTATTTGTATTGCTTGCGCCACTCCTCAAGTACACAATCCTTGGACAACACAGTAATCATAGAAAGGAATCTCTATTATCACCTGTCTCAGTAATTTTTCAGTGCATCACCTTTCAAGGATGCAAGACAAGGTAAGTTAAATTGACAGCATAAGAAGTTCTTCCTTTTATTTTAGTTTATTTTCTCACCAACTTTTCAATTATTTAACTTGTTAGCCACTCATTCATACACTAAAAAGTCATAAATTTCTGCAGCTGGCTTCTTATCAGATGAGAATGCAATGAGAATTACACATTACATTCTCATAATAGTTACTCATACACTATTATGAGTAGATAATAATAATCATAATAAAAAAACAGCCTAAACCACAGCACGTTTCTTATAAACTGCTTTTGTATAGGTTTAGAAGAAATTCTCCTAAGCCCAGTGTAGTTCAGAGACTTCTCCATTGCCAGTGGTCCCTTAGCAAGGCTAAGCAGAGCCAGCCGCACGAGGCATGGCTGCACAAGACTACAGTAAGGAGTGAAGTCAGAAATGGCAGTGAGAGTATCTCGTTTTAAGATCCCAAAAAGATAGAAAATGATTCGTGAAATGTGATTTGTTTTCTACCAATGCAAATAAATAAATTAGAAATGATAGAAATGAAAACCAAGAGGGAAAGAGGCAGCCAGAGTAAGGGAGTAAGGGAGAAACTCAAGCATGAAGTAGTTTGCATAAGCTAGGAACAGGAGCAAAAAGTATAAGAATTTATCTACTGAAAACAGTCTACGAGGATTGTAAGGCTTGTTGCTGTCATTAATACCATTCTCCAGGTTTTCACTGCTTTCATAGCAGCCAGAATCCCGAGGAGAGCATCCAGCTAGGCCTTGACCTTCAATGAGAAGTTTCTCCTGAGATCCTGACTGGTCGCTGTTACCTAGAGGAAATGAGAATGCAGTGAAAATAGAGGCAAACAGAGACTTCAGCTGAACTTCGCAACCTTCCGTTTCTAATATTATTTTCACTATTAGAACAACTATAACAGATCAGATTGTAAGAAAAGAGCAAGCATTACCAACAGCCATCACAAAGAGATAATCACTGTCTCAGGCATTCATCCTAAACAGCACAGCCTCTGCTTTAGTTTCAGGGAGCAGTGTTGCACACAATGAATGAAAGCAAAATCAGCTGTGTGTGCCCCTCAGCTGCTCTGAGTACAAGTTCTACAACGTAAAACCTCCAAAATCCATTTAGAATGATCATAAAATTGTAAGGATTGGAAGGGACCTCTGGAGATCACCTAGTCCAATTCCCTGCTAAAGCAGGATCCCTACAGCAGGTTGCATAGGAAAGTGTCCAGGCGGATTTAGAATACCTCCAGAGAAGGAGGCTCCAAAATCTCTCTGGACAGCCTGTTCCAGTGCTCTGTCACTCTCAAGTAAGTTTTTCTTTATGTTCCTATGGAACTTCTTATGTTCCAGTTTGCACCCATTGGTCTTCATTCTGTCTCTGGGCACTGCTGAAAAGAGCATGGCCCTGTACATTTGATTCCCACCCTTTAGATATTTAATAAGTATTAATAAGATCCCCTCTCAGTCTTCTTTTGTCCAAGCTGAACAGACCCAAAGCTCTAAGCCCTTCCTCATAAGGGAGATGCTTTAGGCCCCTTATCATCTTTGTGGCCCTGCACTGGACTCTCTCTAGAAGTTCCCTGTCTTTCTTAGACTGAGGAGCCCAGAACTGAACGAAACCCAGTACTCCACATGTGGCCTCATCAGGGCAAAGTAGAGGGGGCGGATAACCTTCCACAACCCACTGGCCATACTCTTTTTAATGCGTCTCAACTGCAATGCACCCTATCGCATCAAAGTTTCTTCAAAACAAAAGCAAGAAGTGTGATGGAGAATGAAATAAAGTTTAAAAAAAAAAAAAAAAAAGGGGATAAAATCCTAACCCTGACCCATTTTTCTGAAGGAACCAAGAGGAAAGATCTGGCGAATTTACATAATGCCCCCTAAGGAATGGGGAAGGGACAATGGAGAGACTGGTTGTAAAAATTCCTTCCTTCCTTGGTCAGGAAGCCAGCACTCAAGTGTGGTCCAGTCCAGGCTGTATAGACTGGATTCTAGGAATTTATCCACTGCATTCAATTGGAAACCATGTTTTGTAAAGGGACTAAATCTGGACTTGAAGATACAGAAATAAACTTTATGATGCAAGGATTCTGTTTATGTTACATTCCCCATCCCACCCCGTCCCGAAAAAAAATAATAATAATAAAAAAATGATTATTTTGATTTCTATTCTAAGCAAGTGAAAGGTAATTATGGAGTAGAAAGAAGTGCTTCTACTCCTCCCAGGTTCCAGCAGTCAGGCTTCCACTCTTTCTGCTCATCATCCTGACTTGGAGATGGAATTCAAACTTTCCAGCCACCACATCAAATAGTTCAAGGTTTCAAAACAAACTTGAAGGTCCCTAAAAAAAATGATTACTTTTGAAAAACAAACATTTTAAACAGATGTGAAAATATTAAAAAGAAACTCATATTAGGTGGCAAAAAGCTACTTTGATACTAATGAAAAGAATCCAATTCTGCAGTTGCTGTTTTACTGCTGTGTGGCAAAAGGCGTAGAAAGTCCAGATGCCTCTCTGTGAAACATACAAACTACACATCGGCGACAGCTTGGGCCACAAAGCACTATCCAGAGACAGTGACCACAAATCTCTTTGTAACAGAATTAAGCATTTCCCACTTAATAAGCAACTGTTTAAATTGTTGCTGTGGCAGTTTCAGCTAAAGCAGAGGATTTTGCACAGAAGCAGTGGAGAAAGTACTTCCAGAATTCATTTAACTGATTCTGATTTCTCGGATACTAAACTTCAGCCAGTATTTAGGGATGGAGGGGACATTCAGTATATCTTAGGTTGCTTCAACTAGGTATTGAATGCATCTGCATTTCTGTCTCAAGCAAGACTTGCTTTTCAAATAAATGATTCTACTCTACCATGACTCTTGGATACTGCATAGACGGTACCATGCTCCCTCCTGTGCAGAGATGATCCTACCCAGTTTAACTGTCAGGGCTTAATCTGCTTTCTATTACCTTTACAACTTGCCTGAGACCATCTGCACTACAGGCAGAGTTGCACTGCTGCATATTAAACAGTTGGGCCACTGCCTTTCACTCTTTGCACCCGAACAATCTTTTCTCCATTTGAAAATTGCTGTATTGTTGCATGTGCAACTTAAGGCTTGCAAATCAGACAGGACAAGAATTATATGCATGTGCAGATAAAACAAGACAAAGTTTAAATCACATTATCCTTCTCTGCAGAATTCTACGCTTTGATGTTTTTGATAACCTTAATCTCTTCTCTCTAGCTAGAAGTCTCCTCTTCACTATTTGCTATGCCTCAGCTTCCTACTTAGAGTAGGTGATGTCAGGATTTGTTCTTGAACATCAGTATTCTAACGTGTAGGTGATGTAATTTGACATCATTTGAATAATCTGGGTATGCAAGGCTTACATAAACAAAGAACTCTGGCAGAACAAATGCAAGTCTTAAGTCATTCCTCAAAAATCTAAATGTTGCTACCCAGGAAGACCCTGGGAATAACTAGATTAGGATAAAAATGTCAAAATCCAGGAACCAGTTCTCTGCTGTAAGGGTTTCAAAGCTGGTAGAGCTCCAATGAAACCAAAAACCTCAAACATCCCACGTACTATCATACTCCTGTAGATGTTCCACGGCTGTGAGGAGTACAGCTCTGTGCTCAGGATCTCGGATGTTCAGTTCATCCAAATCCTCTTCTTCTAAAAGCTTAAAGGTATCCAGATCTTCATAACCATTGAACAGAAAAGTAGGCATGTGCTCCTGTATAAGAAGAACAAGGTAAAACAGAAAAATGAGCTATTAGGCAACATGCAACTTACTTTGGCAATAAAAGTATTAGGGGAGATTTTTACAATCAGGAATAAATAAATAAATAAATAAATAAATCAGTAATTTCACAAATGGAAAATACTGTATAACAGCAAAATTATAGGATTACAGCTTGTATAAAAATTGCTCAAAGTTCAGGAAAGTAAGTGTGCCAGACTAGAATGTTGCACATGTTTTTGTATTTGGAATGTACTGAATCACCCGGCCTGGGCAGCACACTACTCAGATGCACAAGATAGCACAGCTCTGTACAAGCACACTACATAGCATATTAATCTAAGCCACACTTGTTTATCTCCAGCCCCCCGAACAATAACATGGAAGATAATCTGCTCTTTAACAGGGTAACAATGGCTCTGCTTTTGAGGAGCGCTAGCTTTTAGCCATAGTACACGAGGATTTACTACTACAGTGTGCTCTCTGGGCACATACAACCTGCGGACATCTTACAAGCCAGAAGCACTTCATCAAGCCTGATGGGAGTTCTGCTTGGCCTTAGCTACGTTCATTTTGTAGCTAAAACTTGACTCTACTAAGTAGGGTCACGTTCACATTATGAATCTGATGAACAGCTTCAAAACTAACAAATCCAAAAGTGTGGCCCTCATCCCACAAGCAAAACTGAAGGGTAAACAGAGAGAAAATGCAGACCTTTAAGTTGATGCGATCCAAGAGATCCTCAACTGACTTGGGTTGGGGTGGCCTGCTTTTTCGGCGTCTCCTGGTGGGCCGCTTCGGCTTCTCTTCCTCTTCATTTAACACATCCACATAGATAAATTTGAAAGTGCCAACCTTGTTGTTCAATAGACCCATCCATGTGCCCATGGGGGGTTTGCTGATGATATCAATGATATCACCTTTCTGCAGACCAAAGATGCAAGGAAGTCAATGAGGCGCGTTCTGTGATGGATATTCAGGCAAACACACCACTTTCCCTTAGTTTTTCATGTACACAGAATGGACAAAGCACAGTACACAGCAGAGGAAAAAATTCTTCAGTTCTCAAAAGGTTAATGAGACCTTTTGCAAGGATATCCCACTTACACTCTATCTACAAAGGGAGCAGTGACAAAAGAGAATTAAGTGACGCACCCAGGATCACAGAGCAAGTCAGCAGTAGAACCTGGAATGGACCACAACTCTCCAGACTCACAAACCCACTTGTAGTCTAATTCGTACAGATATCCCTATGTGGTGCAACTGCCTCAAACTGGTGCAAATAAGAACAGTCTCAGACCACTCAGTGTGCAAGGACACAAATCTTGCACAAATCTTACAACAGCTCACGGTTGAAATTCATTATTTGAGACGTTTCTAAAGGACGCTGTGTGTGGGTACAACCACATTTCCTCCACTGATTTTGAAAACAGTTCTACTGATCGACTAGCTCATTGCAGAAGGCAAAGTATGTTTCCCATCTTTCAAAGAAAAGTCTCGCAAAAGACAAATTAATGAGTATCACATATATTTTTCCCCAGAAACTAAAGCTGACGACTTGTGTGGAAATTCTAATAAATTCTGCAACATTTTGCTGTAATTTGAGCAACTCTTTAATGCAACAGAAAAAGACAAGTTAAGAAGCTTAAAAACCCCACATGTAACCTCATTAGAAGAGAAGGAATTGTACAGCTCTCACAAAAAATTCTTGAAGTAAGAGCTCTGCCTAAATAAACAGATGATTCCTTAAAAGCAAACACAGCTGGTACCTTGAGCTTCAAAGAATCTGTATCATAAGGACTTGGAGTAAAATCAGTGTGAACCCTGGCTCTTCCACAGAAAGGTCCTCTGTAAGGAGGTTCTTCATCATCCCCATCTTCTGATTTCACGCTCTCCCTGTTGCTGGTTGAGGAATCTGTTGTACTCACTGTCTGACCACCTAAGCACAGACATTATCAGAACACATCAAAAGAATCTCTTCGTTAAGGAAGTTCATTAGCAGAGACAAGTTCAAAAGAGCAGTCAGAGCTTCCCAGGAAATGTGGATTTTTTTCTAGAAGACGTTGTCAGGGAAATTAAAACTCCTTAAATGCTATTTCTTATACATACCTGTGGTGGGAAGGTTAATTAATCTACTCTGCACTCCTGTTTTCCCAAATTCATCTCCTCGATATTTAACTGAGGAGCTGACCAACTACTGCCTCATCTGTAGTACACCACAGGCAATGTCATCTTTCTGCGAAGTTTTGCCCATTAAAAAAAAAAAAAATCAACATACTGATGTGAGCTTTGAATTCTGTATGAAGGTTCCAGAACACCCTTCAGGTCCAGTTTTTTGGCAACACTTTGTCTTGATATTAAAAACAAGATGATTTTCAGAATACACTTCCAGTTATTTAAAAATCGAGCTTTCTCTTCAGTGTTTTTCCCCAGTACGTTCTTGGCTTCTATTAGTAATTCACAGAAGCAAGTTCACTCCATCTGCATCCTGCCTGAGTTCTGTGTTACGCTAGAGACAATCTTAACCAGAGAGGTTTTAAATAATACTTATCCATCTAGTTAATGAGAAAACCTTAACGTCTCTCCAGAGGGAAATGAAAAAAAAACAAACAAAAAAGCCCAGCAGGAGTTCTCAGGAGAAGTCTAGCGTAAAGATACGCCTATCCTCTAGTGACCCTTTATCTGGAACGGAAAAAGCACTCTCACTGCAATGTTACAGGCGAATGGCTGTAGCTCTCACTTAAACCAGCTGTATTACAATAGCAGGACCCTGCAGATGAAGCCGGAAAGGAGGATTTCACTTTTCCAGGGCTCTGTATAAATGCAGAGCAAAAACAGTCTCTGCACTGAACAGCTTATAGTCCTTCATAAAACCTTAGGACTAACCCTTTTTGGGTTTTTTTTCTTTGTTTGTTTGTTTTTTTTAACTTATAACCACTGCCTCTCCTTTGCTTTTCTCCGATTCTGTTTACTGTGGAGATCTCTGTTCCTTGCAGCCACAGAAGTGGAGCAATGCAATTACAACAGGACTTACTCATTGAGCTCTGACCACTTAAGGAACTCCTCAGGCTCTCGACTGAGCCACCAGCTTTCAGCTTGGGCTTGTCCAGGGAGTCAGTGTCTGGCGGTGGTGACTGCGGAGAACCTGGTATGACTCCAGGGCTCGACTCCTGAAAAGCATTGAACCATTTTGTTTGATAAAGGAACATAAGCACTGACAGGAGCTGCTCATTCACATTTGGGAACTTCTTGTATTTTCCTGCTCTTTACCAGACAGGAGGAAAGCTTTTACACTTATCAACTTAATTAGTGGTATTCAGCTGTGGCAGATGCTCCACTTCATTAGGCATGATGGCAAGCATAGCAGTCTGAAAAGGCTAGAACTCTAAGTAGAAAGAAATAATACACGAAACTCCAAATTCAAAGATTTAAAAACTTGTTGTATTTATATATTTTCTATCAGTACTACCTGCCAAACAGCTCAAGTCAAATTCAGCTTTCTGACTCAGGATTATGTACAAGGGTGAATATGAACGAATCAGACAATACAAATCAGACACTCAGCAAAGTACGAAGGCTGCCTTGAAAGTAATGCCTCCTCTTTTATTGCTTTGGTACAGTAGTAGAGGTTGAAGCTCCCCACCAATATTCCATTACATTTTGTTGCCGTGTGACAGATGGCAGCAGAGGGGCAGTCTGACACAATGGTGTCTGACATGGAAGTTCGGATGAAGCAAAGGTGTAGAACTCAATTCCTCCATGTAGAAAAACACCCAGTGGATGTGAGCACAGTGGAGGTTGTGGGTGGTGCATTTCAGCAGCGGTGACAGTAATGTGAAAAACAAGCCGGGATCTGGATGGCCATGCAGATTTTGATGACTGTGGTATGCAGGCTCTCCTTCATTGTTGGCAAAAACGTGTAACAAAAGGTGGTGACTACATCGAAGAATAGTGTTTTGTACCTGCAAATTTGCTCTATCAGATAGTGTTATTGTGCCCTCTGTACCTGTTGTAATTTCCATAGAAATAAAGAGGAGGTATTACTTTCAGAGTGACCTATGTACATTTTTGCAGTTAATTGATATTTTTCTTCATTTACCAAGGAAAACACGAACTAACTAGGAAACGCAGATTATGCATAATATACACACAGATAATACACATACACATAAATGGATAAATAGAGGAATTATTTTGCTACATATGCGATAGGCAAGCAATTTCTTTTTTCATTCAGTTAAGCACTGCAGAAAATCCAAACGGTCTTTCCTAACCTGAAATTCCGTTAGCCACCGTGACACACAATTAAAGCAAAGCAGCAGATTACTTGTGGCCAGAGCAATTTTTGCTTGTTTTCATTGAATGCAGGCTGGGATACTGGCATAGTCTGAGTCATGCCAGAAAGAGAATATACTAAAATGACTGTGCCAAAAAGTTGGAAAACAAAAGCAGCTTAGCTTGCAAGCAAGAAAAGCTTTTTGTGTTGATGTGCTGAAGCTTTTAGATGAAACCTATTATTTGCATGCTGCAGAATCATCAGAAAAAAGTCATCACATCATATGACTTCAGAGGTCAAGTCAATCTTGGAGAGAGCTAGAGAGCACAAGTGCTGCTAACCCACTGTAAACTAATTTCTCACTCTATCCCTTCCTTAGGGAGACTTTCAAGAGGGGCACTTTAAGGCCAGTCAGATATCAAAGCATCTTAAATCATACCACTAGACCAAAAATATCTTAAATATAAATGAAATGCAACCATAACTGTGGCACTGTCTCTTGTTATGAACAAGTAGGGCTAACAGTCCCACAGGAAAGGAATTCTAATGTTGCTGTGCTTTGCACAGATCTGGTCAACTCTCTGCCTGCTATGCCATTTCCAGATTTTGCAGTTTGGAGTTGTTATTCTGAATCTTATTAATTGTAGTTCCTTCTATGACCAACAGTATTTTGCATGAATATTGAAACTCTCTCTCTGGTGCAGAATGACATTTCCGTTTCCATTTCTGCTCCTCTTACTGCAAGCATTCCTGGCCATCCAGCAACTGGTAAGAGGCCACTTGGGGGCAATGTCTGCCAGAAAAGCTCTGCTATTACTGACACATTTCACTGGTTTCCTAAGCTATTACTTACACATTTCAGTGGTTTTAAACAAATACTGGAGAATGTTTGACACTCCACCAGAATGAAGAATCCAAAGTACATCAAAAAGGATGTTTACAGAAAAAGACAGCAATTGTTCCTAGGCCACTAAAATTCAAAGTCTTACTTAAAATTAATGTACTTCAGGTTTTCCTTTAAGACAAAACTCTATAATGAAAATACAAAAATCTTCTGTGGGATGCCTCTTCTGACTGCATTGTGCATCAGTTTTAATAAGCTGCTACAGTGAGCAAGCTATACTGGAGAACAGATCTGTAGCACCACAGAGGCACTGTGAATGTGAAGTTATGCTGGGATTTTAAACTAAGGTGTAAATTGCAGATTAATATATATTTCTTTGACCCTGTGTCACTGGCCAGTTCTCCTAATAATGATGATAGATAAAGAGATGGAAATGTAGAGCAAGATGTGTAATGCCACCAACCACAGGCTTCTGCTGATGAGCTACTTGAATGGAAATCTGAAAATGCATTTTCATGGTTGTGCTTCCGTAAGAAGCCATTTCACAGTGAGGGATTTTATGAGAACATAGGAACAAGCCACAGCACGTACTCTTGTTAGAAATTTCTTTACAGATACCTTGTAATACCTTGAAGCATGGTAATCAATATTGATTATTACTTCTGCGCTGTTAAGTAGAGTCCACTGCAGATCTTACATACCTGCTCAGACAGAGAGCTGCTGTATTTTTTAGACATCCTTTTCTTCATGGTTTCTTTCACAGATTTCACCTTTTTGCCCAGAGATATACGGGAGGCCGAGGGTGATTTGATTACTTCTTTATAAACAAAGTCGCCTTCTTTGCCCTGTTAAATAAAAAAGGATTTATGCCTATAAAATACAAAATATAATTTTCGACAATCCAGCAGAGGTACTTAGGCAGACACAGGATGTGTCCTGTTTACTGCTTTAAATTCACTGTTGAGACATTGTGCTAGCACTGTAGCAGTTTGCCTTACCTAACTCTGAAGGCCTGACCGGTAATCTTTTCTGTAGATACTGTGTAGATGGCGGTGGGGTGTGTTAGTGTGCCTTTATTCCTTTGAGTTTCAAGTAAGAAGGTGATCCGACAAGAGAACTCAACTATTTCAAGCTAAGCCCTACCAATGGGACATACAACAGCAGTTTTTTCTCATGTGGGTCAGTACAATAGTATTACAGCTTAACGGGACACAAGGCTCTTTTGAGACACTGGCGATATATTTACGCATGAGACACTAGCCATATATATATACATATATATATATATTTTCATATACACACCTTTATATATAGATATACAGACATACCCACACACCTTTATTTGGCTACTCAAATTTACTTTCTATTTTCAGACAGGCATTCAGCTAACCTCTCTTGATGAGCATCTTAATGGTTTTACTGTGAATCATTTAAAAAAAATAAAAAAAAAGCAACAATGCTACCAGATCCACAATTTCTGGGAAAAGGTTGCACTAGCACCTTCTTGAGACATGCACACAGCTTGCTACTGTCATGGTTTTGTGATTTTTTTTGGTTTTCAGTATTCCACATCACTGGGAGTTAAAGTGTTAATACTGTATCCGGGTACCTGTCCCTGCACGTCACAGAGGATGGGATCATCCCCCCCGGGGGAGCTCCCTCTGGCCCTCTTCTTCTCTGACCAGCAAAGAAGCAGGAAGTTTTCAGGTGCTCTGATAACTGTCTCTCTCCTATTTTATTTGATTTATTAGTCTCAATTTCAATTAGATTGTATTATATCATCGTTAGTAAAATAAGTTTACCTCCCTAGACGGTCTATTCGTTTTTTTCCTTTCCCTTTCCCTTCCCATTTTCGGGGGGGGCCTGGAGAGGGGAGCTCTTGGGCCCACTATCCCTGTCATGGGCATAGACTGGTCCGGATAGCCCCGTGACAGCTACAAAACTAAATTAGTTGGTCCACATATAGCAACAAAAGCCAGCTGCTTTGAACGTATTTAACCTTTTCTAAACTAGCTTAAGATACCCAGTATTTACTTACACCACAAGTACATGCGAAGAATTACCATGGATCAGCTAACACTGAAGAATTTATATGACTCAGCCCTTTTTCATATTTTCTAGGCAGCACAATAAACACAGTACTTCATTCTACATTATTTCAGGAACTACAGCAAGGCATCTCTATAAGAGTTACAACCAGCACTTCCATTGGCACAGATGCAACAAAAATCACAATGCAAAAAGGACCAAAATCTGATCGGTAGCGGTCAGGTTGACAACTGAATTTGGTCTCTGACTTGGTTCAATAATCCTTTAGAAGAAAATTTAGGTATTTTAGTGCGTGTTACTTTGTGTAAGTGTACATTGCATTCTACATAAATGAGTTATTTATTTTTTCCCCTATACTTACACCCTATACTTATACCCTATACTTACTTACTTTACTGATGTTCTGTCAAAAAGTTTATCTGAAGGTCAGCTGACGACTAATTAATGAACATCCTAACATTTTTTCCTTTACAAGTTGTTTGTGACTATAACTTCTTTGATAACTTTTGGTCTTTCAGCAGAAATTAAGGACAACTGTTTTTTTTTCCAAAAAGGTAAAGCAAGTAAACCAACACACCCAACATGTTCAGGTTAATGGATTTCAAAATGTTTTCAGAAAGTCCAATCCAACCTTGATCTGCATTCACTACTCTGGGACTCTGTACCTGCCCCACCACTGGTGTTAGTAGGAAAACTACTAAACTTCACACTTTCCTATATCAAAAACATGGTATGAACATGTCAAATTATCTGTGTTTAAAGATGACTGGTGCATGTTTGAACTGTTTTACTAAGTTGAAACTTGATGAATATAATGATGAAAATCCACTAACAGTTTTGGACAATGAAAAGGGAATTTATGATGTTAAAACCAAAGAAAACTATCCAACCAAAGAAAAAAAAAATCCTGAAAAAAGCAAAGAAACAAAAACCTCAAACCACCACCAAAAAAAAAAAAAAAAAAAACCAATCAGCTCATTAAATGCTAGCATGTAGATTGTTCTGAAATTTATGTCTTATTTAAGTGAACAAAGAAGTCACTGGAGCCAAAGTTAAAACAGAAACAAAACAATATACGGACAAAAAGAAAAAAAAAATATGTTGACAATTTCATTTGATAAAATATTCTGGCTCATTTCTGTTGTATTATTTTTGGCTATGGACTGACCAACAGCAACACTGGGATTGACATGAGTAACATAAAATGGAATCAATTCTCCAGAGAGTTATTTTATTATACATAAAAAGCTCTCATAAAGACAAAGATTTCTGAGATCAATTGTTCAGCACCCAGAACAATGGGGTCCTGGTCTACTCCAGTACTCTTAAACACAATGAGAAAAGAAATAATCCGTATTGTGTGACTTCTACCCAAATAATCTGCAGATCTTCATTGAATGAAGTTGGTCTCGTTATTTCAAAAAAGTTTTACCAATAGAGTATAGTAATCATATGTTTTGCCTGAGGATGCTATGAGGAAGTCAGACACAGGAATAGTTCACAGATGTGCCCCCCAGATCTGTACTTTGATCACTTGTTCTTGCCTTCTAACACATATAGTATATAAATACTTATACATACATGGATATGGGTGGATATGTTATTCTCAAAGCTAAGGAAGTCTGTGGTTAACGAAGATACTTTGCTTTCCTGGATTCTCAAACTGCTATTACGGACCTAAATTACATTTCAGTCTATTATAACTCTATTGCACATTTCATTTTATGCTATTTCAAGCCTCTGCTTTTATGTCTTATACTCACCATTTGGTCAGAATTGTTTCCAATATGAAGGGAACGATTTGTCAAGTCAAATCCTCCAAAGCTGCAGGTTCTCTGCAAAAAAAAAAAACCACCAAATGATGGAAACAGTTTTGTCACAGTGATTGCTCACTCAAAATATTGTGATTTGGAGAACACCGGTGAAAACACATACATCTGCAAAAATGGAAACAAACAAAGAAACAAAAGGATGGAAGATTATAAATCTAGAATGCTGTTAAAAGCAACTTGAGTCATTTGTCTTTTCCAGAGACAACCCCTTGGCATAAGGTCAGCTGCCGTTGAGTCATCTATTGCCTACTCCTGATTTTTAAAAGAAAAAAGACTTTCTGGTCTGAGGAAATTGTTGATGTTATGCATCAAGTTTTCCAGATTGTTAGCAACTCCACCTCAGCACTCTCATCTGCCTTCATAATTTACTTCACAGTAGCAATGAAACAGAGAACCACCACCGTTTTAAAGCATTGGATAACCTACCTTCTGGGAATAGCCGCATACACTTAATTTCCACAGAAATACAGGGAAATGGCTGACACACCTGAAGGCTGTGCTATCATTCAACAAGACCTGAACAGACTGGGTGAATTGGACAGAGAGTAACCTGAGGAGGTTTAACAAGAGCAAGTGTAGAGTCTTGCACCTAGGGAGGAATAACCACATGCATCAGTTCAGGTTAGGGGATGACCTACTGGAGAGGAGCTCTGTAGAGAAGAACCTGGGGGTCCTGGTGGATAACAGTTGGCCAAGAAGGCCAATGGTATCATGAGGTGCATTAAAAAGAGCGTGGCCAGCAGGTCGAGGGAGATGATCCTCCTCCTCTACTCTGCCCTGGTGAGGCCACATTTACAATACTGTGTCCAGTTTGGGCTCCCAAGTTCAGAAACAAAAGGATCTCCCAGAAGGAGTCCAGCGGAGGGCCACAAAGAACATTAAAAGCCTGGAGCATCTCCCATATGAGGAAAGGCTGAGTAACCTGGGTCTGCTCAGCCTGGAGAAAAGAAGACTGAGAGGAGATATGATAAATGTTTATAAATATCTAAAGGGAGGTAGGAGGCAAATGGATGAGACCAGGCTCTTTTCAGTGGTGAGTAGCCAGGACAAGGAGTAATGGCCTAGACCTTGCACATTGGAAGTTCTGTACTAACATGTGGAAGAGTTTCTTTATGGTAGGGGTAACAGAGCACTGAAACAGGTTGCCCAGAGAGGTTGTGGAATCTCCATAGAAGGAGATATTCAAGACCCATCTGGACACCTACCTGTGCAACCTATTGTAGGGTACCTGCTTTATCAGGGGCATTGGATTCGATGATCTCGAGGTCCCTTCCAACCTCTGTGATTCTGGGATTCTGGGAAGTGCCAGGGGCCTTGTAGGGTAAGAACTTGGTAAAAGGAGTGAAAAAACAATCCCTGCTTATCCATAAGCATTGTGTCCCAGTGATTCAGTAACCCTAATTCCAGATTAGGTATTTACAATCACACCACTAGTGGTATATGGCAGCTCTGCTACTTCTGAGAGAAAGTATATCGTATTTGCAGTGGCACAATCACTTGACTCAGTTTTCGCTGAATGCGCAGAAGCACTTTATCATAATCATCCTGCATGAAAAAGGAAATCAGCACTATGATATCATTTTCCTCCTAAGAGCGGAAGGCAACCAAACTCAATACAGTCGCATTTCCACAGCCAAAACCAGACTGTGTAACAGATGAGTTTCTACTAAAGTTTTGGTAGCACCAAAGACCAGCCACTTAGGGGGCCCAGAGAGAATCCAGCTTTTGCCTTGCAATCCAAAAGGTCAAGTCTTTGGCTATTTTTCTATCCAAAGAACATCCAGATGCACAGTACTCAAACAACTGGTCTTGTCAAAAGGGCAATCCAGGAAAATAAGAGCATGGCAGTTACAATTTATTTGTACGGCTTCAACTCTGGGCTCTAAGAAGGGGTTTTGAGATAGTCGTATCTCTGTCATAAGTATTCTCTCAAGAGTTAGATGTGAGACAATCAGGAGGCATAGAATCAGCAACTTGTGAACTGTAAATTCTTAGGGCCTGAACTACTCAAGACAATAACTTCAAAGACACTTTAAATCTCAGCTTAAGACATTCTAAGCATAAGACGAGATCTACAAAGGATTGCCCAGTTAGTCTTGTGAGTGTGTACTCAGGAAGACTCACCACCTGAAAACCACCAGTCTTCTTCAACACTTCGACAGAATGAAGCAAACCCAATAAAGTGCCACTTAATAAACAGATAGATCAATTAGTTCTACTAACACGAACATTCTTCTTGCTCCATTCACTACTTATCAACATACACATTAACTACTTTTTAAAAGTTTTTTTTTCCTGGCTTTACATTGAGTGTTGTACCCATCACAGCTACTGAAACTGAAGGCCAGCTTTGTCTAGGCCTCACATACATTAAAAAAAGTGCCATAATTTGAGATCAACTACAAGTAATAAGATCACTTTTTAACGCACAACACGTTTAGCTGTGAGTAATGTTGTCCTGTAAAGAGTCCCTTCTAACTAATCCTATAGCGTGTGGTAATCCCAACAACGAAGAAAGGACATCTGTAACAACTCTGAGCAAACTCATCTGTCAAACCAGCCAAAGCTCCTCACAAGATCAAAACACGTGTTGGTTAAAAGCTTCTGAATACATGTACACAGGACTCTTATTCTTTCCTTACGGACCTTCCCACACATTTAACATCATCTTCTGCCTTCAGTTCCAGTAATGACCCTGAAAATTATGTACCAAACAAACAGTCTGTGGATGAGGAAAGGGATATTCAATGGAATGGCCATGCAATCCAAGGCATTATATTTTTGGGAGAAAAGAAAAACTGATGCTATTTGAAAATTCCATGCATGTCCAGGTCACTGAAACAAATATAATAAATGACAAAAATGAATGGCAAGGCAAGACAAAGTGACCAATTCCACTGAATACATAGGCATTGCAATTTCCCTGAGGTTGCAGCAAACAAACATTAAGTGTTTCTAGGAAGGAGTGGCATTAGCTGAAGTTTGCTAGCTTTCTGTGGTTTCAGGAAGAAGTGCAGTGAAAAAGCTTGTAAGAGCACTGCCTCTCCGCCATGTATTTCATTTAAATGAGGCTGGAGAAGCAGTTAACAGAGGAGCTCCTCAACAACAAGAACAAAATTATCCATTTCTTCTCTGATTGTATCTCTGCGAATAAGCAAAAGGTGGTTTTCCAGGTGGTTTTCATAATGAAATGACTGTAGTTAAGACTACTTTCTAGAAGAACTGAAAAGCTTGTTCCTGGTGTCTGTATTTACAAAGTCAGCCTTAGAAAGCATTTTTAAACAATGCAGGATCTATAGCCCATGTAAGTATGCTCTTTTGCCTGAGATACCACCTACGTACTGTTCAACCCTCACAAGGACAAATCAGGCTTCTTTTATCATTGTACTATCATTAAGGGAAAGTCATGTCTTCTGAGTATGTCTAGGAAAATAAACACTATCATGTCAGTGGCAGGGAAAGCAGTTACAGCAAAAGAAATACTGAAGTAGCCAATTAATGGCACTGGGTAGGAAAAAAATCCTTAATTTCAGGTCCATAGAGCAAAAAGTGTACCACAAGGATTTGGTCAACTCCCACACATAATTCAGAAGAAAAAGGCTGTGACTCTTATATTGAGAATACCTCACGCCTGAAGAAATGAAGTAGGCCTCTCAAAATAAAATCTATAACTCAAGAGGAAAAGCTTTTTTTCTAATGCAATCTTCACTGGAATATCTTGCTTAATGTTGTGAGTGAACTGCTGTTTCCAACCACTGAAGTAGGGAATATATCTACACTGTCAACAAGAAAAGAGACTTAGCTGTCTCAGCTTTGGAAATCTGGCTGGCCCAAAAGGCAAGTTCCCAGGAAACTCAACATCATGGTGAAGGGAATTGTCAAAGCTAAGTCATATAGCAAGGAAGAGCCTTTGGGTCTCTCTGGAGCGCTCAAATCATTTAATTTCCCATTGTACAGTACCACTTCTTTTTTTTTGCCTCCTTTTGATCCTTTTCCACTGCTCTGATGGAAGCTAACACCTTCACCTCATGCAAAAAAGGTAGCCAGGAAAAGAGCAAAGGGACGCTTCTGATGTGGTGAGCAGAAACCAGGAGGGTAGTGTGTAGATAATACAAAACTCCCTGTTCTTCTGCACCTGTGTGTTGACAGAAACTACAGAGCTGGGTGGGCATTCTGATGAGATGCGAGCTGAATGGGGAAGGGCCAATACGAGGCAGTGACAGAGGGCCAGAGAGAAATTGAGTACAATTAACTACGTATGCCTCAATCCTTTGAAAATTTTGTAACTCTCTCAGTATGCCTTTAAAAGAATGGTGACTTCCAAAGCATTGTAAAAAAAACGTTTTTATAATGTCTCAAAGCTTTTCATCAGTGATTTCAATTTACATTCTACAGGAATTTTAAAAAAGCAGCATTTTGTCATATTTGCTCTCTCTCACAGACTCAACAAAACTCTTCTCTGATGCGATTATATCAAACTTCTCATGGTATAAGGGCATATTCTTTCCTTATAGCTGAATTCCAGTGCTTAAGCTTTTCTAATGGCAAGGAAAGCAGGAGAAGCACTATGTTTTACTTAAAAGTACACAGTAGAAACAGAGTTGACTGCAACCTCACAGAAACTGGAAGACCGCCTTCATGTAAACTCTTTGACTCACAGACTTTTGGTGGATTCTCAAGAGAACCCTTTTAGTACAACGATCCACTGTGGCAGCCCACTTCCTCTTGGCCTCCTCATCCTCCTCTAGCAGGCATCTCCTCAGGTCCTGCTTGTCAGCCTTGCTCAGGGTCCTGTCAGTAACGGGACGCACCAGCTGTGAGAGGTTGAGGTGACTGTACAGGCTTCTCTCCACCACATAGGTAATATTGAACTCGCTGACAGAAGTGCGCCCTCGTAGCCTTCTGTTTGGGAAGCCACAACCTCCACCCCCTTTCGCTTTGTGCCGCAGTAATTGTAGGTCGCAAGTTGTGGCGGATGCTCCTTTCCTAGCAGGGCGCTGGCAAAGAAAAGCTCTGGAACAGGAATAGTTAGTATCCATTTTCTTCAATTGGATCTGCTTCCTTACACTCTGAATCTCCTCCAGGGACACCAGAAGATGGTGCTTGTGCCTGTTGCTGTCATAAAAGCAAATGCTTTCTGTACTTACCCCATGGCTCAGCGAGCCGAGGCTCTTCTTCATCTCCCCATCTGTCAAGGAGCGGCAAACTTTCTGTGTCTTCTCATCTTCTGGGTAAGAAAAAAATGTCCCAAGTTTCTTGGGAGGCTTGATAAGGCCACGGCTATCAGTTTTGCTGAAGGTCTTCACCAGTTTCCGGCTAGCTCCCCATGTATCAAGACTGCTGGATGAGGGAGAAGTAGTAAGTGAGTCCGAATCATCCTCCGTCTGCTTCTCGCAGGAACCATCAAAGTAGAATTGCTTCTTGTGAACTCCAGAGTAAAGTGCTGATCTGTCATCCAGTATAGCAGAGTTGTCAAGCGACTGCTCTTCGACGCCTGCAGGGAACAAAAGCAGGACAATACACATCATAGTTCATAATTCTCTAAGACGTTTCTCTATAAAAACTTGTTTTTTTTCAACTAAGATATCAACAACCATCCACTTAAAATTGCAGGAAAAAATTTCCTGATACAAGAAGCTCAGAAAAATATTTGCAGCTGGGTAAATCTGAAGGAGCAATGTCCATTTGTGAAGTGAGAGTTCTGGGTTGAGATAACAATATGTAGACTACAACATCCTGTAAGTAAAACAATTGTAACTTTAAGTTTTTCTCATTCACCTGCTGCTAAATGAGACCTCAAATGGTCTCAGAAACCCTGAAACACTGGAACTGGGACCTGTTTCTTAAGTTTTTCTTCTGATACTTGCACAAGATGCTTTCTTAAAAATCAGGTTTACTGAAATTACAATAGGTGGGAAGTATATCTTGGTAATAATAAAACCAAACAAACACAAGCATCATTCATTTAGGTTCAGTTTTCCAATACCCAATGCTTTTTCTGCAAAAAGCAGTATCTGTCCCAGAAAGTTGTAGAGCTGAGCTTTGGGCTGAAATGAAAAGATCTGGGATTTTGATTGGGGAAAAGGAATCAACTTTAATTAAACAGAATTTACAGATGGAAAGTAAAAAAGAAAGTAGGTCAAAACTGTGGTTGTTCCAATTACAACAGTGCTCTGCTAATGACAGAAACTCACTGTTTTCACTAAATACATATTTCATAGAAAGGGAAGAAAACTTTTTGAAACACAAGTATTGGATATGGGAAAATAGCCAGGACTCCCTTCTCAAATAGAGTGAATGGAGAAAATTACCTGAAACTGTGATTCCTTATCACATTTATCATTTAAGAAACATTTTTCCCTAGTGTCCTCTGTTGTGCAAAATGTAGGGACAGATATTCAGTGCAGTAACAAGAAAAGAATCAAACAAGAGTACACATCTTGCTCAGTCCTGCTTGATAAATGTTACTGCATTTGTGGGTATATGACAGAAACATACACAGAAATAGTAAATTTCCAGTATAACCCAACTTCGCCTTCCTCTTTGATGGCTTCTACAATCCTAAAGTAGAGCCAAGTTTGAACCATTTCTAAAATACCTATGATTTACTAAACTCATTCATTCAATAATAGAGGGGAGAATTTAAGACAAAAGAACATTATTTTCCTTGTATAAGCTTCCTGTCTCATCTTCAGTTCTCTCATTGGACAAAACACGTTCGACGCTTATTTGCAAAAGCTAAGATACTATTCTACCAACATAAAACTCAGTGTGACATTGAAGGAATAGTGGATACATCTGACACAACTTTTACTCGTGAGAATTTTTCTGGGGTAGGTCTGAAGATTGGAGTCTGACTTAACACCACTTTTAGTGGACTGTTCAATCTGTTCTTCTTCCTCCACTAATTCTCAATCTGAACAGAAAATTGACATTGTCTTGGGACTGAATATATGCTGATAAACAATTTTAGCCCACTAAGTAAATATGTTTTTAAACAGCTTGTAAAATATGCATTCTGTGTCAACACTGTAACAGATGTTATTTGGATTAAGTCCATGACACAAAGCCATAATGACACAGATGTAGATGTGATTTGTTTTTAAATGTTGCATAAGAATGGTGCCCAAGAAATAGAACCTTTAGTTATTCAGCTTACTGAGAGAAGACTTAACACAAAACACACGTGGATTCAGATATTGGCACACTCTAGTGACCATCAGATCACCAAAACTTATATTTAGAGCAATAAATATTCTACTATTCCTCAACAGTAGAAACATGTGAGAAGGATCTCGGACTAGGATGCCTTTCTTTAAAAACAATGGAAATGTATATTGAATTTTGGCAAAGTTTTTCCTCTTTGAGAAGGAATTTCCGAGAAGGATTATGAGGAATCTTTCTGTTGGGGAATTTCATGTCAGTTTTCAAACCGAGCTTACTGTCATGCTTGGACAAAAGCTGTTGAACATCGACAAATTTACTGCAATTACACTGATGCTACCATTTGATATCCAACTCTCAAAAATCTGGCCATCCTGGATTTCACATAACTTCATGCTTATATATTGATTTAAATAATAGCAACAAACAGCTCAAGAACCAATTCAGTCAACCACAAGTAACCTGGAAGGGCAGATGGAAATCCCCAAATCTGACCACAGTATTATCTGTGATATTGCAGAATTCTCTGACGTGTTCAAACAAGAAGACAGCCCTACATTACAAACTGTGAGGATGGACAGTACTTATAAAGCACTTGTAATACACTGTATGAAAACTTTTGTGTGGCCAGACCTTACTGAAAAAAAAAAAAGGCAGATATCTACTCCTGATGTGTAACAGGCTACTTACAAGGCCTTCTACTTATGTAGAAGTGATGTATAAGTAATCCATATTGTTATTTAACAATATTCTTTTCTTGCTATGGAGATTGCCAGGAGACAACGTACAAAAAAAATGCCACAGTGCTAGATAAGATAAAATCTCTGAGTTATAGATGAATTATTCAGAAAAGCCTAGAGTTAAAAGAGAGAAGATGGACAGGAGATGTAGAAAGAAGGAAGCGAAGGTTTTTTTTGTTTGTTTTTTTTTTTGAGTTAATTCAGTTACTTTTCTGTGAGGAGTACAGGTGGAAAAACTCAGTGGAAAAAATTTGGAAAGAACTGGAACACATAACTGAAAGACTGAGGGAAAAAAAGAAAATAAGGAGATGAAATGGAATTGCAAGTGAAGCACTGTGAGAGAGGGAATTGAGAGCAAACCAGACAGTTAACAAGCTGAAGAGAAACCTGGTCAAACTGCAGGAAAGCACCTGCACTCCCAGCAACTTCTCAGCTGCCTGCTCCTGCAGCTGCTCCCACTCCTGGGGTCTCTGGCTGATTGCTCCCTGCAGCTTTTTCCCAAGGTACGAAAGGCATCTCTGGCATTCTTTCCTCAGAGCAGGGGGAAAAATGGCCCTGTCTTGTCCAACTCTTCTCATAAAACATGCTTTTGATTCCCAGATTTATGCCCCCTTCATCTCCCCTATGAGTTGATAAAAACCTCCTCAGACCAAGATAGCTGTCCAGTGCAGAGCCCTGAGGTGGTTGAGCCTTTCACTACAGCTAGTTACATCAACCATTATGCATGGGAGAGATCAGATAGATTATAAAACTGCCAAAAGCTTCCTGCCACATACCTGAGCAGATGCATGCATTCTCCTTAAATACATTCAGAAGGAAATATAACATGGCTCAGCTCACTACAAAGCTGAGGGGAGTCATGGAGTATGACCCTGGGAAGGACACTAACATAGACAGGTACCCACAGTTCCAGTAAGGACTCAATTACGGCTTTGCAGAGAGGCTACTCTGCGGCTCAGGCTTCTTTAGTCTGAGCACTCACACTCAGATACAGGTCATCTGGAGTTAATTTTGCAGCACGGCATTCCCAGGGGCTGAACTGTTTCCTATTTCCCCACCCTCCTCCTCCTCCTCCTCCACTCTTTCTTCCACTCCCCCTCTCCCTTGGCAGCATGGCTCATTCAGGAGCCAAACTGCAAGCAGGCTCCTCCTGAATGAGGAGTTAATGTTATGTGAGGCAGCAGCTATCCCACGAGAACATCCGAAGGAGTTTCTGTACTTTTGCCACAGAACGATACCATGTAGTGCAACTGCTCTACCCACCAGCCACTCCCCTCCCCAAATTTGCTAAGCGCTTCACCTGTGTGTCATCCCTACAGCTGTCACACAGTCCTGGGAGATGGGAGCAAAGCAGTGGCTGCCCTGCTTACCTCCCTGAAGTGCCTGCAGGGCAGCCGGCTGCAATCGCTTCTACTCTTATTCCCTCTACAGTGTGGGGCATGCAACATAAACCAAGTTCTAATCTCTTAATGAAGGACTATGCAGTGCTCTGGAAATGCCGGGAGATCGGCAGTAACCACATCCTAGACAGTCACTTTCTTCCTTCTACTGTCTCAAAATGTAATTACTTGGGTAATGCATGCATCATAGACAAGCAGCCTTTCCCAGCGTCCCCTCAGAACACTTCCCACCCCTGCCCCCTTCTGTTCCCTCTCAATAGAAAAATGTATTCACATATACAAGTTTAGTCATATACGTGTCGATTTTACCTTCTGTACTGGGTTTTTTCATTTCTTCCACTCTTATGAGTTTCTTCCTGACTCTGCGAGTAGAATTTACCAGCTTGTGCAATCTCTTAAACTTCACCGACTCCTCTGTTTCATCATCGGATTGTTCTCTTGACTGGCAAAGAAACAAAGGGAATATTAATAAAGTAGTTGTTCCACCGCTTGCTCCTTCAAGTCAAGTTAACCCAGTTCATCTGCTGCGCCGTGTCAATGCAGCTCTGTAACTGGTGTTATATTTTCAGCCCAGGTCAGAGAGAAATATTTAAATTACTGAGGGTTTTCTTTTTTTCTTTCTCTTTTTCTGAAAGCGTGACATACCATTTTGATTTCTAAATCTGTGCAACGTAATATTCTAGGCATTGAAATGCATTCCTGCCCTCGTCTTTCTTCCCATGCATTGTGTAATAACTACTTCCACGTCTTCTCTCAGTACGTTTCAGGCAGGGCTCTTTCCCAGGGCTCTTCTTACCATACCAGTTACGCTCCTGTGGTTTGGGTCAGTCACTGCTCTGTCTGGCAACTCAGAACTTGCAGTTTAAACCTGGTTATAAACAGCTTCTCCAAACCAAAACTCTGTCATTGGCGACTTCTCTTTTTCTTCCCTCAGTCTTCCCAGAAAATCAAAACCAGCAGCACAAGAAAGGGACGGGAAGGAAAAGGAAGGAGGAGACCTCATCTGCCTCACTCAAGCTGCTGCAGTTACCAAAAACTCCTTTCCTCCTCCCTGCTCCCTGCACTCCTCCTGAAGGCTCTCGAGGCTGAAATTAGGATGGACACAGCATTCCTCCAACACTGACCAAGGGAAAACTCTGACCTTTTCAGATATACAGTGCAGTCCATATTCCCCAGCATCCCATTTCGTTTTGCATCTGATCCAGTATGCTCAGTTCCAGCTGTTTTCCCTCAAGCATCAAACATTACAGAGACAAAAAAAAATTCTCCCTCTCCAGCAGCAGTGACACAACAAGCTGAAACAATCCACTCCTTGTGAACGAGAAGTCGGCTTCGATTTTTGAGCCAGATTCAGCGCTCGATGTGCTACTTCCTCTGTTTTAATCAGTTCAGAATGCGAGTGGCGGTGGGGGGAAGGGGAGAGGAGAGGAGGCCGGCAGGATGCTCAGGCTCAGCCAGGATAGCCCTGGCACCGTGCACTGCACATTCCTGCGTGCTGCAGGCTCCAGCTGGAGTGTGGTGCAGATTGCGTACCTCACTTTGTGTTCACCCACGGACCCAGCCAGTCCACTGCATTCCTAATGGCTGGCTCTAAAACCTTAATGTGACTTCCTGTCAGTGGAGCTATCTGGGTTTCCATGGCATCCTCATCCTTTTTCTCCTTCTCCTTAATTAAACTTTAAAAAAAGAAAAATCCCCAGCAGATGTGAGCCAAAAAAAGGGAAGGAAAAAAATAAAAAGGCTACTCTCTCCTCTTCTACTACAAGAATGCCATCTTTGCTTATCCGGAGACTGAATAAAAGACAACCCAAATATATAAAAATGCTCTTCGCTTTTCAACTGCACTTAAATATCTGGATGTGGTAGTAATGGTGGATGCCACAGGATAGGACACCAATTAGCAGTTGTATATGCACGAGTACATTTTCAAAGGCTCAAATAGTGCCTGAAGGATTCAGCACTGTTTTGAAAGTCTCCCTTGCAGGAACACATTTCACAGAGCCAGCAGAACCATGCCAGAGCAAACGCCAGTTACTTTCTGCAAGGGCACTGCCAATTACAGATTTTCCACAAATTTCCTGATATTCCAAAACAAGAAAGAATACCAAATGGGCAACATATGGTGGTAGGAATTACCATTCTGCCATCCAAGAGCCGCAGGAATGCATTTATTATGGGTACAGACTGGATAGGTAATTAATAACCTTCCTTCAGGAGAAATAAGGCCATAGAGAGGAGTAACAGACTTGTTTATATCAAGATAAATTAAGCAGCAAGATGAGCATTGATTCAGAGATTATGGCTGGGACAATTTAGTGACATGTCAAACAAGACATACCTCAGACATATTTAGATAAGATGAAGAATGGACTACTGACTGTAATCAAGTTCAGTCAAGACTTCTTAGGCTATTAAGCACATACCAGCAAGCAACCATCATGCATACTCTGCACTCCAGGTACATTTATTTTAAATGCAATTACTCTAAGCCACTGCTTTCCTTCATTACTTTGCATCCACCTTCAGTTTGTAAGGCTCCTGTTGATAAAAACCCTCCCTCGAAGGATTTCACTGATGAATAAGAATGCTGCGGCGCAGATCAACCAGCCTGAATTCTGTACCACCAGTGTCCAAAAAAGACCTGTCCCCCTCAGTGTGTCCTCTACAAAGATTCAGTGGCAATAACAAAAGCTTTTACAATATCTCATGTTTGCATTCATTACTACTGCAGAGAAAGCAAGTGTCAAAATAGCCCCCATACAACGTAGCGACATCCAACCCAATTGGGTGGTAGGGTAGATCCCTACCACACTTCAAAATAAATAAAAGTGCACCCTAATAAAGGCCTGGCTGGTATTTTCTGCCATTTCAGGACTCTAGGCACCCTTTGTTCCAGCAGCCAGGGTCCTTTATGTGCACTGACAGACACTTCCTAGCCCCGATGCTCAGCTGGGAGAGCTGAGAACAGCCTGTATTTAACAACAGGAACCACCGGATAATAGCCTGACTGAAAACTAAGTCAGAATCTTTCTCCAGCAGTCTATTTCCTACCGTTATGGGGTAGCAAGTGGCATGGAAAATCTTTTGTAAAGGAAAAGGATGGCTAATAAGGTTACATAGAAAGGCCTACAAACATCTGCAGTTACACCAGTGGTGCTGACCAGGAAACTTTTTTTTTTGTCAAATAATGCTGATTCCTTGAAAACGAATCTGTTTTGAAAAATGATCCCTTTTGATTCATTTCCTGATTTCCAAATGATTTTATTAAAAAACACAAAACCAAACACCTTTAAAATTATCAAATTATTCCATTTTGGCACATGGAAAACAGAGTTTTATTTTCCAGCTCAAGCAATGTTTTCTTTCACAGCTAATATCAAACAGAAAACAGAAATGTAAAGCATTCAGGCTTCAGTGACATATTTGGAAATTATCAAACTTCAACATTTTGATTCATCCGGCCCATTTTTCCTCTCCAGCTTTCAAGATGACAGTATGGCCTTTTTTGGTTGCTTTTCCTGCTCTCAGATGGGAAAATCAGCCTGGCCGCTGCAACTTGCAGCAGACTTGGCAAGTGGCATCAGCACAGCCTCAGCAGCCGTGCCCCAGCAGGGGGCTGCAGCGCCCTTTTTCCTTCTGCCCTGCTACCTTCCAAGTGTTTCAGCACGCCACAGCACTATGACAGGGCAGACATAACCTGTTAAAAAGGGGACGACATGTCTGCAGATGGTGTGGCTGTTCTAGGCAGGGAGGCCTGCTGAACTTGGGTGCACAGGACTGTCCAGCCAGCCTCAGTGTGGCTGTGGGGCTGATGGAACAGCTAGGGCCTCTCAGCCACCCCAATTTGCCGTGGGCACAGGCCTCTTTGTGTGCTCCAAGGGGAAAACAAGCGGATTTGCAGTACTGTAAATAGGAACAACTTGACTTCCATCTCCTCCACTCCAAATTTTTCCATCCGAAGACCCATATGGCTCAACTTTTAATTGTTTTGGCTAATGCTGTATGTAGTAATTCTGTGGTGAATGCTTAAGTGTTTCATTTCTGGTTTCCATGGCAACATTACATCAGATTGCAGACAGCTGGCTCCACAGTCCTAAACCATAACAAATTGGCCAAGCCAATACAGAAAACTGCGCTTGCTTTAAAGAGATAGCGCTGCTGGGGAGCCAGCGCGGCTGGTGGGGCCCCTTGGCAGTGCCGGCCGGGCGGAGCCGCCTTCCCGCTCGCCTTGGAGCAAGTGTGTCCCCAGCACATCTGCAGTGCTCTCACGGCACGGAAGGCCGCCAGCTCTCCAAGCTTGGAGCTCTGCTGCACAAGCGCATGCAAGGCCACGGGGAAACGGGGGCTAAATTAACTGCATCTGTAAGCACCCAGGACTGCATGTGGAGGGCGGCAGCCTCCACGTACCACATGGCTGGGAAACTGCAGACAAGCCAAAGCCCATCCCTGCTGCACAGCTCTTCATCACTAACAAAGGCAGATGTAAGCCTGCAAACAGATTCTCAAGCCTGCAAGAGACCAATTCCCCCTGCTTTCCCTATCACCTCGTCTGTTTGGATCACCCTTCTTACTTGTGCATCTCTAAAGGCTATGCACTGCCTTGAACATAAGATCAGAGTAAAATGCTGTATGCCCAGGAGCAAGTAAGAAATTAACACGTGCACTTTGATATTCTCCTCTCGGTGTCCTCTTTGCTTTCTGCAGTGTTTTTCTCATTCACTGCTGCCTGCTCTGGAGAGAAGGAGCATGCCTGGCTGTCTAGCTGTAAAACATCCAGCGCCTTTCACACGCCAGAGAAAGAACAACGTATAATCCTAGCTTCTCCCTCTGGACAAGTGCTTTGCTCATACACACACACCCCTAACATTTATTAGGGTACTTGGAATTAATTGGCCAAATGTGAATCAGAAGTAGCTAGCCAGCCCTCGGCAGGACAGGGTTTGGAAACACTACAGGGTTACAGCAGTAGCCCCTAAAAAACACAAGATATGCAAAGCCCACCGGCCAGGTCCTAATAGAAATGCTCAAGAAACATCAGGACAATAGACAGTTAAAGCTATCGCAACTGATTAAACTGTTTCAGCTCCATGAACAAAAACATACATGACTTTTACATGACCTGTATGAAGCCATTTAAAGGAATGTTAAACCTTTACAACCTACTTTATGTTCCGTATCGTTAAGCCCCAAACAGAAATCTCTAGGAAACTTCCCAAATAAGAAACTGGGAAATATCTTAATATTCAATTAAGCCCAAACTGCAATTACTTTTAGCTATCAGACAATTCTTGTCCAGCAAAGTAGGGCAAAAATAGACACGCAGATATGCAACATATCACATTATTCTCCCCTCACTAGCTTACTTAAGACTTATAAGCTCTACTTTAAATGCAAAGAGATTCTGCTGTTCCTTTTAGGAGACGTGGCTACCCGTGTCCTTTCTTCTCTCCCTCAAACAGACTTTACATCCGCCAAAAAAAACAACCATTGTAACGTATTTTTGTATTAAAGATGCCTGCACAAAGTCAGAGACAGGAAAGTAGGACAGAAAAGAACTTAAAAGCCCAAGGAAAGGAAGAGAAAAACTAAGAAAAGCTATGCATGCAGTGCCATGCCTAAGAATAACCACAAAAGCCTTTTCTCTTTCTCCCTCTCTGAAACAGAAGGCACATCCTCTCCACATCGCACTACAAGCTCAGTGACTTACCAGCTTCGGCATTTATAGGCCTAAAGCTCAGTTTTGAGTAATTCCCTGAGTGCTCAAATGCTGTCAGCTTCGTAACCCTGAAATTTAGGATTAGACTCTTCTTCTTGAGTATTGCATTCGCTCAGAATCCTGTGCACAAAATGCCTCTTCTCTGGAGTTACATTATCAGACACCAAACTGGTTCTGATTTCAGCGCTGAGTATGTAAAGAAGAAAAAAAGCGTGATGCTGGACTCAATTAGCTGTTTTCTCCTCACTGATTGATTCCCCTGGTTACTCGCGAGCTGCATAACTTGCAAGAAAGGCATAAGTCATCAGCTCTAAGCAAATCTTCTATTCACCACAAGGAAAAAGGGAGTGTTGTACATGGCAAACAATCCCTGTTTTCACTGACGAAGGCTTGCTGACCTCTTGCTGGCCTCCAGTTCCTTAATTACTGTCTATGGAATTTCAGTTAAAGAAAAAAAATACAGAGAATCTCTGCAAAGCCAGGACGATGACTGACCCTCAAACGCGACCACTAGAGTGGAGGCTGTGTCTATCGGAAATATAACTTGAGCCGTTTACCAGGCTCTTTAGATTTTCCCTTTTAAATTCTTTTGACAAAAAGCCCCCCTGATAATTTCCCTTTATAAAGGGCTAATCTGACAGAAAAATAAACCTGCTTTCATGTTTTTTAAATTAGCAAAATTAAATACTTTTTTTCCTTGGTTTGCAGTGCTATAAAAAAAGAACATCACTAAGAATTGGGAAAGCAAATGATGTTTAATTCAGAAATCTCAGACTGGTCTAGAATTAGCCACATTGTGGCTTTCTGAAGGACTGCGGCATGACTTGCAACTGCTCCTCCCAGGCTGGGCTCAAACCTCCCTGCCTAAGAAACAGATTCTGAGATGTTCAAGTAAATTACAGTCAAGCATACCTAATCCCAGACCTTGAAACAGAATTTGGGCAATTCTTCCTAGAACACAAGAAAACACAGGCCAAAATCTCTGCTAATTAGGAGCAGTGCTATCCAGTGATGGGAAGCACTAGCAAAGGCACGCTGCAAAAGCAACCATTTAAAACCAAGAAAAGATTCCTCATACTCAGAACAATGTCAATGGCCAGTTAATCTGGGATTACACCAGATCAATCACACAGTAAAATTATAGCAAGTCTAAATATCTACTTTCTTTGATGACTGGCTAATTTTAAGGAGCCACCTAGCCAAATATCATTCAATTTTCTCCATCGTTGTATTAACAACTGTGCAGCTTCTCTGTTCTGCAGAAGTCGTGTAAGCTTCATTCAACTGGCATGCTGTAGCTGGGTTCTTACCCTAGAATTACTTCAGCCCCAAAACTCCAACATAAAATCCCTCAGAAAATTCTAAGCTTTGGATAAAACCAGCTGGTGTTCTCCAATTTCAACAACATAACAGCCCACATCAAGTGAAACATGACAGCGACTTCCTTGAAACGTATCCCAGATTCTGTTAAAGTTCATGGCCACAAGTGAAACTGATCTAAGTTTTGGGCTTTCAGCTTGAGTTTTGAAGGTTTTATGTTATGTTTCACTAAGAAAGTTTCAAAAACCTCTAATCCTTAGAGAGGCTGTTTATAGAAAGGTGTGTGAAATTCTGATGTGATAATCTGCATCGTATTCTGAGGGTACAAAAAAAAAGGTCTCCAAAATTTTTATGGAAATTGCAAGAGGTATAAAAGATTTTTGCCACTTAACAAAATTAACTGAAGAGCATGAATTGCAAAGACTACGCAAATCTAAAACACATAGTGTCAGGCCCCCCAGGTGAACTGAATGAAACGGCAAGTCCATGTCTGAGTTTGGTCTGTGGTTACTTACAAGGAAATCAAAGGAGAGTCCAACAGCTACTTTGGTGAAAGATATATTACACGTTAGCTGGTGACGACGCTGCTTGCTGAAATTAGTGGGAAATATTTGTCATAAGTAATGAGAGAACAAAAATTTAATTCTCCCTGGAGGTCTGTCTTGATACTAGAATAGCTGCTTAGGCAAATTCCTAGATGTTAACTGTTTCCAGGTTTTAGCTAAATTATTTTGCAAAGCACATTGCTGACGTTTGCATCTGCAAGCCAGATACATTTCCTCATGGCGAACTGTTTCTCTCACTGATGAGAATAGTGAATTTTAACTACATTACAACTGCGCTCACGTACTCCTCATCATAAGTGTATGTAGCAGAATGAAGCTCTGTTACATTACTTCATATCTGTTACATTACAGCATTTCTTTCCAAATCTCTTGCAGACCCTCCTACCCACGGGAAAGTGAGTGTCTACTACATTTTGTGTTTTGGCAAGGGTAAGATGGCCTGGGGAGAATCCCTACTCTTTATGTAGACTGTATTACTAACGAATGGAGCACGTCACTGGTCCTGTAACCTCTGAGCATTTCAGAAAACCAGTTGTGGAAGGACAATGCTTGAAAGTACAGTGAAATTCACTTCAGAGATTGTTTAGGGAAAAAAAAAAATGAGAACCCTTTAGCAAAGGGTGTGGTAATTCGAATTACATTATGGTAGTATTTTTGAACAATCAAAACTATTAGCGCTACCGTTCTAACTGGGAGAAGTCAACACCAGCAGCGGGGAAGAAGGGGGGGCAAGTGGTAAATGACAGGAGCGCAATTAAAATCTTCTATTGTACCACAAGTAAAGATTATTCAGTCTGGGTCTGCCAAATAGGACAGTGAAACACATGGCTTTTGAGATTCCTAATTCTTGAACTGAGCAAGGCTTTGTTCCAATTTAATAGGCTTGGTTTCTGAAAAGACGGGGTCAGGGAAACCACGTTATGGATTACAGCATCTCCTGCTGGCTGATCTATGCAGTGAGAATGGTCACATGAAAAAGCCGTAAGCCATGGTCTCCCATCCTCTATGCAATATGCAGAGAATTTAGGCAGCTCCCCAGATGCCAAAAGGTATAAAAGACAAAGGTGTCAGAATATATATTCAACTGACTTGCCTTCCACCTCCCACCCACCCAAAATATGTAGCTGAACATTTTAGGGTGAAGTCAGGCAATGGGACTTGTCTGAATGTAGTCAAAACAGAAGTGGTTATGAACACACTTAATCACAGTCACTGCCTGTGCATTAATGCAAGCTCTCTGTCATGATGATAGCGGTAAGATTTTTCTTAGAGACCCCACTAGAGGGTAATTATATTCAGTCTTCACATGCATAGGAGCAACTCCTGCTGGCAGAGAACAGGAGGTGTACTTGGACAAAGTTACTGCCAATTGTTCTGCCATAACCCTGTCCTGACATTATTTAGCACCATCAGCTAAACAGACACATACCTAGCTAAATCCTATTTGATGACAACTTGGCAGAAACTCCATGGTAAGCAATACTTAGAGAAGTTTTACAGTTTCATTCCTAAATAAATGCATTTCTTCCTCAAATTCTAAAATGTTCTAGAAAAAAAATCAGGTCAAATAGGTTAAAAGAAAACCAAAACAACACAACCAACACCATACAATGCTTTTTCAAAACAATGTATAAACACAGCTGTGATCTCCCAGCCTGTACAGCACTGATCTAACTTCAAACTTTGTGTTGTGTCCTGGAAACTGCAATGAGGATTTGTTTCTCTCATGAAGGCTTCTGTGTTACTACACCCATGGGAAACCCTGCTGCTGCTAGGCACAGACAGAGATGGGGGGAAGATCATAACAAAAGATGCAGCCATTCTTCTGCTACTAGATTCCAATGAGAGGCACTGGACACCTCCCGACTGAGATCATTGGAAAATGAGGACAGCTAGTGACTCCCAGGGCAGGTCCCCACGATAGCTGTACAGTGGGGGACTTTTACATTTTGAAGCTGTGTCTTATTACTGGCTCTTTCTTCATCATGACTATTAATAGCTGCTGACGATACTACAGAAACTTGGATATGAATAATAAGTATACCATCTAATGTAATGAGGGACATCAGTGCCTTTCAGGAGATCTTTACACAAATTGGGTCACTAGACTCTTCAGAGCAAGGATGAATGCTCTGCATTCATTCACAGCCATGCTCAGTGTCAGCTTCCCTTTGCTTCTTCAAAGAGCATACAGGGCCTGGAGGCGGCAACAAGATCTCCGAGAACCGAAACACAGAAACATCCTCTTCCATCCTTAAGCCTTTCAAGGAATGAATTGACTTACGGAAACTGGTAGATCCTCTGATAACAGCAAAAACAGGCCTAACAGTGCATAGCTTTCAAAATGCTAGAAGTATCAACGTTGTCACAGTTTCAACACTACTGTTGAAATTACAAAATCTAGATCCTACCCTAGTCTCTCCATTCATATCTAACTGGTTCTCAGTATTCAATGACTTCTACCTTAGCTCTAAAAAATTAAAATGAAGGACTTTTTCATACTGATTGCAATACAGTCCTATATAATTAGCAATAATAATGTTAACAAATGGTTAAATGATTCAAGAATCCATCAGTAGTAAGAATAAAAATCAATTTAAAAATTGCTCTGTTTAGAAAACATAAAGTTATATTGCAATTATTTCTTTTCTTCCTACTCTTGCACTTACCAAACAGTACAGCAATAACTTGTGATTCAGAGGTAACTGTGTCAGACTTGGTCTTTTATTAGAGTTAGTTTTGTGCCACAAATTAAGTAGGTGCATAGATAGCACAATCCTGATTCAACAGCTACAGCATGTCGCCAACTCAAATGTATAAGACCCAAACACCATTCTTGTCCATTATTCTGCTTTTCACAATGGTCGTAGATACAAAACCAACACTGAATACTCTTTCAGCCCCATTTAATGACTTGGTGAATAAAAACGTCCTTGGGAAATAACAGAGAAACCAGGAACAACAAAAGACTATTTTGGTTTAGCTAGACCTGTCTCTCTGTGGACTTGATTTGCTGTCTTCTACTACAAGATGGATCAATAGCAGATGGGAAAGAGCAAAAACACGACTGGAAATTTTCCTGAGCAATGGCCTCACTGCAGGAGACCTGCACATCTAGTCTCCTGCTTAGCAGAACTGTTGTCACTCACTCCAGAGAAAACAAAAAGGGTGCAAATTTCCTAATGGTAGGGGTGCCATGCTAGCAGTCCTGGGTGAAGAGGTTTTCAGAGGACAGGTGGAAGAGCACTGCTGCTTTCCTTTCTTCCACCTGTGGGCTGTACTGTTAGAGGAAGATTTTTATAATTTCTTCTTTTAAATTTTAATGTCTCTCTTCCGAGGTTGACATGGCAGTACATAGCAGGGAGTGGGGTTCAGAGGCTCTCACTGTGGCATGTTATGCTACCCGGACGCCTGCACTAATGAGCTCTGATCATTATTTGATGATCAAAACTGCAGCACAAAAGACCAGTGAGACCAACAAAACAGTTCAGTCCAGGGATAATTACAACTTTATTAACTCACATCTACAGAAGCTGTCAGCAAAGTTCATTAGTGGTTTGTTTCAGCGACAGCATATGTATGATACACACACTTCTGTCACAATCTTCCTCCTCTGCTTCCCCCACTCTCGCAGTAAGTATGATGACTGGTACCAATTAACAGTCTTTCCGCAGAGCGCACAGAAAGGATTTATATGGGTTTCTCCTAACACTGCTTCATCCTCCAAGCAGAGCTCTGGAGATACAGCAGCTCTTCCACGCTTCTGCTTTAGATGGACAGAGAGTTTCAGAGCCCAAAGGTTATCAAATGTGCTCATATCTTTAAGAAGCATAAAAGGCACCTCAGTAAATGGAAAGAAAGTGATAATTTTCAAAACCTCTTTCCCTTGACTTTCTTACTTCTGAGGACAAATACGGCCTTATCTAAAATCCGGAATGAGATTAATTTGTAATCTAAACCTGCCTTCCATGTCAACACCTGGCAAAAGGCAAGGTAATCTTGTCTATGGCTACCGTGAGCAGCCTTCATTTCAACAGAGATGAAAATAAAAATGCAAAAATCAATTTGTTAAAAATGATGAGGTGTTTCAGACTTGAGACATCTGACTAAGAAGAAAAACAATTTCAACTGCATTCCACATTAGTAAATTAATAATACACATAACTTTGTTGCGAAGCAAAGGGATTGCAGTAGTGAGGTTGAAAGCTACCAACTGCTCTAAAGTGGCAGAGAATCAAGTCAACTACTGGCTTGGCAAACCTTTTATTTGTTTGTTTCTTACAAGAAAACAAATAGGACAAAGAATTAATAGCACAGAAATGACATCAGGCTGCTTCCCTGTGGATGCTGAGATGACCCTTCAATCCTTTGCTCATCTTTAGGATTTAATTTTAAAAGGATATGAAATGCAAGTTTCCATTCCCTGGTAATTTAAAAGAAGAGGCGGCAAGAAAAAGAATCTTTAAATCCTGTAAGTCAGTTCAGTATCAACACTAGCCATATTAGTCACAAACACATGAAGGTCATACAAGCTAAAAAAAAAATTTTTTTTTTTTTAAGAGAATTAAAAACAACAATTATATTTGCTCACTAGATGCTATCTCATAGGTGGTTGCTTTTATGCTGTGGGGAAGCCTGACTTGAAAGTATAGAGATCACCAGATGTTCTGTCCCCGTTCCTAGATTCTCCAAATGCTTAGTAACTACCTTTTCTTTCTTCTTGGAATGCTGTTAGTGGCAAAGCTAGACCATAAAAACATAATGACCAATCCTCACAAGTCCTCCTAACTACCAGCGGGTTTCTCTGCCTGGGAAGAATTGGGGAAAAAAAAGGAAAGCAATTATACTAGAGTTTTGATCTCTCTTAAATACCCAAGGCTGTTGAACAAGTGCAAGTAAACTAGAAATTGTTTTTCCTAGCTCCCTCAATCTGCAAGTATCGTGCAATTCATTTTTATCATTTGCGTTCACAAAATGTTGACAAAATGACCAAGTCTGATCACAATGTTCCACTAAAAACTGCCTAGTAACAGTTTGCCATGAGACATAAAAAACAGAGATCAGAAAAAATGCCAGCAGAATCAGAAGAGTCATTGCCCAAGGAGTTTTAATTCAAACCAGAAACTTCAATTTCAGTGACTCATATTTTAAATTACTTTCTGAGGCTAGAAGGCAGTGGGCTATCTAACAGAAGGTTTCTAATATTTGGAAAAACATCTTCCCTTCATGGCCTCTATAAAATGAGTATGGTAGTTCCCAGTTTCCAAATTCACAGAATACAAATACACAAATGGCACTGAAATTCAACCAATTTGGCAAAGAAAGGGCCTGAACACAGAATCATCTTTGAGTCTTTCAAAAGCTGGTCATTTCAGATTGATAGATACGTCCTTTGGCATAACAGCCTGGGTGAACATATGCCCTATCTCTACATATATCCGATACCCTACTCTGCTTGGTTTCCTCCCTCTGGCATGTCAATTACAGCCCAGAGTCTTTCACCTCAGTTAAGCCTAGTTGCTTTTAGGTCCACTAAGAAAGAAGTCAAGCTGATATTTGTTCTAACATGAACTTTCATTTCTGCACATGAACTGCTCTTGCCATGAAGGCAAGCAATTTCACTGCTTCTGTTAAATGCAACCAGGATTAAAAAACAAAAACAAAAACAAACAGCAGATAGGGCAGAGGTATTTAGACCAACGGAATGGAGATCCCTCAAAGAAGTCAGCGGGAAGATGGCTCAAATCCTAGCAGAATAGGGGAGAGATGCAACAGAAATCTTGTCTCAAAGAGTAAAAACAGCTTACAAAGATAATTTTAGAGAAAAGGTGCCAAGTCGTCCCATTAGGGAGCAAATACTGAGTCATGTTTGGTTCTCAGAGGTATACACAGCTTTCGGTAAATTCAACATAAACATAAACCATTATCAGAAAATTTAAGAGAGAAACTCAGTATCCCTCTGAGATTTCACCTAAGTAAATGAGAGTTTCATGGCTTTTATGCTCTAGATATCCTAGCCAAAGGCCTTAAGAGGGGACAGTCCAGGCTATAAATACCAATGAAGAAAATAACAAGACACCTTTCACCTGGCTAGACAGCCAGTGCAGGAGAATCAAGATCCTTCCTTCCTTCCTTGTTCTTTGCACATTTCTGAAATAGCAGATCAGAGCAGAAAGAAACATCAGCCCCCTCCGTTCCCATCTAATTGAAGATGGGATTTATTTATTTATTTTTTTAAATTCAAATAAGAAAATCTTGCTCCACCACAAAATATTTTAAACATCTCATAAAATGATATAGCATTCCTCTTTCCATTTAGGGAGAAGAATCTAACTCTGCTGCAGTTAGCAGGAAATTCCATTGACAATAAAACAAATAAATCAATCAATGGGCTCAAAAGTCTATGATTCAATTACATGGGTTACAAAGAGCTTGGGCTTGACAGCTGAATGTGTTCTTCTGTAAGATTTATTTGTGAACTTTCAATTAGAGAAATGAAGTGGAATAAATTACTCAGTGAAAATGAAGATATTTAGAAGGAAAAATTAATTAATTCAGTACGGCATGACACAAAGACTGTCTGGTGCCCATAAAACAAGAGAAGCTGCACAGCTCAGAAGTAAAAATAAGGCAGGAAAGCTGAGTCTCACTACTTATGGATCTGGCAAGAGCTGCAAACTCTGGGCTGAGATTTAGCAAAGGCAGAGCTAGAACTGTTTGAAAGCAGCAAGAAGCTAGGACTTAGCCAGACCCTCAGCTAAGACACATCAATAAGGGGTAGGAAGGAATGAGAAACTCTGGTGATTCACAGTAACTGAGAAGTAAAATGAAACAATTTTCCCCAGACAATCTAAAAAAGGAAAAAAGAAAAAAAAAAGGAAAAAGTCCAAAAGACCCCTTCCTGCACATTAAAAAAGAAAGAAATTATATAAAAATTCAGTTTAAGTCTACAACAACAGATCCTGAAGATTTAAAATCCCCATTAAAGATTTTCTGTAAATAGAATGTAGCATCTTGAGATCAAATGATAAATTTGCTATTAAGAAAATCACCAGGTTAATCAGGATACTTGAAATGAAAGACATCAAATATTAAATGATATGGGGGAACTATATTGTAAGGACAGGTACTTACATTACAATTGGAAGACCCATCAAATGTTGAGTAAGAACCATCAGGCCAGTCTGTAGCATCTACAGTACTTGATTGCATGTGCTGGGACTCATACTCCTTCAGCTGAAATTTGAAAACACAGGGAGCCCATTTTCCAGTGTGAAGCAGCTATCAATCTTCATTAAAATAGCAAGAGTTAATGTTCTTTCATTTTTCTCCCGCATAGTGGAACTGGAAAAATCAGAACCTTTGCATCGCCTGACTCACTTGTTTAAAATAAACTCATTTATTTCACAATGAGAAGTTTTAATGATGAGATTTATTTTTTAAAAGGAAGTAATCTGCAAATACTCAATCTGGATGAACTGTAATTGGCAAAACATACATTATACATCCCCATGTCAGAGGCACAGTTTAAACTGGACAGACTACATCACAACAGGCTACCAATTTCCTTCAAAAAGAAAGTGATCTACAGTGTAGACTAGGAGACATCTTTTGTAATTTCACAACGAGGGACCATTTTTACCATTTTCCAATTGAAGTCCCAATACATATAACTAATCCTACTGGAGGAACCGATGATTTAAAAATAAAATTGCTGCTAGCGGCTCAGACCACTAGGGGGAAACAGTACCAGTACATACAGTGAATAGTAAAGATCAGGTGGAACAGTCCTCCCACAGAATATTTGACAGCAGAGATCCCAATATTACTCCTTGGTAATTTTAAAATTGTGGTGTTTTTTGGTTCCTTTTTGGTGATATGATTCCCAGCAAAGCAATATTTTCCTCAGACAATAGCATAACCTTATCTTCTATGATAACCTATTTCAAAGACATACTGTGTCATTAAAGAGAATTCACTTGAGTGACAATTTGCAACCCAGCTCATGTTTTATGAACCTCAGCTGCCCATACAGAATACCCTGTGCTCAATTTGGGTATTTTGCACAAGGGAACTAAATTAAGACAGGAGTAGAAATTTTAGCATTGGCCTTTGACTCCTGAATAATTAAAATCTCAGCACAACTGCTGCAAAACCACAATAATTTACAGTCAATTGTGTTCCATCAAAATTCAGATTTTGTAAAGATACACTTGTGCCAGTCACTGTGTTTTATAAAAAAATACATCTGTTTTTATTTTAATGTCAAATGCCAAAAAAAGGCCGACTATGTTTTCCTGAAGGCTAAAACAAAACACCCTCTTTTTGTCTAAAACAAAAGCAGAATAAACTTCAGCCTCAAAAAGTTTTAATTGCTGAAAATGGAAGCATTCATTCAAACTGCCCTTCAGCCATTCGCAGCAGGGAAATAACAAGAAATGTATGTATTCTGAAGAAAATAAGGCAAGCACAGCAAAATGTGAAGCATTCTTTTCAGTATTTAAACAAATCTATGAACATGCATCATAAATGTGGGCTAGTACAGGTGGCATTCAATGTCCTTAGCTTAGACAGCTGCAATGAAAATGTCTGTACTTGAGCTTTTCCTTGATTGGCACCCTTTATTGCCAGTGGAGAGACATAAATGCTTTAGGACTTGATTCATTTGCCATACACTAGGCATCTGTTTTTGGCTAGGCTGAATCTCACTATTCCCACAAACAAAGGAATTACTATCTAATTTATGCTACCTAGTGAGATAGGACAAACAGGCAGTTTTTCCCACTTCTATATTTTATAAGCAGCCAGAAACTCCAGACTGGTGTATCTCACATCATAATACATGTTTATTCAGGAAAAATAAAATGTGTACTTATCATACCCTAGCAAGTGCTTCCTCAATAGTGATCATCTTCTCTTTAACCATCATCATCAGCTGGATCCGTTCCTCATCACTCATCGTGATCTCACTGGCCACGTACCCCACATCCTCTCCTGCAGAAAATGGCACAGAGATAAAAAAGCATGTGTAAGAGGTCATGTAGAAAGTGAAGGATATTGGAACTGGATTCTACACAGTACTCTGAAATCTGGTCACCACATGGATCTGGCTGGCCAGAACAGACTCTCCCCAGAGTAGTCTTGTAGTATGATTTGAGAGGACTGAATGATTTGTAAATAACTAAACAAGAATAGGAAGTAAATTAGGACTAGAAAACCCAAGCCTACTTTGACACTGAAATCAAGACAGTATGAGAAGGGAGGGGAAGAAGAAATAAAACATAACTGATATCACATAATTATTGACCCTGGAGAATGAAAAGAGAAAGCGCTAACGGCAGCAAAGTCCAGAACTCAACCCTGATCAATACTGTGGTCAGCTAAAAGAGTGGATGGGAAGCTTTTCTAGGAATGACATGCTGGGCTTTATCAGCTCTCTGCTGCAGATTAGCCACGTCTCTCAGACTGCAGACTGGCACCCCCCGTCCAGTTATCTAACTGGCTATGAGTAGGCATAGAGTGCTGGACACACTTTGCCTCCAACCTCCAGGACCTCATCTTCTGGTTTAAACTTCTCACGTCAGCACGGGCAGAATATGTCTTGAGAGCCAATAAGGATCTACACTTCACCGAGTATAAATGTGACCTTTTCAACCTCATAGACAGGTTCATATCATTTTTCCACAATCCATTTGAACACAGTCATAGCAATGTAGGGAAGCATCTGTTTGCAGCAGAAGGATATAACAGATACACATGGGGAAACAGAAATTTTATTTATGAAGAAAAATACTTAAAGCAGTGCACAGCTGCATCTTTTGGAGAACTAGAGAAAGAGATCTGACAGTTTAAGTGGAATCAATCCTACATTTTCACTATTCACCAGACACTTTTACTACCCCTTCTTGTAGTGTCTTTTCCTGAAATGAGAGTCTGGATTAAAGCCTAAAGCAAACAGGTCAACATAGCCAAGTGCCAAAAAAAGCTTTTCTCTCATCAAGTCAGAAGAGAAAGCATCTCATTCACTTTTATATGTTATTCATAACTATCCATTAATTGCATCATTTTGTGTACGTGCCATCACTGACAATCAGGACTGAAGGTGTTCCAACTTCCAGATCCACAGATCTGTGACTCACACTGCTGCAAAGGAGATTCAATCTTCAGTGAGGCTGGATAATTATATTCTATATGGATTGGTCCAAAAATCCTTTAAAAAGGTTTACCTTTTGAAGTCTGCCTCATCAGTCCTTTCTGGTTCTTTCGGAAATTCTGCCAAAAATACTTATTTTTCTTTTTCCAGTCTGCTTTCCCTAAAAGGAAATTAGGGAGGGGGAAAGAAGGGAGGGGAAGAAGAATTTCAGAAAGAAACATTAGTTAGTAAACATTACAGAAGTTTTCAAGTTATATTTTCTAAGTCAAAAACAAGAACAAAAAAATTTAAATCTTCTGTTTTTCTTGCTTTATTCTATACTAGAACTATGCTGATGTAGCCATTTCAGAGAAACGTACATATTCTTCTACAATTGCCAATGCTACAGATGACTGAGATATGACACTAACTTACATATTTTGAATTATAAACAGAAAATATTTTACATTCATTTTGATATCTGTTATAGTCTCCAGTCTGTTGATAACATCAAGTTTGGAAGTGTTTTTGAAGCATTTTGTTGGTTTATTAGCTTCAGCTGAACCCCAGTTATGCAGCCTAAGCCACAAGACAGATAACGAATTCTCTAATATAATGTTTGCATATCCATGTAGAAAATAAACACTTCACATATATAAAAACACACACGCACATACTGCTAATCGGCATGAGAAATTTCTTGAGACCATCAGCTACATCTGATTCTTGCTCCCTCTATGCCTTGATTGTACGAGGCTGGGAATACATGTCCGTTAATATCAGATCTGCATATTGCTCGATGACCCAGAAGTGAATTATTTATTCTCGAAAGAAGATTCGGAACAAGGGAGGGCATATAAATGTGCTCTGTTGAATCAATCAGGGCACATGCTATGAAGTTCATGCCATCTGCAAGAACATACTGTGCCTGATCTGGCAGAAATGCTACGATACAGAACTACTTCATCCCTCTGCTGTTTTTGAAAAATTCAGATGAACACTTTATTTTGTGCCAATGAATTTCAGCATACAACTACGGTATTTTGGATCTTGTCCTTGAAGCTCCACAGTTGAATTTATTGAAACTCTGAGGCACAGCTTTATTTCAGGCTGTGAGGATATTACTTTGGAAAAAATTTAAAAAGAAACAACTCCCCTGCTCCAGTTCTCCCAATAAATAAAATAATGTTTTGGGTTTTTTTTAATAAAAATCAACCTATCTAGAATTTTATCAGCTCAACTGATATGTCTACATAGCAACTTGAACTAATTATGGTAAGTTAGAAAAAAGTGAAAACAGAAAACAAATCGTTATTTAAGAATGCAAAATATTTCAGAAACAAAGGATAAGACTCCAGCATGACACGCACAAAAGTAACAAAAAAAACAGTTATTTATTGGTGGTGGTGGTAACTTTTGGAATACAAACAGATAGGCTAGTAGTGAGCTAATATTAAAGAATCTGAAAGCAATATAACAAGCCAAAAAGCTGTGTAGTTATAAGACTATGCTGGCTGAGCAGTGTCCGAGATCACGGAGACCCTCAGCATCCCGCTTTTGAAGCTCCTTAGACTTGCCCTCCCCCCACATCCTAAATGCTGCTGACTTCTGCTGGCATTGTGTTTACTCAGCTCTTCACATCCTCGCGCAAGCAAAACTGAAAACCTGCTTAAGAATTCAATTGAAGTATCAGGTAAAATGAAATATACTGACCTACAGAGCCTTCTTCCGAACTTGATTTATGAATGGAGAGCCTAGAACACAAAAGAGAAATGGACTTATTGATGCAGACCTCTCACATTTCATGGGAGCTGTCTGATTACAGTAAATTATAGTTTCTAAACAATACATCATGGGCTATTTTCTCTTCCTCTTTCTTCCAAATGCAGCAAGTTGGAGACAAAAACTAAACTCACTGGTCTGACCACAGTAGCTGAGTTCCCCTTTGAAAGCTCAGAAACAAACCTTTTATGACCAGAACAGAGAAATACAATACTGACAGAAACCTACAGTTAAGCCAAAACCATCTAGGAATCCCTCAAAAAAATTCTTTTCGTATACTTCCCTGCCTTACATTTCATTGGTTTCCTTAAAGCTGTGGCAATAGGACGCTGTATTTGTTTAGGTTTGTAACAGTTTTTGGCTTATTTGTCTTTCAATTGAAAATGTTTTATAAACATGCATTCATTAAATTTCAGAAAGCCAAGGTGAGGAGGACAAGAGTAGAAGTTAAACAGGGTGAGGAAAATTCGTCCTATCAAGTGAGATAGGAAACTATCTGTGTGCTTTTCCACCAATTTATGTTCCCTTACTCAAAAGGTAGTTAAGAGAGACTTGTTTTAACAGAACATAAGCTTTACAAACAACCCAGAAAAATAGTACATCAGTCTTTTGTTCTCACTCTTCATTCTCATTGAACCAGTTTTCCGTATTGGATTCCAACTCAGTACCGATGGTTCACTGCAGGTTCTCTGATGAGACATCACTCCCTCTCCAGGTTTTCGTGTTTGTTTTTTGTTTCGTCTACGTAAATGGAGCTGATAGAAATTACCAAATCTCGTTAAATTCTTTGAAGCCTTCCTATGGGAATCTCTATCCAAGCTGAGCCAAGCCAATGAAATGACGCTTGCCAGCTTCAATGACTTTGCTTGAGGCTCCAACTGCAAAGCATTATGGCACTGTTTTTGCCAAGAGCTCTGCCCTGTGACATGACAATGCCCTATTGTGCTGTGCCTGTACTGTGTCCATGCAAAATAAAAACACATACATCCCAGCATACCAAGAAGACTTCAAGCCAAATCATTCTGTAAATGAGGCCATGTAATACATACATGTCATATTATAGTTGCTGTCCATTGTGTTTGATAGGCTCCTTACATTTTCCTAGACTCCCAGAAGAGGGCAATGAAGAGTCTTGGATAAATTCAATAAATCTCTTGAAGGAAAATTTCAGTTTAAACCAGTTGAGAGTTTAAAAGATGTAGGCAATTACTGGCCAACGTTTTGTAAGCATGAAAAACACACTCATCAATTTGAAAAGACATCATTAGAGGGGAAATGAGACAGTGTGAAGTTTCAATTTGATTTAGAAATTCATCTGGGCAAAGAGGGTTTGGCACAGCGAAGCTCTGAAATCTAACCTCTTTCAGTCTTGGACTAATTACAGGTTTAATCCAGCACAAACTGCAAATCAGCTGAAACAGCCAAACTTCGGATTTGGAGTGTATCAGGTAGAAGGAGACAGTGTCTTCCTTGATACTAAAGTTTACCCTCGAAGGGGAAAAGTTAATGATATAGGTGTATACCATCCCATACTTTCTAGGAGAATATTCAGTGCCAAAATTAACAGACTTTCCACAGGGCCAAAATTACATTATGAAGTTCAAAGGTAAAGTTGCTAGTGATAAATTTCTAAATAAAGGAAAACCAGGTTAAAAGTCTATGGACTTTTTATAAGGACACGACAAAGTAAAAAGAAAGTCAACTTCTGCTGGAAATGACAGAACTAATTCAGTACACATCTTGTTCCTGAGCACAGATTTCACCCATCAAGTAAACAGCTACATTATTTACCATAAATGAATTTGGTATCCACAAATTGCACCAAATCACCATCCCTGGAAATTGAAATTTCTTTGCTTTCAGAACTTAGTCTCCCTAGTGACATCAGCCTCAAAGTACAGAGGAGGTATCTTATGCTCTTCAGCCTCTAAATCCATTTTTTTTCTCTTCACAGATGCCAACAACAGGGCTAGTAAGCAGCAGGTGTAGTGGCAATGTTTGTGATGTAAACAACTGGTCCTTGGAAATTAGTCCAGCGCCACCAACTTGTTCCATGCAGGCTTCCAAAGAAGGGGGACAGCAATAGGAGCAAACTCGTGATGCTCCTGAGCTAGAGAGAGTGAGGAGATGAGTAGGATCCATAGCAAGCAGTCTACCTTCTCTTTTACAGCTGATTTAGTATACTGTATTTCATCAGAGGACGCAAATCCCAATTATCATTTCATGCATTCCCTAAAGAGGAAATATTCCACATCTGAGCTGACCTTGGAAATGCTAACAACTAGTATTAAAGGACAGAAATGCCAACAAAATCTACCACATAGAGCCTGACAAAGCATTTGCTTTTTACTTCTATCAGACAACTCTGATGCTTAAGAATTCTCAGTGAAATCAATCGCTTTACTTCCTAGATGTCTAGTGAAAAATTCCATAGTGCCTCTGAGTTTTTTTATGTTTGATTTGTCAATTACACTCCCTTACTCTGTTAAATCCGCAGCTCCTCTGTGAACGTGCGCCGAAAGTGATTTGTGTTCTTCCATTCATAGACTGATAACTTGTGCTGAAAGTTAATGATGCAGTGACACTTGGCAGAAGTTTCAGCACTGCGTGCCTGAAAGGGAGCCAAATGCCATTACTCCACCGTGGAGGCCTTCATTTTTGTTGTGGTCTGATGTACAACTTCATTAGCAAGCTTTCACGTGAAATGTACTCTGTCACAGCATATAGCAGGAGAAATGTATGGGCAACATTCAGACAGAAAGGAAGACAAAAGATTTATGACCAGAGGGAAGGAGTACTTTTGTATCTGCCCAGAATCTCTGGAAATGAGCTTCAGAGTGGGTCAAAAATATAATCCATTAATCTCACAAATTCAAAACTATATCTTCTAGGCCTTTATTTAGGGCCTCTTGTAGCCACACTGCTGAAACAAACAAACAAAAAAAAAGCAGCACAATAGAGTATCTAAAAATTGAAGTGCTTTGGGGAATAACAAGATACTACTGCACTGCTGTCTCAGAGAGATGATAGATTTCTGTGGAGTTGAGTAAATTACAACAGAACACTCTCAAAATCTGGTAGCAAAAGCAGCAGTGGATTACCCAGGCCCAGAAATTAGATGATTAGAAAAACTGGCTTAACAGAAATGTATTGGCATTCAATGCCAAAACGTGTAAATACATGAAAAAGACTGTCAGAAAAGCCAGTATTTCAAATGCTGGAGGTTTGCCAACTGCAAATGACAGAGTACCTGGAGATACCAGCTAAAGAAGATGACAGGAATAAAACCCTACACTTTAATCCTAAAAGGCAGAAGGATGGGAAATTCCAATGGCAATATGACTAATGAACATGTATAGGAATAGCCTGTATGACTGTAGTTACTTGTGTTCAGAAAAACGAATTCAAATCAGAAGAGTTAAAGAGTAAAGCTGTTAGAATAGTCAGGGAGCTGAACACTTTGTCTTACCAGAGAAGGCTAGAAAAATTTTGCCTGTTCAGTAAAATCAAAAGCTGCCAGATTAATTTATTGCCTATTAATAAAACAGGCACAGGAACAAGCAGACATAAGCTGGAAAGAAATGAGGAGTTCGCATTTCCTAACTATTTGGACAAACTTCCAACAGTAGGTAGAGAATGGGAGGGACGCTGTAAAAACTAACTGCTTTTAAGAGGTTCCTGAAAGATGCAAACCAGATCAGATGTCTCTGATGAGGATGAGCTGGACGTGAGGACCGCCTCTGGAGGGCACTTCTAATTCCTTTTTTCCAGCCTGTGGGTTCACTGCTTTTGTATGAACAATGGCAAAGCTGCAAGGCACACAAAATGGTCTTTGATTTCATCTTTCCATTAAAGTGTTGCAGCTGAGATGATCATGCTTTAGTAAAGCAGTCTCTCCCTCTGAAATCCTAGAGGTGTGCTCCAAACACTGGAGTACAAGGAAGAACTATGCAAAGATTTCTGTCACAAGCCCACTGTGACTGTAACTGGCTATAAAGGAGGCTTTTAATCAGGCTGTGTTCAGCTACCAGGCTACACCTTTCTCTGACAACTCTGGGCTGATTCTGACCCAGCCAGAGAAACCCTACAGCTTACCTCGCATGCAGAGTGGCTGATTACACAAGAAGCAGTCACACATGCCTCGAGATGTGATACACTGGTACACCACAGAACGGGAAAAAGAAACCAATGACACCATGTGCTGCCTTTACAAATTCACCCGAGGAGTTCTGAAAGCTCATCATTCTCCAAGCAGAATAAACACTGAGACTGAGAATGACAGAACTGTGGATAGGTTTTTGTTTCATCACTAAGTATGTTCAATGCAGATGTGCTTTAACACGTGGCCACATCTCATTTTTGGCACATAAAATCCACAGGTGCACAGCACCATCTGACAATGAAACCACTACTGTTACCAACTTCAATAAACTGATACTAGCCCCCTTCTTTCTTCCCAATGACTATTCATAGACCATTGATGAAAATGCTTTAGTTGGGATTTTCAATCTATAAATATTACTCACGTTCATAGCAGTGAACAGACTGATGCAAAAGCCTGCACTGGCTCTGCCACAATGCCATTTGGTTATCTATGTGCATTGGAAATGGCCCAGTCACATCATTAGTATGAAAACCAGACAGGCTTGTAACTGCTCCTGACTGAATACAAGATAATTTATCTAACCAGAGCTGGCAGAGGGAAGAAAATGGGCCCTTGGTACTTTTATTGAATTTGCATGAACCTGAAGAGAAAGCAGGCCTATAAGGTACTGACCTTGCTGGCACCAGTGTGAGAAAGAGACAGAAAGCAAAGACATGTGATTCAATTATCTTCTCATTACGTTTCCATAGCAATGGCTCTTAAAGCAGGTCAGAACTTTCTCAGTGGAAACAAACACGAAGCAGCGTGTGGGCGAGGTGCACGTGTGCACATTGCCCACCCCAGCCATGGCGGTGCCATTGGGCTGGCCATGGGCCCTCATCATGGAGGCCGGAGCAGGGCTGCATATTGCATGAATGTGTTTATTCCAATTTATTTAAAACCCATGGAGTTGGGGCAGGCCACTGCCAGCTGAAAGCTCCTTCATAGTGAAGAGCAGGTGCAGGGTAGCGAATGCAATGCACCTCCTCAGCCTGCACACAATGCTCTCTGCTTGCCCTGTTGGCTGGCTGTGACAAAGTTGACTTTCTCATGAAAGGGCTAGCACCAAACTACTGGGATTGAAACCCCTCAGTGGCTCAGAGGCACACTGGTTCTCCTCTTCACGTGTCCCAGGCAGTGCTTGGCTGGCCTCTGGCTCCCATTGTGGGGATTATTGTGGGAGTTTCCTGCCCTACTTCTCCAGAGGAGGCTGTTTAAAGGCGTCATGAATAATCTGGCTTTGACTAAATCAGGCCTCAAACAAATGAAAACAGGGCCATACACATTCACTGCTTCTTTCCGATTCCTGCAAGTACAGGGTTTAAAGGAACACAACTTAAATGCAGACATCTCGAGTATGGAGAGACTTTACTTCTTCCTCCTTTTTTCTTTCACTATATCATTTTTAACTGACAAAAAATGAACAATTTATTCTGTTAGTAATTAAGTGTGGCCACTGGCATCCTCACTTGGTGGTTTTGTTTGTTTTCTACTTTGTTCTTCTCAGTTTCTGCCCATCCCCTGCCTCACATCCTCTGGCAGAGTAACACTCCTGCTTCTTAGCAGAGGAGCTCACAAATTTCTGCTGAAGTTAACTCGGACACCCTGACAAGTTGCCAGAATCAAATATGACAGAATTTAAGCCACTCCATTAGCAGTGGCTGGAGTGATGATTTAATAACCTCTTACATTCAGAGCGTGACCTGTAGTTTAGAGGCTATAGGGGAAGAGGATTAGGAAATCTAGCATTAAAAGCTACTGGCAAATGCCAGCAGATTAGGGCATCAAAGAGGGCACAGTTTAGGCTTGCATGAACTCTTCCGTTGCAAAATGAAAGCCATTTTTATTGACGACTGTTTTCATTGGAAACCACTACTAAACGTGGCAACACCAGACTGCAGGCATTCTCCCACCCTGAGGCTGATGTGGAGTTCAAGTGTACACCACAGGATAGTGACTGGTTTTACTATGGCACATCCATTGTAGAAAATCCTTAAGAACAGATCCAGCCCTTAGTTTCTCCTACAGAGCTGAGAGCATGCAGGCAACCACTTCTGCTGTGGCTTCACTGGCTGCCTGCTAACAACCTCAGGGAAAGCCCCAACTACTGAGCAGCCTGCAACTCCTCCTCTGATATCCACAACAAGCAACCAGGGAGCTGGCTAAGATGCACAAACTCAATGTGCAAGGAACTTGGTTTTAGGATGCTTGTCCTGCACACACGGAAAGCAAGATAAAGATACACACACTGGTAAGCAGCTGAAACAGGGAGCTGAGGACAGTTGCCAGAGGCACAGCAGCTCCCCAGTGCTGGAATGCAAAGCCCCTGAGCAATGCTGACCATGCAGCCTGTGCCATATGCACAAACTATTCCCCAGCACCTTCCATGTGGTGATTCTTCAAATTTGTGATCATTTCTGTGCACTAGCAGAGTCTGGAATTTTGGTCTTGAAGATCGAACACCTAAACTGTACTGAGCTGAGTGAATCACTTAACACAGAGTATGATCATTCACTTGGTCAGTATCATGCTTGAGTGCTACAGTTCAAGAAAAGAACAAGTGATTCATTCAGAAGGTGGCAATTCCTAACATCCACTGGCATTCAAAGGTGGCAGGAATGCCTGTGAAATGCCAGATGAAGACACAAGTGTTACCCTCCATGCATTGTTTTCTGTCTTTCCTTTCTCTAGCAGCTGCAAACTAAAAAAAAAAAAAAAAAATCGGTATACAGGAGTGACTGTACCTCATCCTATCTGTATGCAGTACTCTTGGGTTTCTCACTTACTTCCCTCCTTTCTGGCAGTTCTCCGGCACATCATAACTGAAATTTGTCTAAGGGCCACCAGAGTAAGCACTGAGAGCAAACAGATCTATTTCCCAAGAGGGAAAATACACAACTTCCCCTCTGCAACATCCCCAGTTCTTCTGAAAACAGGATGAGAGTCAGGATGCAGAAGCTTAAGTTCAGGGGACTGAGTTTAACCTGGATTTCCTGGCAAACATGCAGAGCTCATCAGTCTGTCATGTAGGCTCAAATGCTTAAAAACGGGAACAGGCTAAAAGTTGGATTACATTGTTTTAAATGCTCTGTTTACAATTACGAGAAAACCCTACTCAGTCTCCTGCCTGAGTAAACATCCTTGGGGTGTTGCCATCACTTTGAAATAATAGGGATTGTATATACAATATATCCCCAAATCAACATGCTATGGGGACAAAGAGAGGATAGCAACTACTAAGAACACATTTACTGTCTATTTGTTATAGCTATTATTCTCCTAGCAAATCAGAAATCAGTGTGTCTACACAGAAATGCTTGCAGTTCTGGGGAAACTTTTGCTTAAAATGAAAAATGTCATGGTTAGAGGTACCGCTGCCACTTTGCTGGAGGCTGACTGAGAATCTGCAAAGTTACACTAGCGCAACTGAAAGTATCCCTGAAGTTTAAAAAGAGAATTCTGGAAAGGGCAGAAGGAAATGAAAGTAATTATTACAAGAAAAAAGCTACAAGCACATCCTTCCACGCTTTGCTGAGTATTATATGACTAGGAAGCCTGCCCATTTCAATTTACAGAAATAACTCTAGTATGGCCAAAAAATGTACAGCAATTGCAGGCTGAAGCTTGAACTAACACAACTTTCTATTCTGTTTTTACTGATGGCTTTCCAGGCTACATCAGTACCTTCAGTGTTATTCTCCACACATCTTCACATAAATCTCACAGGCCTTTGCTACAGTGAAGCTTTTTCTCTCCTTGTCACAACCAGTCAAATGAAAAGCATCTTTGCAAGGACATTTATAATGCATACAGCAGGTTCACATGTGCACTTTTTTTTTTTTTTTTTAGCTTTGTCTAATTAAAAGGAAAGTGCTGCCAGGGACAGAGGAAGGTGGCATCGCCCCAAGTAACTTCTGGAGGGACAACCACTTGAAATGACAAGCAGCTCTGTCTCCAGGCTATTAACTCCTTTTTGCCTCCCTCCAGGCACTACGGCTGTTCTTCTATGTTACAGCAAATCACCCACTAGACAGATACCTCTTTGGCAACTTGATGGACCAAGGGAACCAAACTATTTTCACACTGGCTTTGAACAGATGTTAATAATAACAACCTGGGTGGCACAGTTACTAACATTCAAGGCAAGACTGAGCATACGCTACTTGTCCACATAAACGGGATTTTTTCCTACCACAGGGCATCAAGGCTAATCTGTTTTCACTCTGGTGTATAGTAGAGACTGTAAGACTTTTTTTCCCAATCAGGTATCACAAAAAATGAGACCAAACCAAAGGTTAAAGCAAACATAGCTTATTCAGACTCCCTCAAAGCCTCTTTCTGTCTGGAATGTCTCAACTCTGTAAAATTAAACAACCATCCAGGTGTGTTATTTTAAAACGTTATATTCTAGTAGGGTTAAGCTGCAGGGTGTACAAATAGAAACTTTGAGTGAGGGAGCTACCAATAAGTCCTGCAATTTACTGGGCCACTTGTTCTTGTTTCCCCATTCCAACTCAGGTTTTTTTTCTTTTTCTTCACTTTCTGAAGCAACCTGCTCAGGATACCATACAAACAACTCCCCTGAGCTCATTCGGCAAAGAAGTTTGTATTTTTAATATGAGGATATGTAAGTTTCTGTTGGCCAAGCTTTTACTTGGGCTTCATAATAGTATTCATAACAATAGATTTTCCAGCACCTAAAAGCCTGGACAAATCTTTCCAATTCACACCCCCTAAGCTGTTTCAGAATTTCAGAAATCAATGTACATCTGCACTGAGTTTCGTGTTTGGAAAATTAGACTCTTCTAACAACAGAAGAGGCTTTGTAAGAAGTTCACCCTAGATCTATCACACAGCAGAGGTAACCACAGAAGTACTGCCCCCAAAAAGGACATGTTTTCCTGTCTCTTGCAGCATGCCCATGCAGCAAAATTTAGTCAAAAGCCACAAATTAAACAATAAACATGAAAAAGCCTCTAGAGCTGACATATCCTCCCCCAAAAAACTTCCAACTCAGCATCTTAGTATTTGAAATATTTGTTTTTCTGCAGATCAATTTTATAACCTCTCCCTCTGATGAAGAGGGCTGAACTGACTCTGAGCTAGAAAAATGAAACAAGCATTAACGGGGCTGGTTGCCATGAATAAGCATAGGCCTGTACTATTTCTGTTTTGCTTATTTTCTATGGCATCGAGTAGATACTCCTTATTTTAAACACTTTGTCCACATACTGATGGCTTATTTCCTACTGTGAAAATTTCCGACACAGCCTCCCTTGTGCCAATTCCATATATCCAATTGGGTTAACTATGTATGCCCCTCAGTTTACAGAAGAAATCCTCAAAAAGGACACTCGCAATCTTGAATGGTCTACAAAAATCACAGGTCTCTTCCATCTGGTATAAGATAACGGTTAACTTCTCTTCAGTGAAATAAATGAGCACTCTCAGAATACAATCACTCAAAAGATGTTTCTATACATACTCTCACTCAGTTATTTGTGATATAACATCTACAAAGAGACACAATTCAGGAAGCTGGCTAGAACCTGTAAGAGGACTTCATTCCCAGTTGGATGCTGCCGTCCTGTGAGATCTTTATCTTATCATTACCTGAGGTGGGATAATGATATTTGCTCATGGGGAAAGTGCTTTGAGAAAAGTATTATGATTATAACCTTAAAAGCTTACTTCCCAGACTACAGTACTTATAATGTTCCCATCCGCTTGGCACTTTTAGTTTCATTGCAGTGCTAGACACAGAAACATCCTTGAAAGGAACTTATCCATGTTTCGATATCCGAAGCATAACTTTTAAACCTTAAGCCTTCTAGGCTTTCTCTGTTAACAACAAATAAAATGGAGGCAATGATGGCACCAACATAAAATTCACCTTTATCCATCTTACACTGTTCTGAAAAGGAGTATCTACCTCAAGCAAATCATCACTGCTTTCTGTGAGTGATGAAGAGAGACAAGGCACCTCTAAAAGATAATGAATAACTTCTCAAGATCTTTAGCATGAATCAGCTCTTAGACACTTGTGCAAGAAGCCTGTAAGCAGCTGTTCCACACTGACTTCCACGCGGCGAGCACTCAGTGAGTCAAGTCCCATGGCCCACATCTACTGCAGCTCCCTCTGGGACTGAGACTGGCTCTGCTGAACTGGCAAACAGCAAGGACAGCAATTTTTAAAATCTTTCCCACTATGGTCCAGTTGAACCCTGGCTCCCCTAGAAGTTACTCAAATGTGGGGCTATAACTTTACTAAAGCTCCTTACATTCAGAACTGTACTTTATGCAGTGCCTCTGAACTAATCCAGCTGGCACAACCCTACAACATGAGGGCAATGGGAAATACAGTATCAGTTGTCTTCCTGCACTGCTGCACGTTACCCTTAGCAGTAGGGATCCAGGATCTTGGGATCAAAGGAAGGAGGCACCGAAAACAAGCACACACATTGCAGCAGGAGGTGACAGTAAACAGAAACCCTCTCAGTCCACACAGAGAGCTTTTTATTAAGGACTGCTAAAATTAAAGTTCCTTTTAACTTCGTTTTTAAATACTTTACTCCCTTGGCACCTTCTTCAAAAGCATGGCTACAAACCCAGGAGTGCAAAGGAAAAGGAAAGTGGTTTAAACTTGTAGCTGTCCCTTCCCCTTGCCTATCTTTCCTTGACTGTGTTCAGGTCTAGCTCCATAAAGTTATTTTTAAGAAGCTTTAATTTACAGACAACGTGTAATCAGTAATGTTCCTTAAAAATAACTACCAGTCTTAATGGTGTATCACGTCCTGAGTGCACACAGAAAAGAGAAAAGATAACCCTCCTTTGAATGAAAAACAAAGAAACAAACAACAAAATAACAAAATGCCAAGAGAGAAAGAGAGAAGGAACAGGTTCCAAACTGGGTTTCATTAATAGAGGCTGCATCTTAAACCTTGAAGTACCAATGCAATTTAAAATGAATTTACTCCAAGGAAAAAGAAGGCACCAAATTCCCCCTCCCTCCTTTCTGACCTCCTGTGCCATCACTTACTTTCTTTCAGTATCAGGTGTTGATGCGGTGCTGCTGAGACCAAGTGACTCCTGCAAGAGAAGACGCAGCAGTGAGAACAGACACGAGAGCAGCCTTTGCCCAATTTATGCAGAAAATCAAATTAAAGAACAAACAAACAAAAATAGATGACCAAAATCACAGTGCTTACCTCAATCTGGGATCGCAGCTGTACAGACGTGGGACTGGCATCAGGTTTCTCCTAAAACAGAACAGATGTCAGGTTAATGAAATTACAAAGAAGAGTTTGGAAGGGGTGAAGAGAAGAAACAGGGTAACAGAGTCTTGGACTACATCAAAACCTGTTGAATGGGAAACACCAGCCTCTCCAGGAGGAATTACTCTCTAGATACATTCTGAAATACTCCAATAAAGGAGAATTACACTACTGGACGTTATAGAGCAATACAGGGTCGTCACACAGAGGGGATTCAAATCTAAATATAATGAGGAATGAGTTCTTTTCACTAAATGATCAATGCTTAAGAGATAGTCACAGAAAGATCTACAACTCTCTTCAGTATTTCAGTTTTCTTTCCCTTACGTGTTTATTTGTTATTTACTGTTAAGCCACTTGAAGTCTCTATGTCCTGTACAGGGTTCCAGATAGGTTAAAGTCCCAGGCAAACATGGGGGACAGAGCAAAAGGTAAGGATCCGTTTCTGTTAACAGACTGCATAAGCCTAAACATACCTGGCTAAAGCAGACTGATTCTACTCATCATGCACCGCTCCACAGCCTTCTTACCGCTGGTAGTTGCAGTACAAGTTTTACCACAAACACAGTTTACAAATGCTTTGCTATAACAAAAATAATGCTGTTTTGAAACCTTAAAGTATCAGTTATAAAAAATAACGGATAATAATTAAGAGTAAAAACAGTATTTTTTGCTCAGTATTTTCTATTAGAAGTTGCATGGAAAGTGCCAGCTCAGTTCAGTGCTAGATACAGATAACCATTTTCCATAGCACAGTGTTACGGGCGTTGCTCAGGGACGGTTCATAGGAGCCAAGAACAATGCCTGTGACTTTTGGGTCCCAGTTATCATAGTAATGACGTGCCCAGAAAAACATGCACAAGCTTTAGTTTCTCAAATGAGTAAAATAAAAAATGGGTTTCAGAAAGTAGGCAGTTGAGGTTTTGGGTTATGCATCACGGAACACCCTTTGGGGAAGAGATGTTAGCAACAAGAATCTTCCTCATACAGGTATCTGTATTTCTGCTACTGCTGTGGATTAAAAAATGCAAAAGATGCAAAAATTACGTTATGTCATCACACAACTTAATAGTCAAATCCAAGTAGAATTTCTACAAATTTACTTTAATGAAGAATATACAGGAGAAAAAAAATCAGTACTGAAAGCACATTCTCTTCTAATGGGTTACAACTACTGAGAGGATTCTGGTACATTCCAGCAAGGCCTGTTTTTCACACAGAAATGCAGCAACAGGATGGAATTCAAATTCCCTTCCTCCAAATATCTGGGATAGAACCATCTACTCCAGGGCCCAGCCACTTAGATTCCCATCATAGTCAACGGAGAGGCAGCAGCTCCTACAGAACAACTTGCCTGATAGGTTTCAGATACCTAAAGTTAGATGAGACGAGCCCCTCTCCTGGTATATAATTTAAGATTAAAAGGCCCATATCATTAACCATGATCTACCTGAAATCAGTGGGAAAATTCCAATTAGAATGGAAGAACCAATTAAAAGTTATTTGTCAGTATCGAGAGCTGCAATTCACAACTTGATCTACATGTGAAACAACGGGAGAGCCTGCTTAGGACCATTTCTCCTCAGCAGCTCACAAAGTTACTGCAAAGGTGGTACTGTAACCAAAGGGCCATCATAGCTGAGTAAGCAACCACAGTAGTACACATACTCAAAGAAAAAAGATACGAATTTATTTCTCAATCCTGGAGGTCTTTTTGTTCACTCATTCCTCAGCCTACATGTAAATCTCTTATCTCTGTGAAATTGTACTTCCTATGCCCTTTGATTACAGAAAGGGTGACAAAATGTTCTTAAGATTTAATACAAAAAGGAAAGCTAGACACAATTTTCTGGAAATGCAGCCTTTTAACCCAGACAGGAAATTACTGCTGACTGGCATGAAGTGGCATTGGATCAGTGCTCCCAGAAAGTTCGTAAGGCCAGAGTTTGCAAAAGCACGAAGAGCCCCCCCTGCCATCATGCAGCTGCCGGTCACAGCAGGCAGAAGGACACAGAGCGGCTCATTGCCACATGCTTGTTATGAAGCGTTCAAGGCTGACACAAGGTCATTGCCCAACTTGGGGATTTTGCCTATAGTCTGGTTATCTGCTTTTGCTGATCTTATAGCATAGAAAGGGAACTGAAGTCCTCGAGTGGAAGACAGAATGAAAAGGAGATCACATCCACTCACTGACAGACTTGAGAGCTCCTTCTGCAGTGAAGCAGAAGCTGGACTGAGACCAGGGAAATTCCACAGATGCTCACAGATCAAGGAAGTGAAATTAGCCATTTGGCACCAGACATTCCCCTCTTTCTCCATTAGCTCTGTCAAAATGGAATCCAAGCAAGTATTTCATCCAGAAAAGACTGCAGGCACAACACTGCAATCCTCCTTGCCCAGTCTTTCACCTTGGCCTCAAGGAGGGAGGGAACAGAAGCTCCATGTTCCAAACACGTCTCATGAGCACCTCATTTGTCCACAGGTTGGCACACCGCTGAGAAATGGAGCATTTTACAAGCTAGCACATCTTAAAGTTTCACGTAGCCACTCAGGAGAACCAGCTGTGTGTCCAGCATGCCTTTAGACTCCAACTTCTCAGCAGTAGATGTTCCACTTTCTGATTTATCTGTTGCTTTAAAAAGCTGCCTGCCGCAAGTGCTTTTTAAAATATATTGTAGTTTTTGTAAATTATCATTTACAGGACACTATCTAGGTTCCCAGGGCTTTATAGAAGTCTTTCGCTTAAGCAATTACTTGTGAACTCGTAGCCTGAGATTGCAATTAAATGGAAAATTACCACTTTCAGCCTAAAATGAAAACTATGCAGATGAATAGCCAGCTGCATCCCGTGTAACAAAGTCCTAAGAAAAGCTGACTGTATTTGCTTTCTTTTTTCTCACTGTCAAGCCCGCCCTGTTTTAACAGAAGCGGTTTTATAGGATCAAGATGGCCGTGGAGGACAGAAGTAAGGACAACTCTCCTCTTCCTCCTCTAAAACTTTGCAACACTGGAATTCAAAAAATAGTCTTGTATTGCTGTGATTATTATACCTATTTCCCTTTCCAACAGAACAATATTTTTGCTTTTTAGACAAGAAACTAAAGGAAAATACTTAAGAAAATACTATTCTTGACTGAACTTTTGGCATAGACTTGTATCACTGACAGAAATTTTATCACCCTAGAGTAATTCTATTTATTTAGGTTAAAATCAGTTAAACCTCACATTAAAATCCACAGGTTGTGTTGACTTGAATCAAGCAGGATCAGAGCCTTTTTTCTACCATGGGCTAGGTCTGGACGGCTGAAAAAACCCTGTACTGTTGGCATGCTGTCAAGCACGCCACATCTTCTCAAAAAAAATATTTTCTAAGATTAGTCTTATGAAAATACATCTTTCACCATTCTGAAGAGAATCTTAAAAATGAAACACAGGAGAATTTGGGGGCAGAGATGCAGCCACTGCAGTAACACCAGCACGTATTACCAGCCCTCTGGTTCAGACAGAGCAGGCGAGGGGCCTTCTCTGTCCTAGCCCCAGGTAACTGCCCTCTGTGCATCCATTAAGCTGGCCTGGAGCATACCACATATTCATGCCACCTGCACACTATGCAGCATTGGTGCAAGAACTCTACCTGACCTCAGGAAGTACCTGCAGACTCCCTGATTGAAATGTGATTAAAGCCGAGACCCAGTTGTCAGGGGAGGGGAAACAGCACAGGTTTTGCAGCGCTCTGGTAACACCTTCATGGCTGCACTGAGGACACTGCCCAGAGTGAGCACTGAACAGAAGGAAGTGGCAGGGCTGGTCAGGTGCACAAGAAGTATGAGCACACAAAGTGATTTTATTTCTTTCCCCAAATCCCTCGTGTTGAAAGAAAACATGACTTGTAAGCTTCACAACCAAGACTTGAAGCTTATGCTTCAGGCCTAAAGTTGCTCACCTCAGGGCCCAAGGAATGAACCCTCCTTCACATACAGCTCTCCCATTCACTTTGTCACTATGTGCTTTATTAAATCATTTGGATACATTTTCATTTCAAATAACGTTGATTTCTAAATAACGTCATTTTTGTTTTGTATGTTACCCTCCTTGTAAAAATATTAAAAACAGTTTTACTGCCTTTTATAAACCAACTCCGAAAAGTACATAAGGGAAGAATGTATTAAAGCACAAAGCATGCAGGCAAGAAGCTGGAAACACATTTCCCAATTGGAACAAAAGGTTTTGGATTCATGAGGGCCTTTTCCTCCAGTGGTAACTCCAGTTCAGTTGTTCCGAGTGCAGCACAAGAGATAAGGAAAACCTTTGCCTATCTCAAGGTGCTACTGTTCTGCTACTGAAATGCATGAGTGTAGCAGAGAACAGCAGCCAAAAGGAAACCCGGGCACCTGGAGTAAGGCTCCTGAATTCTACAAGAGGATATTCGCATATTTTAATTACCTAAACATTAAGCTTCATCTATGCTTGGCACTACAACAAAGTTCAGGAAACTACATTTATTGAACGAATCCCTTGTAATTAGAAATTCATGAACCTCTTCACAGTTTCTACTACAGGAGCTGCAGGCATCTGAATTATAAATTTAAACACTCCTGTGCAGATCCCAAGGTGGGATTAATCTCACTGTGCAGACAGCAACTGTGAAAATTGAAAACTACGCAAGTGCTGGGAAAATTTAGGGGCATAACCAATGGGAAAGGAGATGACTAAAACACTCATAAATTTATAAACAGTTTTATGAATTCATTGTAGCAGGTGTAAATATGCCACCTACAGGGGAAAACTTCTGCAAGGAAATTCTGACAGCCTCTTCCCCCAAACACCTTCTCTGTTGGCTCTGAAGGTGCACTGCATGCTCCAGTCTAGCTCCTGAAACGATTAAACAATGCCATATGTGAAAGACAGCCGGAGCACAGAGGCCTCGAAGTGTTTGTTTTGCTTGGAAAGCAGCCGTTCTGCCTGGAGTCCTCCACCACGTATCACATCTCAGCCCCTGCATAAGTTCTGCAGGAGGTGAAGACTGGCTTCTTCTGCAGAGACTGCGCAGGTACACAGGTGCTTCACGGAAATTGCCTGTGAGTCGCTAGCTACGGGTCACAGAGCAGAACAGAGAAATAAAACCACCTATCCCTGTACGCACCGCCTCAGCAAGTACTGGAGGGAATTACCCAGCTCAGAGAGTTTCCTGTGGTTCAGATCAGTTAAAGTCACATTTTGAGCCTCAGACTGCTGCCTCCAGACCATACTTTCAGCAGAACTGTTTCAGTGGAGAGGGGAGGCTTTCTGCTCCATTACCCCTGTGTGTTAGGCCAGAGCTGACACATGCTAAATGATAACATCCTGCAGCAGCAGCAAAATGCTAGGTCAAGGAAATGAGCTACGGAGGAGGAATGGTTAAAAAATGGGAATTCAACCAAGTAAGTACCTCTCTTTTACACATGAAATAATAGTCCAAAAGTCTCGGTGCCTCACAAGCAACACAGATGTCGTCCAACTCTTAGCTTAACTAATGACTGTAGCTTCAGAACAAGCACGCTACTACAGCACTCACATGCCTGCTTTTAGCATTAGGAATGGAAGAAAAACCATGCCTCTTGGCCTGATTTAAGCGTTGGATCTATCCAACAAAACACATCATAGGGAGCAGTGTCTGATGTTCTCCCCTCTGCCAACCATAAAGGTGGAAGCGCTGTTGTTTGCTTCTTTTTTTTTCCCATCTCAAATACATTGTATTCAACACTAGTGTTGGAAAACAGGCTGAGAAACAGTCTACAATGATTTTGAAAAACATAATTCATTAGTAATTACAAAGGAACCTTTGTAAAGCTCTATAGCAATGAAAAGCTATGCAGTCCTAATGTGAAAATGCACATGCGACAAACAGGGTCTGAACCCAGAAAAATTACAGCAGACAAAAATCAACCACAGAAGCCTTCTGAGAAAGAAAAGTCGATACAAGAACACAGCTTTCTTCAGTGCAAAGATCTGATATGTCCAAATCGATTTTCCAAGCAAGATGATGCCAAAACTACGGTAGCTGTCTTTGTGGTAAAATGTATTAGTATTAAGCTGTATATACACAATTGGGCTGCTGCAGGTCTTGGACTGACGTATTTTACACCCATCACCCAAATGGTAAAACAATACAGTGTTCTTGTGCTGGTATAACTGCGTCTATACTAGAGCTGTAGCTTGGTATATATACAGCCCCTGCTATTTCCAAATAAAACTCCTAATGACTGTCAACACCAACAGTTCACCTTTAATGTTTGAGTACAGTCAAAAGACAGTTATTTGAGGGGAAATAATGATGGAAAATAAAGCAAAATATGGAGGGTTTCAGAAAGGACTTGATGTGGATGGGAAGAAAAAGAAAAGCCAATAACATCAAGAATGCTTAAATGTGGAGAGGGATGAAGATGTGGCACAGGTGAGGGAGGTGCAAGACAAAGTCTAACTGGATATTGCACAAAGCTAGAGCAGCACACTGCAACTACCCTTTGCTTTCCAACAAGTGCAGTATCAGGAATTTGGAGTGGTTTTTAAGTGAAATACTACCACAGGTAAGACGGCAAGAAACAACGGGCAGCTCCAGTTAAAGCCATGACATAATATTCCAAACTTCTCAACACTGACAGCTCTGTTCAGTTTTTGTTCACCTTTCAAATTCAGAATACCAATTCCTTGGGTAACTTACGCTCTCCACCTCCTTCTGTGAAAGATTTCTCAGAACTTACTCATTTTTCACTTTCATGTATACAATTCTGTAATACATTTAATATTAAGCTTACTCACCAATTTCCCCATTTCTCATCAAAATGTCTTCTGTTGTTCTTGAACAACAGAATAAGGAACAAGGGCAAGGAAAGCAACATGGCGCCTCAGGCTAAGATCAACACCTCCAGGAACCTTACACAGCCATGCTACAAATCATGTCAAACTGACCTACCATGGAAACACTGGCTAACACAGATCCACTCGAAGTTGCATTGGTATTAATCACATATTTGCGTATCCACAAGCCATGTCCATGCATCCAGCAGACGAAATTTCAGATGAGCTATAATGCAAATGAATAGAAGCCTGGGAGCTGAATCAATCCCTACACAAAAATCACAGAGATTCTGGTGACACTGTTTTTTTTTACTCCAGTACTGATAATTTTTTTATACACATGCACTCTAATTAATTATAACACTTTAATTAATTATACCAGCTAACATAAAAAATACCCCACTCTCTATGTTATTTTCACCTTATGCTGTACCAGAAAGTAAATCACCAATGACTTATTCAGAAGATCTGTAGCAGAAAACCTAAAGTTGGATTCAATTTACTAACACATTAAAAACACTGGTGAAATTCAGGAGAAGGCAAATCAGAAGAAAGTACCGTTCATTAAGAAATCCAAAAAGAAGGGTTGTTTTTGTAATGACACAGATGCACGGGGAACTAGCAGTCAAGTCCTTCATTTCAGGAAAAAAAGAAATATTCTTTATTACTTTCATTCTGGGAAAGCTGTGATTTGGTTTACTTTGGAAAGAAAACATTTTTTATCATTTTATATTAAATATTTAATAAATAATTATTAATTATGCATTTAATTATGTTAAATACAATTTTTTGTTCAAAAATTGTATTTTTTCTTATTTATGTCACGTTGATAACCTGCAACGCATTTTATGTCACAAACTTCCACCATTATTACCATTGTCATTTGCAGATTGGCTACTGCAGCGAGACAGTTTCCTACCTCATTCACCTGAGATACTTCACATTAGAGACCCAAAGCCCCAAACACATTTGAAAGTGATCCCTATCTTTTGATTCCTTCCATTAGATCCTAGAGTTGCAGGTGCCAGCCTTGTTTCTGCAACCGCCCGCTTTGGGGCACGTGTCACCAGCAGGCAAGGCAGCCCCGCAGCCAGGCTGCTGCTATCAGGCCATGCTCTTCCACGCGCACAACCTACCCCTGGCTTCATGCTTCTGCAGGAGAACCCGCGCCTATACACAATTTGCTGATTTTGAAAAGTTTGCATACGTAGAGGCATACTCTACATACTCTATTTCTTCTGTTTAAACGGGAAATCAAACCTTCCAGGACACAATTAAAATCTTTTACTTAATTAAAAAAAAAAGAAATCAATTAAATCTTTCTCACATCCAGAACAGAATTTCCAATCAAAGACGCAGAAATCCTGAACTCAGGTCCTCATTAGTAAAAAGCACTGACTAGACTGAAGGCTAGAGCTGTATTCTCAGTAGTTTAGAGCCAGTATGCCTTTTCTGCTGATCTGCAGTTTCAGTTTAATGTTTTTTAACCCAGTTTATTTCCCTTTAGTGACTCCTGTGTTCATTATTTCCTGAGAAGATCTCCAGTCAGAAATCCGTAACAACCCTCTGTATGTTTCAGCACACACAAGCACATGGGGTTAGTGGGGTCTGACTATCTTTTAAACTGCTAAGACTTTGGGAACAGAAGGAATACAGTAAGAAAATGTTTTGAAAAATCTTCTCTCATCAGACAAACTTGTGTCAGCAAAAAAATCCACTCTTTGCTGACATTTTTTATTACAGTCAGATCTTTCCAAAGAAGCCATTTGTTTCAAGATCCTTTTTAAGAAGGCACATTTGAAGCAGAAAAGAAACTGTTCACACTGGGAAATGCTTCAGTATTATTTCTTCTTTTAAAATCTGACATTTAGAAACGGAATCAACACTTAACTTGAAAACAAACTGGTTTTGTTTACTACATAGGTGTGTGAAAGTGAACACCTGGAAATTAAGGTGGATAGTATGAATCCATTCCCTAGAGCTATGCGCTGAACTGTTTGCTTTCAACCTGTAAAACACACTCCAAGAATGTGAGGGGGTGCAGGAAGAGATGCAGGGGTTGGCAGTTGGATGCTAACTTCAAAGTCTCCTAGAAAATGAAGAAGAAATTAATTTTTTGAACAAGAGAACCGAAAACAAATTAACCATATTAATGCAAAAAAGGACGAGCCCACAAAATTGCTAGTCTGCATTTCTACATCCACCCTGCTATAAAAACTGCCTTTGATAAAGAGACTTCTAAATTAGTCACTCTTTCTTTACCTTTGAAATTAAAGCCTCTATTTGATGGATGCTGTGGGCCAGACCTTTGCTGACTGAAGCCTTCATCAATGGCTATCACATGGCCACTATCAAACTGAATTTCATATTAAATCCAACCCACTGTATCATATTTCTGGTCCCACAGATGACATGCAAGGTTGCTCTCATCAGAGCGAAAAATTATGACTGAAGCCCAGTAGATTGTTAGGCCTGATGTTGTGTCTTTAAACAACGTGCACAGCTCTCTGAAGACCACAGGATCACCTCTTATATCTCAGTGCTCACAGAAAAAGCAGCATTCTCTATGGCACAAAGACAAAAGCCAGCTGGTGCACTGTAAGCATTAGTCCTATAATATTAAGTAGCAGATGTCTACACTATAATGATAGAAATCCGTATCTACACAATTACTGATAGAAGTACTCTTGACTTGCTCTTTCCATTTAAGGAAAGACTGTGGCTTAGAAGCTCTTATGCCATTGACTCTCATCATAGTGGTAAGGGGTTAAATTGAAGACTTCCAACAGGCTACTAACCCTTGCCTCTGTGGGAGAACCCAGTTCAGCTACTGGCTTCAGCCAGTTGTCCCAAAGCTCAACTGCTCTGCTGATGGACACGTGTGACCCCCAAGACATCAGACATTGCCAGCGTGAGCTTTTGCCCAGCAGAGAGCAGAAAAGTGGTGAATGCAGGCTGCAGCACGCAATGCCAGTCATCCCTTCATAGACTGAGTCAGGACCTCTTCCAAACAAGAAGCCAAACAAACAAACCCAGCACTAGGAGTGTTTGAAGAAACAGCAATGATGACATTGTTACGTGCTGCTCACATACAAAGTATTTGGAGCTCATGCAGCTGTTCTTCAATGATCACCAGCATTCAAACTTGAGGAATCTGCACAAAGAGTTGCCACCACTACTCCGGGCAAAACATCTGCAGTCCTCATCCACAACTACTCATCAGAGGGCTCCAGCAAAGCCTAGCTATTTCTCTCCTGAAGCGGCACCTACGATGAGTATCCCAAACTCCACTCCAGCTGCCTTCTACCAGCCTGCAGTCATCCCTGACCTCAAGGATGCAGGAACTGGCAAAGCAGGAGTAAGCAAAGCTCAAGTGCAGCACAGGCTTGCACTCCAAGAGCCACCTGCAGATGCTATGCAGTCAGTGACCCACATACACTTTGTTCCAGCACAGCCTGTACAAGCTGTGTGCTCACAGTGCACCTTCTCCTTCACCCTACCCACTCACTGCCGTATTTTACTATTAAAGGAGCGCTGCAGTCACAGCAAATCGAGTTATGGCATCAAAAACGCGGGCATGCATTGCTTTCTACATTTTTGTATGTTTGGAAGGTCAGTTAACAAGTGAAACAGATCCCTCAGCAACCAGCAAGTACTTCTGTTTGGAGGTCCTCTGCTAATTATGCTGAACAGTGCCTTGCCACAGACAGAATAGCACAAAAGGCGACCATGAGCTGCAGCATGTCTGGATAGTCTGGGTAAAAACAGCCAGCACAGCAAGCATGCCTCACCTGTACCAGCACAGAGGAGGTTCAGCCCTCAACAGGACTGTAAAGCTAAATAATTGGAAGGAGGCCATTTACAACTGCAAATGCAAGAAACGCCTTTGTAACCCTGGAGTCCATCTAGAGCATGCATTCTCCACATTAAGCCCTGCTGATTTAATGACAATATAAATGCTGTCTTTTGTCGTCTTCCCACAGGAACTCAGGAGCTTCATGATGGCTCCCAATCTGCATAACTAAGCCTTCACAAACTTCTCTACATACACTGAACAGAAACAGACCAAACCTAGAAAATAAAAAACTCAAAAGACAAATAGAATACTGCAGGCAATGAAATAACAAAGCACCAGACTAGGAAATGCTGACAGCTGGAATGTGCAGCAAAAGTAAGGTGAAAGCAGACTGTACACTACAAAGCTCAAGGTAAGAGGAAGTGCTAAACCAGACCTCATCCCGGAGACAGATAAAGCAGATGGAATAAAGAACCATCAGCAGAACAATTGAAAACAAACACCGATTGCATAAACCTCTCAAACAGAAAGGCAGTAGCAAATGTACACATGAAATACAGAGCTCCTAAACGTTGAGTAAATCAGCCCTACAAGTCCAGAGACCCTTGCTCCCCTTAATGGCTTTGCACTATTGCTACGAGTGATACCAACTAAATTGCAACCTAAGAGAAATGGGATTCTATAGCTTTACACTGGAAATCTACTGAAGTCAAATCACTACAGCTAACAATTTGCTACCAAGCATTTGCGTGCTGCTTCGTCACTGCTGGCAAGTGCACTGGGCAGGCGCATTGCGAGGTGCCTGGTTGCATCAGCCAATGCATGTGCTGAGGGAATGAGCGTGCTGTGTCTTGACTCCTCTGACTACAGGCAAACACAAATTATGCGTGCAAAACCTTGCAACAAATGACCAAACACCTTGCGATTGCAAATGCCTTTGTGTAAGGCAGTGTGACTCAGTTTGCCGGTTGGCCCCTCTAACTAAATCTATTTTACTGAGGTAAGGAAAATCTGAGCAAAGTCAAATTTAAGCTGTACAAACACCTGCAAGAATTTCTAAATGCCTGGGTTTTTATGCAGCCAAGACCTGCTTGTTTGGGCAGGTGCTACCAGGGCTATGGGAGCGTCCATGGCACAAATTCATCTGCTCAACCACCTTCACAAGGGAAAGGTGCCCTGGTTTCTGCTCAAATCACAACAGCTACAGAATGGCTAGTCTGAAAAAGCTAGTCTGAAAAAGCAGAAAAAGTTTTTCTGCTGAGACTCCCCTTAGTACCTGAGGTTTCTTCCAGGCTACGTTCCTAGCAGGGCTTAGTAACAACAGCTGGAGGCTCTCCTTCGAGGCAAACACATTTCTTTAAGAGCTCATGTTGTTTCAGACCCAGTTCTACCACAAACTATTCCTCAGTATTATTTTCTCTTATTTAAGGTAATGTGAATTCTGTGAATACGTGCCCACCAACAGATACAGAGTGGGTCTTATATTACACCACGTTTTGTTAAAAACAAGTCCGTAAGCATGCAGAGAACACTTTACAAGTGCAGTGTAACCACCACGTGACTCTCTGACATAGTGGTTTTAAATAATGCTATCTCTTCTCATAAATCTAATCACAACAGTGACTCTAATTGCACAGGCTGGCAGCACAATTCTCTGCTGATCATTCTGACACTGATGCACTGTATTTATGCTGTAAATCAGACAAGTCTCCCTGTAATTTCTGAAAAGATTCCAGTTGTGTGTAAACAGTTTTTCCATAAAATATCTGAGAATTGAACAGGCTTTTGTAGTACACACATAATAAATTCTCTGAGCTATAACAGAAAATGTACTTTAAGGCAGAAGATTTAGAGTCTTCTTCATTTCCACATTCATTTAAATAAAAATAGGACATTAGCAAGTGTAGCTGAAACTACAAAATAATCTCCCGCATGCTACACTTGGCTTTCACAGTTACCAGCAGATCCTGCTATAAGAATTAGGTCAAGTATACCGCAATGTACTTAGAGTGCTACCTGCTTCTATATAAAATGGTTTATGTACTTCCACTGGCTTTCAAAGCAACATCAGCATCAAATAATCTCCCTGACATTCTACTCCATTATCCATTTACCTTAAACCCAGATCCTTCAAATATATATATTTGGAATATAATCTTTCAAAGAAGTTGAGTGGTCAGGACAAGGTATTCAACCGCGTGCCTGTCAACAGTACTCACACGCTTAAATTCTGGCATGTTTTCACACACTTTGTGAATGGAGTCCTGATCCCACATGTGGAGTACAAGCAGTAAGAGTAAAAAGTTAGCAGATAATATAATTTCATATATTTAGAATGGAATTGCAGCGTTTGTAGAAACTATAGCTTTCCATGTTTCACAGTACATTAAGATGCAGTTTCTACACAACTAACCAAGCCTGTATTGAACAGACAGATCTTTTTAAATCTGGGGGAAAAAAAAGATTAAATCACTCACTGTCCAAGCATGTCTAGAGGCTCGTTATCAGTTCATGAGATCACGGAAAGAAAGAAGTCAAGAGAGTGGAAGCTGTTCAGTGCTATGAACAAGTCAGGGCTGCAGCAAGGACAGAAAGCTTACCTGAAGCAGTTTCATTAATCACCATTCCTCATAAATACATGCAAATTCTCATACCCAGGAACACTTCTCACATATCTGAATTCTGTGAGGGCTCCTATGATTGCAAAATTGCAAAGGTGGATGTAACAGAATTTCCCAGATGTGAAGGACACACACTTCTGAAAACAAGCTTCAAGTTCTGATGAAATTGAAATGCCAAAACTAAATTAATTCCCAAGTTGAAGCTATGATTCAAAATACAAAACAAACAAACACAAACTCAAAATCAGACTTGACTTTTTGCTTAACTTTTTTCTAAGTACTCGAAGTAAATGATGACACTGAACTAGATCCATCACTTCCACTTGTAATCATTGTTGATTCCATCTTTGTGCTTCCCTGTCCTTGACAAGCATCCAATTCTAGCTCCCTGTAAAATAATTGCTTGGCAAATGTACGTACTGAAGGAGAGGCCTATTTTCACATCGTACATAGTTTGCTATAACTTCAGAATGTCAAAATTTAAGCATGAGTAAGCTGAGAGCACTCATTTGACATGAACTTATATCTTTTCACTTTTTAAACAATAATTAATTGCCTCTCAACTGTCAACTTGAATTACACACTATTAACTACACAAACTATTAGCCTTTAACATTAACAGCTCTGCTTGCTCACTCCTTCGATATCATTCAGATTTGACTGAGAAACTACTTTTACCAGCCCAACACTGTCTGTTTCAGAAAGCAGTAAATGGATTCTCACAACTTCTGCAGCTGCCGCCACCCTCACCAAGGTCCTGACATGCCTGCAAAGATTGGAAATGCTATTACTGTTGTTTAGGTACTAAAATGTGAGGTTATCTCAGCAGATCACTCCCACTCCAGTTGCTTTGTTGGCTTATGCAAGATATCTGCTGTAAAAACTGTGCTTCGTGGCCTTTGCCTGTTTGCTACTAAATTAATCTGTTTTCTTTGCATGTCCTTGGCTTCTCTAACACTGGCAACTGCTCATCTTTTATGCCATTCCTTTCTATCATTTCAAGTCTGTGTTAGAGGACAAAAAGACATTTTGCAGTTCACTGAAGAAAGAGAAACTTCAGCTGCTCAAAATGAAAAATGTGAGTGATTCATTTGCTTTTGCATCCTGAAATACAGTTGTTTGGTAGCTAGAAATGTGCCTGCAGTGATTATTTTCAGCCAGCTTGAAAATGATGAAACTGTCTTAACTAGCTGTTGGTTTAAGAGAGAGACAGAAAATAAGACCAATGAGGATTTAAGAGATGAGCATGCAAGGCTGCTTTCAGCCCATCTCTCACTTTCCTGCTAAACCCCCACCTCTCCTGCTCTGGGTGTTTTGCAAGCCATAAATTTTGATGCATCTTCCCCACCAGGGAAAAGGGAAGTAAAACTCTTCAAAGAGGAGAAAAAGTTCCCTCCAGAGTTGTCTTCTGCTTATAATGCATTTTGTACTGCTTCGAGCAATTTGCTTCTTAGAGCTGTTTTTACTGTATAACATCCTACTCTCTGTGGGACCTACTCCCGAGGGATTTTTCCACAGCTACATACTTAGAAAAGTGATTTATGTGGGGATCATGAAACGCACAAGGCACTGCTGGTCCCAAGAAGAGAGAAAACAAAATGAAACCCACTCAACCTTGAAGCCCTGCCTCCCACCAGGATAGCAGGTGGGTTCAGGTCTGTTGTACTGCTTTGAAGTCTCCGTTTGTACTGCTGAAGAGCAAAACAGCAGCCCTGCAGGCAGAGTTGGAGAGAGCACGGTGCGATGGTCAAGAGAATATGGAGCAAAGCTCAAATGCACAGAAGACTACTTCAGAAGATGGTACTCCTTGGGATGAACAGCTTGAGACAAATTAGCAATGCAGTACTGATGTATCCGTAGATTACATTTGACAATACTCAGACAGCTGTGGCCTTCCAATGGAAGGCAAGGCTCCTCACAAATACTGCTCTTCCTGCAGTAAAGTAACTCAACACGGAACTCAGGGTGGTAGATTTTCTCAGAGAAGCTAAAAGGGAAGAAAAACCTCTTCTTCATTATTTTCACATGCTCTGCCTGCGAATACCCTGAACAAGCCTCTCCAGGACTCAGGAAACTAACTAAAGTGGGATGACTCAGGCTTTTGCATCTGAAAAATAAAGCGTCGCTATTGCCAGTGTCTGTTCTGCCTCAGACTGCACAAACACATTTGTAACACAATTCGTAGCACACCTACAGTGCTTGCAGACAAAAATGGAGAACAATTTGTTGCAAAGATTAATAGCATTTCCTCCAGAAGAGAAAAAACACAAAACAAAACAAACACACACATACAAAAAACTGATACAAGAAACAAACCCAGCATGGAAACTAAAAAAAATTCCCCCTTTTTCTGTCTGTGAACAGAATTCCCGAAACAGTAATAGAGAAATCTAGAAATTAAAAATACTGGGTCCTTTTTCCAATTCTGCTATTGATTTTCCATATTATCCCAAGGAAGTTACTTAAAACCTATGTGCCTATATGTATTTATCTGGAAATAATTCTCTACTATTCTTCATAGCTTTGCCAAAGGTTTTGTGAAGCAGTATGAAAACTTCAGAAAACACATACTGAGCTATCCAAAAACTAGACCTACAGCATGTATCCCTTTTTGCAGTGTCCCTCTGTATTTGCAGCTGATGGCTGTTAGCACATGCAATCTCAACTCAGCTGGCTGTCTGAAGAGGGCCCTGCTACAGTGAGCACTCAGTTGTCCAAAGGAGCCTTGAAAACCATCTCAGATCCTCTAAGAAAGTAACCACAGAACATTCTGACTGTCTGCTACTCAGTCCCAGCAGACAAAACTCTCGACATTCTTACAGGGATGCGTACATGCCTGTGTGCATCTGTAACACAAACAAGGTTTGATTAGACTTGATCACTAAAGGCAGGGGTAGCCATCTTTAGCAGAACAAGAAAGCAGAGACAACACAGAAAGGTGCAAGTGAACAAACAGCTTTTGTGACAGCACACTGGCGAAGGCCACAGCAAACAGATGAAGTCCTGCTGAGTAGGTTAAATGATTCATCCTACCTCATGCTCATTGTAACTGCAGGACTATTGTCAGGTCTTTCATTTATAGTGTAAATAACCATTCTGAAAAAATAAATACAGAGAAAGCAAAACAAAACACTATAACTGCCTTTTTATGACAATCCAATTCCCTGAAAACTCATTCTTCTCAATTTGCCTTCCTTTATTAAAAGCACACATGCCAAGTTGAGATAACATCTCCTACTGTTACAATTTTGATCTACGCAGCAATTCATGGTGCGCTCAGTGTCAGTTCTGGTGCAATCTTTGGCTCCGATTCTGCATAGAAACATGCAAGCAGTCCTGCACACTTCACAACCTGTGACTATACTTATAGCACTCGCATTAAAAAATAATAATAATAATAAATACGTGGAATTAACCAACTTAATTTTCCTCCTCAAGCTTCCCCTGCATTTTGAAAAGAACATTTAGAAACTGTGCTCTGAAAGCAGACTTTGAGGGGAATGTGTCAGCAGTTTGCGTTGTGCCCCTAATTAAACCAGCATATTCATGCTCTTTATAAATTCCCTCTGTAGCCACAGTGTAATTGCTTCTATATGTCAATTTCCATAGTGTACGCAAATGTTTTCATAAGCATTATCAGCACTGCCTTGCTGACTGTTGAAGATAAGGCTCTTGTCTAGCAGTGCCAAGGAGACTTAAGCTTCCTCTGCAATGTAACAATGAGAAATGGGAGCCATCCAGACAGCCTTCTGCCCCTCCAGAAAAAGCTCTAACTATGCACGAACATTACCATTTCTAGATTATTTTTTTAAGGCAAAACACCAAGAATATACTTTTTTCTTCTTCCCCTGAGCTAGCATCCCTTAAACAAAATGTCACAGAATCACAGAATGGCCGGGGTTGAAAGGGACCACAATGATCATCTAGTTTCAACTCCCCTGCCATGGGTAGGGTTGCCAACCACTAGACCAGGCTGCCCAGAGCCACATCCAGCCTGGATGTCCTTAATTCTTGTTGCAACTCCTTCAAATACTGTTTTATGTTCCTTTGGGGATTGCTGCTTTCTGCAGTTGGAGAGCCTTTCACATATATCTGAATGTATGTCCTCAAATTTTCAACAAGTTCAAAGAATGATTACTGCTATAGTCACAAGTCTAATTTATCTTCTTGCAGTTTTGGAGAAAAAACAAAAAAGAATCCATCTTGGCAAATGAAAATCCAGAAGTGGCTTACAGCCAACCATCAAGAAAACACAGAAACTCAAAGCAACAGAACATCCTGTACACCAAACACCAGGAACAGCAGCGGGCTGTGTAACTTCTCTGTGCCACTGAAGAGACACCATTTATCGTTAGTCAAATTCAGTCACTGTCCCATTTCAGGCTTTGCCACATCCAATGATGAGAGCAGGCATTGTCCACGGGTGAGGAATCAAATCAAAAGTCATCCAATATAAACAACTCAACTCCTATATGTTTCTGTTTAACCATCTGTAAAAATGGATATTTTATCATCTGGGTTTGCAAAATGTGTGGATGGAAATCATACGTAACAATAATTTGTCAGCATACACCTTAATATCATGGCACAACGGAATAAATTCCCCACAGTGTTGTAGATACAAAATCTGTCCTTCTCATGACAGAGTTGTAATACACTACCTGAAAAACACATTTTCAGAGCAAGATGTTATCATAATGTTGGGAAAGGACAGAAGCAACTTTACCTGATGTCCCCTTACACTTCAAAAATTATTTTCTAGAGACAAATCAAGTGAGCACTGCTGAAGTATCCTTTCCTGTGTGGTTTTATCCTTTTCTTTTTTTTTAACAAGGAGATGTATTTTCCACAGAAAAGGAGGGGCAAAAAAACACATGAAAGTAATTTCTACTGTAGTGTATGTAGAATTTTCCCATCATGAGATAAGTTCAGCATATTGTTTTAGAAACACTAAATCTGAATCAGAAGTTTAAACTACAATTCCATTGAACAAGAGAATAATGGGAAACAGCTCATACAAACAACAATCTGTTTCACAAAGCAGTTATATAATTCTACATCTGCATCATATAGTTTGGTATTTTACTTCAAAGTTATCAGGCACAGGACTTGGTTTGTGTACATCAGAGGGAAAATTAAAAATATATTCAAAGTAAAAGGTGTTAATATTACATAAAACTGAGAAAAAACAATAAACGCTAATTTTTACAGGTTGGCTCTATTGAAAGGAAGGCTTTATTGCAGTCATGTTACAACCTGAGTTGATCTCTCGATGTCTTTTTTACTATAGCAAGTAATAAATAAGGTGGTCAGGGTTCAAGACCAAGCAATTTATTACTAAATTTATGGAAAGCTCCACTACAGAAATCAATAAACAGCAGCTAAAGAAGGCATTATGAATAAAACAGTTTCCTCATAATACTAACTGTTATGGTAATAAAGGTAAATAGGTGACTCTATTTGAGAAGATGGCAAATATTTTCTCTATGTAGTAAGTATATTCCAAATCCATCTATGGAATGTAATTTGAATACGTTACTTAACAGTTTACAGGTTACCTCAATGCTGAGGCAGGTTAAGTTCTGTCCCATCTTTGCGCAAGGTCACATCTAAATGCAGAGGGTTCTCTTGACCTGTTCAGTGTCATTCATACTTCCAAGTCTGACCTTTTCATACAAGCCCACAGTGGACAGTGCTTTTCAGAAAGACTTAAAAAAAAAAATATCTACATCAATTAAGAAGTGCGAAAAAGTGCATAAATGTAGGTGCTCAATTAAATACGGCCATTCCAGAAACTTTGTTTTTGCTAAAACAAGCATTATCTATCTATCTATCTATATTCATGCATATACATATTAGATTGATAAATATATGCTTGATCTCTGCTAGTAGATGAAACAAGAAAGGTGCAAAGAGACACTGTTGTCTGCTTCCATTACTAAGGAACAGAGGGGCTGGAAGGTACTGTCATGATTCATTATACAGACAAAGGTTATTTTCATGTAAGGTTTCTTTCTAGAAAAGCAAACATGTCAGCACACCAACACTGCCAGGGAAATAACTGATGAAAAAACAGATTATTCACTGGCCTAATTTGGTAACAGGATGCTAGACTGTGAAGAGAACTGAAGGTTACTGCATTTAAACAGAATTCCTCAGACAAAGAGACCCAGGGTGGGGGCCATCTAGATGGCTAAGAGATTGGGAGAAAAGGGAACAGGGATTCAGGCCCTGGGCAAGCTGATGTAGCTGTGCTGTCCCTGTTCACTGCAGGAGAGTTGAACTAGATGGCCTTCAGAGGTCCCTTCCAACGCTAAGGATTCCATGGTTCTATGATTACTATGAAACATAAACCAGGCATGAGAGTAAGTGCCACGCTGCTGCATTAAGAACAACTGTTGTACTGCCAGTATAAACAAGATAACGGTGTGCTACCAACCCTTTCCGTCCATTTGGCCCTGCTAAGACTTCAGGTGTAATCATGGTCAGGTTTTGGTACTGCTATTCAAAAAAAACAGGCAACAGATCAGAATCCAGAAAAAAAGCAGCGACGGTTGTGGATGGTCAAAAAACCCACCCCTGGTGCTGGAAAATAGCACTGTTTAACTTGTGAAGGAGGGGGAAAAAGACAAAATGCTCTTCATAAATCCAACAATTTGCTGTAAAGACAACAAAAGTTAGAGCAAGATGTCTGTGAGATACCAGTAAAAATACTCAGTGCTAAGGACTGTGTACCCTAGAATAATTTGCCTAGGGACACTGTGGAATTAACATGTTTGAATAGATTTAAGAACAGGTCAGATCAACATCTGCCGGGAATAATAAGTATTACTGAGTCTGTCTTGAGGCAAAGGATGCACCTGGTAATTTTTCAAAACTTTAAGATGAAGCTAAGGTGAATTTCATGTCATATGACATTATAAAATACAGAGACCGAGGCAGCAGATTATGTTTGGTAACCCATCCTCAACCACCACAACAGCAACAACAAGCACAGATCTTGTTTTAATTGTGTTTCACTTCTGGTTTATCCATTTCACGCACAAGTACAAAGAGAACTTCCACTCCTCCATTTGCAGTAAGAGAAGCTGTTATCTAAGAGCAGGCATTTGCAACCTTAATCTGGTGTGGCTGAGATACAGACAGCTTATGGCAATGTCTAATTCAAAACTAAAAGAAGGGAAGCTATATATAGTAGCTTAACATTCCATTTATTTTGTGTTTTAAGGGACATCTTACTTGTGCACCAACAATTCATCAGTCTTCGAGGGCATGCTTTACATAGACTTCTGAGCTTTTAGAATCCTTCTACTGCTAGTTCTGCAAAATAGCATAGCTGCTCTCACAAAGCTCCGGTTTTTCATGAGATAGATACTTGAGGAGGGAACAATGAGAAGGATAAGGAACACAGAAAGGTAGAAGAAAAGTATGGCACATGAGGCACTCAAAAAAAGGGGAAAGTGAAGCACTTGGGATGAGGTGAATGGAGAAAAGTTGCTGAAGGGACTCTTCTACTCTGAGTACTGATGAAAGAAAGGATTGTGAAGCTTTGAAAACATCCACAGAATCACAGAACTATAGAATAGTTTTTGTTGGAAGAGACCTTGAATCCCACTGAGTACCAACTCCCCTGCCGTGGGGTAAAGATCAGGCTGCCTAGGGCCCCATCCAACCTGGCCTTGAACACCCTCACGGATGGGGTATCCACAGCTTCTCCGGGCAGTCTATGCCACTGCCTCACAGTGCAGAAGGTGAAGTGCAGCGAAGAAGCACGGGTGGAGTAAAATCAGAAAGGTAGAAAGGCATAGGCTGAGTTGCTAAGGGAAGGGATCAAAGAGGAATGGGCTGGGTACTTAGCCTTGAGAAAACCGATGGCAAAAAAGGAGAGTTACTGTGAGCAAAAGATGGGGTCTTCTCTCTTAGTTTTGGAGTCTCCTATAACAAAGCAATACAGAGGCACTATGTGAATTACTACTGAGGGGTTCATATGTGATAATTGTGGAATAACTAAGCTTCCTAATGTATTTTATCCTACATGCCCCCTGGGAAAGAGGCTGACAAATCTAGCGCTGGTAATCAAAGTCTTTCATCTACCATTTATCAGCTCTGTAACACAGTGGAAACAGGAGTCTTAAAATCAGTAGAACAATATAAATTTGTATCATGTTACTCGTTCACAACATCCCCCATTTTGAATACCTCATTCATCATAACTACATTCAAGTCAATGTGAAACTGCTAGTAACAGAAGGTGAAAAAAGATTTACAGGCTATGTTTCAAGAAACTTTTTTTTTAAATTGTGTGTGAAATTTCTTTAGATTTCTACATTCTTACTCAAAAGGGTTTAGCATGTTCTGAAGGTAATGAACTAGGTGCCAGTCCTGCCAGCCTTGCTTAGTCCTCAAATGAGCAACAGAAGCTACTGACTCCAGGATAAGCAGCTGTCACTCATGTCAAGTCATTTCAGCCAAGATAAAAAAAATAAAAAATAAAAAAATCAACTTTCTTAGTTATACATAAGATGATTTTTTTTTCACACCCTCACTGTAGCTACCAAACTTTACCAAAGCTGGAAATACGAAGTTTTAGGTTCCCTAAAACTTCTAGTAGGCCACTTTTAATAAAAAGAGCTATCAAAATTATCTGAAAACCTCATGAGTCACAATTGTTGCCAAGAAACCCCAATTTGATTTTCCATTCCTCTGTTTAGGTGATTTAAAGACCAATTTATGTAGGACATCCTTTTAGCTTTACAGCCTCCTTCGGTGTTTCTATTAGCTCTTAAGTGAAATGTACCATTTACCTCAGCTTAAAGAGGTGAGTCAAGACATCTCATCTTGTATCATTCCATCTGGAGTATGAATAATCCAAGATCCTATGAGCTCAGGGGTAAGAACTTCAGTGTTACAAACATTACATTATCTAAAGCATGGTCAAAATACAATATATGCTCATATAGAAAAGGAATTATGTGAACACTATCACCAAACTCTTTAGGTTTTACTCATCAGACAAGCTTTTTCTCCCTGCAAGTGAATGAAGCCAGTAATTTTCAAGGTGTCCCTCAGGCAACAAAGACCAACCAGGATGAATTGCATTAGCATTAAGAAATGGAATGGCCCTGTCTTGTATAAGATTAAATTCAGGGTTTTTTTTTTTTTTTTTTTTAAGACGGAAATTGTTAGGCCCCAGGTTCTAGGAAACTGCCGTAATTTCATATAGAAAATACTATACTATTTTCAAGTCTGCTAGAAGGTGAAAAAGGACAGTGGTCATAAAACGGTAAAGGGAAAAAGGGTGTTAAAAAAAAATAATTACAAGCATCCTAGAGATCATGACAAAAAATTCAAGAATATTAACTTTTTAAGGGAATCCATAAGCTTATATGTAGAGAGTTTGAAAAATGCTGTAATAATCGTCTCTAATGAAAGTTTTCACACTTGAAAGAGAGTTCAAGAGCTACTACTGTGCAACTAGAAATATCCTTTTAAAGGTATTATCTACAACTACCTTGAAGATAATGATAAAGCGTTCTTCAGTGCTAAAAGTACCCTGAGACTCATCAGAGAAGTGTTAAAGAAGCTGTCAAAGGCCGAAAGGAAACACAACATTTAATTTGCTCTAAGCCACACTATTCAGAAAGCAAATTGAGATGTCTTGCCCTAACTGCATTCCTCTTCCTGTCAAAAAAGGCCACAACTAAATAATTCTCATGATAGAAATCTGAGTAATTTCAGGTAGAAGAATCTCAATGTCATCACTACTAAGTAGAGAAGATCAATTGTGTTTGCACTATTTAGAGCCAACAATAACTGCTTCCTGTTCCATTTAGCATAAACATAAAAGAAAACACAAAGGGTGTTTCCTACTATACTTCACTGTTTTCCCATGAAAGCTACTTTTGGCAAAAAGCCCATCTCCTTACACTTCATTATGGACCTTAGATTTTCAGTATCACCCATTCAGCTAAAATGCCTTCCTGCTTTCTTTTGCATTGGCTGCCTGACTTATGTTCAGGAAAACATTTATATTTTTGTAATTTTTAAGAGTAGAAGATACCCTACAGATGTATACGCTCTGCCACTGCTCCAAATGAGGCTATAGTGAAGTAAATACATTCTGTATTCCAGAATCTCATTATGTTTTTACAGAACTCCTGCAGTTTAATCTTAAAAGAATAATAACAGATTCTTCTTATTTTGTGAAGCTGGACTAAGATAGAGCTAACCTCAACTTTTGTTCTCTAAGGACTTTCAAGTATATAAAAGTCTGTGAAGAAACAGTTCAAACTTTTCATGCCTCTACTTTCAAACTCATTCGTCTCTTCTCATTCGCTTCATTTTGGAGCCAGCAAAGTTTCAGAGCAACCAATCATAGCAGGAGTTGGAGCCTTGACTGTGGCTCACAGACAGCCTCTGCTGCAGCACTTGTAAGGAAAAGGTCAAAACTGTTATTCAAAACCTCCATGTTATATTGTTCCAGCATCCTAATCAACACAGCTAGTATGCCTCTCATAGTAAAAATAGCACAAGGCCTCTCACTGAGTTTGTCAGGAGGAAGACAACCAAAGATTTAATGAGTAGGTCACTTTGTGTCCTTTTCTTTATCTTATCCCAATTTTCTAGTGACCTACTCATTAAATCTTTTACCATTTCACTTTTTACCCCTTGTAATAAAACAATGACCAAATTCTCATCTTTCCTCTTCTTCCTCCTGACAAACTCAGTGAGAAGTCCAGCTCCTGGGTCACCTGCTCCAGACTCACTTGGATTCCTTACTCTACTCTCTCATGCCCCAAAGCTGAGGCTCCTTCTTTCAGCACGCATAATCTCTGGCCATGCCTGAACAGTCTATGTATTCCAACAAACCCTGTAACAGCAGCAAGAGGAAGCTTCAAGGAGCATATCCAATTGCCAATATCTACCTTCATCTTTCTCTCCTTCCAACCTCCCTTGTACCCTCTGGACTAAAACTTCAGTGAGAAAAACTCACAGCTACTTCACTCTTCTAATAACTCTTTACCTTATCCAAACTCTAACACATTGAACTATTGCTTTTTTCCTACATGTTTTCAACAGCATTTTCCATCTTTAACTACGTTTCCATTGTTAACTACGTTTTCCATTTCCATTGTATAAAATTTTTTTGAAGAATATTAACATCAAAATTTAATGGCAAATTAGAATAACTGCTAAAAGACATATGTAGACTACAAGAGCAAAGGTGTAAATTAACAGCTATCACCTGCTATTGAAAAGCCAGAACAAAATTAACCCAGTATTGCTGAATATCTCAGTTCAATGGAGTTAAAAACAAAGTTATTAAGTCCCCTAAATATGCTCATCCAGTCAAGCAGAAAGGTAAGTTCTAGTCTTGCTGTTAACTTGGATGGCTGATCATAAACAAAGAGATCAAGGGAGATAATATGCCTGTAATCATCTCCCTTACAAACAGTTATCCAAACTAGTTATGGAGTTAAAAATAGCAGTGAAGAAAAACGAACTTGAATTTTGCTAGAGGGTCAGCAAGCTTGGCTCCTTTGTACACTATCATTCTGAAGTGATGCGCTGAAAGCACATACATACATTAAAAAAGGAGCCAAAACCCATTGGTCTGAGATTCGTGTTCCTACTCCATTACTAATAAGACTGTTTAGCCTTGTTTAAAGAACTTACCTTTTTTAAACTGCAAATGAAAATATAAAATAAGATTTACTAGTTTTGTGGAAGAGATGCTTACATTGAAGATAAGACACTGGTATTCCCGTTGCTGCTCCAGGAACTCTTTATATATTATTTATATATATATATTATTTATGTATATGCGAATTGTGTTGATCAACAGATAAGATACAAACAACTATGGAATATCAAAAGCACTCCAAGATAAGAGATCAGAATTCAGGTTTCCTCAGGCAAAGAAAAGAACTGAACTTTGGTTTTATACACCTCTGCTTCAAACCAGCACTTCCTACTACTTTGCAAACCATGCCCCTTGTTTCTCATACTTTCCCACAGGTGTTCAAAATGAAATATTTAATTTGGTTCTAACTGAAACAGCATGCTTTTCAGCCAACTGATGTTCCAGTGAAACCAATGCATTTCTGAGGAAATGTAAACCCACTCTACAGGGAAATAGCACAGCCCTCTACTTCTGCGTATCAGCATGATCCCTTCCATATACGGGACAATTATTTAAGTAGAGGCAGAATGGCAGACGTAATAGACGGCTGACAGCGAGCTACTGACTAACAGAACTAGATTCTTCTATAACTCAAAGAGAAAAATAATGATGTTCTCTGAAAAGTGCTAGATCTGAAATACTACAATGATCTTGCATAATCTTAAGAAATGTCTGACTTCAAAGAAATAAGAAGCATATGATAGCGGACTGGACTTCAGGCTTGAGCTGCAGGTCATCCAGATGGTTCACCACTCACTGGCCATATACTAATTAATCACTTAGGTCTTGTGACCAATATTTGTTTACAGCTACTCTAGGTTAGACCCATTAGATGGTTAGATGCCATTACTTTTAAAGCTGTTCTGAATTTACCATAAATTTTGTTGAAAACTTAATAATTACAGATGAAAAATTAGGGAATTACAAAGGTAAATCTTCATCAGCAACTGAATCTCAGGAAGAGAGGCCTAAATAGAGTTAGTAGTACTCAAGTTATCAATCTCAAAGGACACAACAAAGGCTAATTAATGTTTTTAAAGTGCTATGAAGTTGGAAAATGCTATACTGAGTAGATAGAGAACTATTTTGTGAGCTTCTGTGTAGGCTAGCAACTGAAGGTTCTAATTACATTGTTCAGCACATGAATGGAATGGTGATCGACTTGCTTCATACATCTCATTGTCATGACTTCCAGCAACTCCCTCACACTGTTTACCTTTAAAAGCTATCTTTTCTGTCAAAATGGATTTGAACTATGGCTTAATATTTGCTTTGATACCAGAACAAGGAGATACCTAAACACTACCAGAGGTGCCCCAAGACAGAAAGCTGACTGAAGACGGAAATGTGTCACTTGAGTTGAAGGGGAGATGGACCTCTTTCAAATACTGTTTAAATTAACAACCTAGATTTTCTTGAAGGAAAATTCCAAATTCTTTTTTTCCCCTTTTGCTAGCCTTTTTATCTGCTTAATTAATCTTGGTGGCATGAAAAGCTTGTCTGTTTTTCCAGTTGTATCCAATGTTTTCATAAGTCATTTTTCCTGCAAACACTGCTTTCTGCACATCCTTCAGCAAACCTAGTTACACAACTGTATTGCCATTTTTTTCACTTGGAGGCTAAACCTACTGATTACAACTATCATCTCATCAGGAGCTTCAACAGCAACAGGCAAGAGACACAGATGTAAATGAAACTATATCTGATCTAGTGGGTGGCAACCCTGCCCACCACTGATGATCTTTAAGGTCCCTTCCAACCCAAGCTACTCTGTGATTCTTTTCTATGAAAATTACCACCATGTCTCTCATAAGAATCTTATGCAATCCAAATTCTGTTAATAATTTCAAGTCTTTCTTCTTTAATTAGTTTCTAATCCATGACTGATTTTGTTTATCATGCCCAGCAATGAAAGAAATTCATCCTTCTGATAAGGTACTGAAAATGAATCCTGTTTCAAGGCATTAACCATTCATTTTCATATGTATATCGAAACAAGATTATTACTTTCAATTACTACTGAGTGGCTATTATACAGTTTGCTTGAGCATCCAAAAATTACTTAAGATTCAAGGAAAACCTGGATACAGAAATCCCAGATTACTTTGTTTCCCTATGCAAGCTACAGCTGCAATCTAAACAGTGGGGGAAAACTTAGAAATATAAATAAAGAGAGATATGGCAAACAGGAGTCAGGAAGAGGGGCTTCCATCTTAAACTCATCTTTTTTATTATTTTGTGGAAAACAGACTGATCAATCATCAAATCACATATCTTCAAAATGCTTGCATTCTCCTTCAAACACAAAATTCACAGACCGTCTTGTTTGAAATGGAACATTTCTCTGTGTGCTTCAGGCAATGCTGCTGAAACAGGAAACCCTGCACAACACTGAAAAAAGATAAAGCATAGGGAGATCAAAAGGAGAACTGTGCAGCAGCAGAATCTACATCATGAAGATCAGGGCCAGACTGGCAAAAAAAAAAAAAAAAAAAAAACCAAAACCTTTTGAGTTTGCAGATGGAAGTCTGCTTTGCTCTGGGCATCTTTGCTGGCAGTATCCTTCTGCTGCAAAGAAACAGACTTTCCAAAGTACATCCAGATGTGTGCAAATACTCATGATGTGTTTCTCATTCCCCCTGGAACATGGTCTTGATTTATTCCTGGTTCTGACTTGCCTGTTTTCCCTGATAACCTGCAAGTCTGTTATGGTTTTTACAAGCGTAATTTTTTTGATATCTCACTAACTTCAAGACTTCTGTCTTGAGCAATATCCTTCATTATTCCTTGACGACCAGTAGTGCTATTCCTCTACCCAAAGATGCAGGAGAAGTGGAAGCTGGCACAGCATTACTGTGACATCTGAAGCTGCTGTCTTCAGCAGCTATCCTCAGCGTATATAGATGGACTGGTTGGAGGACAAAAGGAAGGTTCATAGAAACTGCCTGGGAAGCCAGAACTAAACTACACAAAGAAAGTAAGAGTAGACTACATATTTCTACTTTCCAGGTTAATTGTTCTGTTGGTTTAGCTGCTATCATGTTACAAAAGTCTGCTCCTCTTCTGACGCAGTACCAATATTTTCCCTACAAGTCTCTATTTAATCCAACAGAATTATCAAAACAGGTACCTGAAGTTAGCTATTTTGAACAAAGGACTGGAAAAATCTTAAGAGATTAACTATCCCACGTGTATCTTACATCAGTGTTGGATGCCATTTTATTTCTATCTGCCCTTATCTTCACACAAGTCACACCAGCGCTTACAGTTAGCTATCAGCATTGTCCCAAGATATGCTAAAACACAAGAAACAACTGCCTGCTAAACAAACTCGAGATTGCCTGGAAAATCTAGAAAAGCTGTTAAGTATGTTCACAACATCCTGGATCTTCACTCCCCAAAACTCAATGGCCTGCCAATACGCATCACGGCTCTTCTTACAGTAATATCACTCAGGTGGTTTGGAATTCTAGCAATGCATGAAAACTTGTGTATCTTCTTATATGATAATTTAATTTGCTCTCTTTCCTCTTTTTAATAACTTTAACCTTTGCACCTACCTAATGATCCAGATAGCATGGCTCTCTGCACTTCATTTTTGCAGTCCTCTCTTAAATTTAGAGGGAAGAAAAGAAAAACAAAATACTCAAAGGGAGCTGATGTTAGTCAAGCAATTCCTCCCACTTCGCCCCCCCCCCCCCCAAGTCCTCAGGCTCCAATGAGATTAAATCACCGAGTTAATACAAATCTTGTCTGTCAGTTCCAGCTGATATGCAGTGCGTTTAGCATAAAAGAAAAGCACAGTTAGAATATGTTCAATTGATCTTAAGTTCAAAGTAAAAGTCCTGCTAAATGCAAAGGGACAGGACAATCACTACAGATGATGCGGTGAGATTGAGAATGAGTGAAAAAGCAATTGTAACACTAAAGGAAAATTTCTCCCCTCCAAAGTTACCAGTTAGACTACTCAAAGCAAGTTACCTCTTCTACTTATAACACAGTGTGGTTTTTCTTATAACTGTATTATCAGTTCAGAGAGAAATAACAACTTTGACAAACTGTTCACCACACTGCCAAAAACACGAACATTCAGAAGATCGGAAGTGCTGAACTGAAGATCCTGCTCCAAAAAGCAAGGGTCCTCTGCATGCACTAAAGGAAGATAAAGGTGACTCAAAGCACCATAACTGCACAATCTGCTGGGTCTCCAGTCTCTACACTTTGGCTACGGACAGACAGATTTTGCTTAAGAGATTATTCATAAATGGGCTTCCAACAGAAACAGTGGTGAGACTGCAGGAGATCATTAGCTTACAGGCTTACAGAGAGTGCAGACTTTTTTTTTTTTTTTTTTTTTTTTTTTTACTAAATTTGAGAGTACTAAGTAGACAACAGACTGCTGAGAACTGCATTCACTTTGCTGTGTATGGAACAAGCCTTGCTTTATTTTCATGCTTAATGCTAGCTCTGTATTTAAATGCCTTTGCTGTCCTGATGTGTGATACATGAGACACTAAAAATAGCCTGTCTGTTCCAGAATTTCCATTGTGTCTACCTTTGAAAAGCTCCATTTACAATGAAAAAAATATGATAAATTTAACTTATGTAGATAAACCCTAAAATATTGAGACTGAGACCGCAAACACAGTAAATCTCTATTATGTATTTCCTACATATGTAAATCTACTTTATGCACCTCATATTTTAAAAAAAAAAGTCCTACTTCAACCTATACTGAAGGTAAAAATGCTTAGAAGTCCACATCTTTTACTACTACCTTTTCTTTCATGTATCTAACTGATAAGGCCTGGAAACTCTCCAGAATTTAAGAAGCCTTATCTGTGTGTTCTCCAGTTCTCTTTTTATGCTGTAGAAACCTTTCTAATCCAGCTCAGATGTTGTTTATATTTTGGAGGGCCTCATGCAGCCGGCAAGACAAAACAAAACAGTGGGATTCTGCTCCAGCAAGATAGAGGTGTCCTCTTAGGACAAAGGTAAAAACACACAACATTGCATTTGCAAAGCAGAGCTGATAATCTCATGGCAGGGAATAAACAGACACTTCAGTCTTGGAGATTTTAATATATGTAAGGCACAAAGAAGAGGGGAAGTGGCGAGAGCCAGCTCTAGCGCAGACTCGGGCAGATTCCACAAAGATACTCATTAACTCCAACTTAACTGGCCAACTCCCACAGAGATTTCTTAAATGCACATCAATCAGTGACTGCAACAGTTCTGGGTACTTTAGTCTGCGTCAGTGAAGGTTGGCTGAGTTTCTCCAGTGGTCTTGTGATACTGCCAACCAGTAACACAGTATCTCTACATACCTCTAAATAGCCTGAAGATTAATTACTCTGTCACTCTAACTACTAATTAATCTGTTTGTGCCACTTTCCCTCTACTCTGCCTTGCTGGACATTTACACGATGATATCATCTACACTGTCAACCCTATTTGTCATCAAACAACTGGCTGCTGAGCACCTTCCAAAAATCAAGCGCAGCAAAGCATGACGGATACGCACTTACACATGTGGGCAGCAAGACAGGAATTGTACATTGGTTTTATGTTCATTTATGTTTTCTGATTGTGTGTCAGTATATACGCAGATTCATAAAGCCAGGTTTTATAGCCTAGCAAAGCCTATTTCTCAGATAAAGACACTGTACTTCACCACCATGTAGACAGAGAGATTCTGAACACTTTCCTTTCCGTGCAAGGCAATGAACTAAATCTATGCAGAGGAAAAAAATGAAATAGAGGTAAACTGTGTGTCTTGTCACTTCACAATGACATTCATTTCAAATTTATGTAATTTACAAGTCAAAAGATAAGTGCAACTTCCCAGTGCCACAGCCGTAGCTGTCAGAATCCATCAGGAAGCCTCGGGCTGCTCTTTGACTTTGGGATCACCAGCGACAATGCAGGCCTTGGCAGCAACAGTTAGCTGGCCGCTGTCAGTGATGGATGAGACAACAGAATGCAGTTTGCTCTTTCACAGCTACATCAATATGTCCTGCCCTGCTGACGGGCAGGGCAAACCTGGTTTTGACAGCGAGCCAAGCAGATATGATCCCAAAGACACAAAGGAAGCAGAGATGAGCAGTAACAAGGTGTCATCCTCCTGGAGTCACTTTTCTGGCCGTAACTGCATTTTAGCAGATGTCCAGCTGAATATTAGCAGTGATACATTCATTATGGCCCTGAAAATTTGCTCTGTCTACTCTGACTGCAGCCAAAAAAACACATGGTGCACAGGAATAGGCCAAATGCTAGGAAATGTGGGCAACTCCCATGCTGTTCACAAACATTTACATCCAAACCCAAGCACATTCTCCATTACAAAAACAGAGGCAAAATTCCAAAGTGCAAAAAGCACCTATCGTGGTTAGGGACAACTAACAATCCCTGACAGCACTGCCATTTGGAAAAATAATCTGTGTTTAGCTCCATCTCCAGCTACTGTTCTACTGAAAGATATGCTGCTCTCCCAAACAATTTCACCAAGTGATTTTTCTTTTCTAATTCAACACGAGAGCAGGATATCCAGACAGAAATGGCCATGGTCTGATAGGGAAGGTTGGACAGCTGATTAGAAAATACAATACACAATGAAGATATCAACACTTGCTCTCAAACAGCTAAAACTGTTTTCAAAGTATACAGAAGCAGCAATAAACAGTTCATATTTCTGTCCTTTCAGAGAACAAGCTACTAAGGGCACTCTGGGCGAGCCAGTACTGAATGCCTGTCCCTGGTAAGATGCTACCAGCTCAGGCACTTCTTTGTTACTGCTCCGCTACTCTGGACACAGCCTCGCTGGGCACTTTTGCACCACGCTCAACCCCTTGGTGACTCACTCCTTCTCTTCATTCCTGGATAATTCAGTAAACCTAACTATGGTCTCCAGCGTTTATCACTTAACCTGCTTTAAAATCTAAAGGTGTATGCCAATACCTACAAATTTTTTTACACAAAGCATCTGTAGCATTGAGAGAGCTGTCAACAGAGACTCTGCTGTTCCCTGGTTCCTCACCTCAGTACAAGGCTTGGGCTTACTCTATGGCACACCTTCTCACAATTCAGCAGCCTTCATTCTGGCAGAACCGTGGGACTCAGCGCTAGTACTACACGTGCATCAGCTCTCCTCTGCTCTAGAGCTTGGATAAAGAGAAGGAGAAGACCACCAGTGGGGAGGAAAAGGGCAGAAGTGCTGCCCACCCACAGCTCTGGCATGTCCCCGCTGCAGGGAAGAGGCTACAGAGTTAGGCAGGGTCCCTCCTCACCCCCGCGAGGAGGGCAGTGAATAGCAGAACAAAGCCAGGCTAGACCAATAATATCGGTGCATGACCATTTTCTGACTGCATATATTTGCTACCATGATAAACTGTGTGAACTTGGTATTTCTCCCAGCTTTATTCACAATTCCAAACCTCTACAAATACACTACCTTTACTCAAGCTGCACGGAGAAGAAAGGTATCACAATAAATGTGTCATCTGTTCCATCTTTCACATTACCACGTTAGAGGACACTTCAGCAGCTCTTCTGTTTAAACTATTTCCTCATTCTAACGCAGATTATAAGTAGGTGTATTCTATCACAGTGAAAATACATGCCAGTCAACAAGTCCATCCTGTGCTCCCAGTGTACCCGTCGAGTCATGCCTGACTACTACTGGTGACACCAAGCTTCAGCTGCAGTCAGTGCTGTTTGGATGCCGTTGTGGAACTGAGCTAACATCTATGATGTCATCTGTTATCAGCACAATGGCTATCTGATGTCCAGAAACCGGATTATGCTGGTGATGGATGTAGCAAAAACTGAGTACTAATTTAAGTCTGAGAGAAGGTACTGCAACTGAAAATTAGAAGTTCAGAAGTCATCACCAGACTACTACAGTGAGCAAGCTGAATATGGGAGACACTGAAGAGGAGTCTGCAGAATGTCTTTTCAAACAGCCATTTTCTTTGACTATACTTTCTCTTGAACAGAACAAGCTAGTGAATCACTCACTGGTCTGTCTTGGGTTAGCTTGCATCTATTTAAACCAGCATGAAGCTCTGCACCTTTGATGTGAGTTAATTAAGCTCAGATGGCTTTCCCCAGACTGGCTTCTGCAGCTTTGGAAGAGAAGGCAGCCAAATTAGGCCCATCTGTCCAAATGGAAGGGAGTCCTCTCCTGCCACAAAGCGTGCCTCATTACTCACATGCCTCATTACAGGACAGGAGCTTCCTTTCAAGAGCCCAAGTGCCAGGAGAGGGAGTTCCATGGCTGGCAACAGCTACCTAACATACCATGTATGTGGAGGCTTGCACACAAACCACAATTCTCTGCTGCCAGCTGCTACACACAGAAGGGTCCATCTACAAAGGGATTTCCTGCAATCATCTTTTGTTTAACAGTTGGAACTTCTTGGTAAGAATAGATTTGTAAAAGACACTTGATTTCCTTCCCCCCATTTAAAAATAAAGAAGAATCTATCAAACTGGAGAGGGGCTGAGCTGACTCTGCCTTGACCCTGCAGCCAGTTTGTATAACTGAAGTCAGTATGAGTTCTGGTAGCCCCTCAGCTGTCAAACTGGAATCCCAAGAAGACAAAAAAGTATCCTTAAAGTAAACCACATAATCAGGTACAGCTGCTAGAGAATGGGAGGAAAATGTTCCCTGGATGAGGGGATCTACCAGGATCTGGGGAAACAAACGCAGAAAACACAATTGTGCATCTTCAGCTCCCATATTCCTCTCAAAGGATTTGATCCTGTAGAGGAACTGCAGAAGTTTGATCAGATCCCAGGCTGGCTCTGTCACAGCACTACGCGTCAGTAGAGGTACTAATCATATCATACTTTCCCAAACAAACAAGATGGGATATGAGATTTACAGCTTGAGATGTTCAAGTAAGAAGTACTGCACTAAATGACAGCATACAAATCTATTCCTTATAAAAATAATTTCATAAGAGAAACACCACAGTGTTTCAAAGCAAAACTACTAGGAACAACTACGTAATCAGGTTCACAATTTACAGGCCCTGAAATAACTAGAAAATTCAGTTCTGAGTTTCTGTATGTGATATGTAAAAACTACCAGCAAAACCAGGTATGGTATAATGAAGAATTCCTTCAGTAACCTGCTTAGAGTCGGACAAGTTTTTCTAGGAAATATCTACAAAACTGTAAGTGAAATGTATCATACAGTCAGGAAACATAAACTTAACACAGAAGATCAAACATATCAGACCTAAAATCTCTTTTCTCTTTGTTACAGAAGATTTTTATGAACATCATGAAAACTAATGAAGAGGTTTAAAATGAAAAAAGCACAACTATCAGTAATCCACATGCACAATACAGACATGCACATACATCCTAAGCAGCGATAAACATTTATAAATGTAACAGAACATTACGGAAATAGAAATTATCGAACAAGCGAGAACCATGTTTTTGTGACACGCCTCATTGGAAAGGTTCCTCCATAAAGCTAACAAAAATGAGTTACGGAGATGACCCAATAAAAGATTAGTTTCAGAGAAAGTGGGACTCCCCAGAGAATCTATGCCACTAAATGGGTGAATGAACAGCAGGTTAGGCCTTAAGTGTAACATAATGGAGAGTGTGCTGTAACTGAAGGCCAGTTATAAGCAGAGCAGTGCAGGGTCTATTCTGGGGCCTGTTCCATTAAAAATCTGAAGAGGAAATAGATGGCACCATCATCAAGGTTGTAGATGATGCCATCCTTGGGCTACAGTCAATACACTTAAGGGCAGAGTGGCCTGACAGGAACCTCATGAAATTCAACATGGACAACCGCAATGCCCTGCTCCTGAGAAGGAGCAGGCCCATGCGCCAACACAGACTGGGGACTGACTGTTTGGGTCAGATTGCTCTGCAGAAATGGGACAGAGAGTCTTGCAGAACAGCACCAACAGCTGTGCAGCCAGAAGATGTAAGACATTCTTCACTTTTACTTGGCACCTGTCAGGCCATGCTTGGAACACCACCTTCAGGTGTGCTAGAAAGAGATCAAAGAATTGTCAAAGTAATTAAATGACCTCAGAGCAGGGTCACTGTGTTTTCAGAGGTTTGAACCCTTGCCCTGCAAGAAGATGCTAAGAGATCTGGGAGATTCAGCTTGGAAAAAAAATGACAGCTTTGACGAGACCAACCTGTAGCCCACTGGTAGCTATGGAGAGGCTATCAAAAAGGTGGAGCCCTTTCTTCACAGTGGTGTATGGAACAACAATGTGAAATAGCAGGCATAAAAAGATATAGGAGGGTATTTAACAGAATATCAGAGGGAAAAAAAGGTTCACTATGAAGACAGCGAAGAAGTGGAACAGGGTGCCCAGAGAGGCAAAAAAAAAAAATTAAAAATATAAAAAAGCAGTTAATTTCCAAGTGTTAAATTGAGGTTGCTGAAGCATTTGTGTGTGTGAATGCAACCACATAAGTTACCTTCCTGGACAGGAAAATAAGTTTCAAATCATCAAACTGAAATACTGGTGACTCTTTTGGGTCACAAATGGCAATAATTGTTAATAAAGTCATAACCTCTCTACATACCACATCAAGGTCTTGGGAAACCCTCCGTTTGCGCAGCTCTTCCATCCTTTCACACACATCCGTGAAGCAGGTGTTGTAATAATCTGCATACTGCTGTGCAAGGTCATCAATGTTTCCCAGTGACCCATCCTGTGGTGGAGACAAAGGGAAAAAAAGAGAGGTTAATCAATTTAAAAATCAAGTTTAAAAGTAACAGCACAACCCCGATGGAATCGCATCCCTGCAGCATGGGCGGCACACAGCTCGCAGATCATCCTTTCAATGAGTTGTGGTGTCACAGCAGCCCCTTGGGAGCATATGGGTCCCTGCTAATTCCTGCACAGCCAGAACCAGCAGGGACAGCAGTGCACAGTACTATCCCCAGGCACAATCTGCCTCGGTGCGCTCCCACCCACAGACAGCCATATTCCATGTGGTTCTCCAAGCAGCTGCCTGCTCACTTTATTGCCAGTCATGACATATGTTCCACCAACCTTATTTACTGGGAGTAGCCCTGCTTTCCTTGACAATCATTAACAGCGATTTCAAACATTAAAACTTCTTGCTTATAAGCACAATCAGCCAGACTGCAAACAATTCCAGCCAAATGACTTGAACAGGAGAGTTTATACCACCCACAGAGACACTCTGCCAGTTGGTCTTTTAAGATGCTCTGGAGGCGGAAACAGGCTTCGCTCAGTCCCAAACCTCTGCTCTGCTAGGCAAGATTGCCACCCCATTAACAAAATGGCAATAGCCAGGAACCTAATTGTAGTCACCTATTAGTTCAGTCTTTTTAAACGATGGATAAATAAAGGGGAAAAAAAAAAGGCTGGATTTTATAAGTGGCATTAGAAATCTTTGTAAACTTCAGGCATATACGCCAGAGAGGGCAGGATGGACTAACAATTATTGGTACAGTAAGCATACACTGAACTAAGCCCAAAACAAGGAATGGAATACTTCTGTTTCTCTTGTTGTCTAATTTACGTAAGAGCATAGGTTATTGTATACATTCTTCAAAAAGGCATACGTTATTGTTTACATTCTTCAAAAGATAACAACCCATACTTCGTGTACACATTCTGAGAGATTACCAATGTTTTGCAGCGTTATTTCACTGTTGCTATCAGTAAATAGATGCAACACAAACATAAAATTGTCTTCAATATCAAGAAAAAGCTAAGCAATTAAGAAAGCATTTAAAAAGAATTATGCTAATAGTATACCTAAGATGCACTGCAGGGTTAACATACAAGCGAGGAGGAAATCTCTTAAACAGAAACCACGTCTTACAGAAGCTATTGCCATTTGAAAAGAAATAGTCCTGTTTTCTGTGTTAAGATTGCGCAGAAGAGGCAGGTCCGCTCTAACAAAGTATCAGATCCAGGTAATTGGAACAAAACACTCCCACTTCAATCAAAGCGGATGCCTACCAAGCCTGAGACTTGCAGAACACACTTTCTACTTTTTTAAAGCACATTTCCGCATGCCCAGTAGGTACCAAAAATTCCCCAGAAAGGTTCCCTAGGAGCATCTGCAGTTCCTTTAAACTAGTGTGTATGGCACGGATGGAAAACAACTTGTGTATCACTTGCTGGAGCAGCAGAAGCAAAATAACATACACACACACATACTTCTCTACACATGCATACTCATTTTTTACTTTATTTCCTACCACTCAACCTGCCAGTGATCTCACATGGGAGTCTCAACTGTTGAAAGATTGAGTTCCTTAGCACAAGAAGATCCCACTTCTGGACCTTTGGACTTTACACAGCTTCAGACAGGTAGCTTTCCATGCCGCTGGGGACAAAACACTGGCATCCTCGAGAGAGACGCTGCAGCCTACCTTGCCTCAGGAGCAGTGGGCAGCAACCACACATCTTCTCCAGCTACTTCCTCCCAAGCCATCATTTCCCAACAGGCTGGGTAAGAAAATGACTACCAAACCCACCTGAGCCAGTGGACGCTTTGCCAGTGGTCACCATGGCCTTGGCTGAGCACACAGGCGCTGGTGCCATGCACACACAGGGTGTCTTTCACAGGGTCTGCACGATCTGTATGGATAAGCAGCTCTACTGTGCCATGGGGGATAACAAACACCAAACAGGAAAAATGCCCACAAACATAACCTTCAATTGCTCATTGTTGCAGACAATACAAAAACCTGCATGAGTTTCAAAGAGATGACATTGAAACCTGATTCCCAGCCATTCCATCCCAGCACACTGGGACTTTGTCAGTCTGTCTCCTTCCTGAACTCTGGACACCTTTAAATTTCATGTAGTAAATTTACTGGGGAATACATGTGTGTAGTTAAAGTTTAAACAGCACAGCAGTTGCTACTTTAAAAAGTTACTGTAATGATTCTGAAATTGAGTAATGTACCCCAAATCCAAATATATCAGATGAGCTTCTGTTTAGCTAAGTCAGCTCTACTGCAAGTGGAATTAAGACTGGGTAAGACAGCAGCCTGCAACGCACAAAGGATCAAACAAAGCTTTGCAAATACTCTGTTTTCACATATTTTGGTGTAGGGCTCGTGGAGCTTTCTGTAAAAGAGCTCTCCACAAGTCTAAAGGCTTATGACTGTCTCTAGAGGAAAATGAGCTTGGTGACAGCTTCCCAGTTAAACTCTGAAGACGAAGGGCTGTGCCACTGCAACTGAGCATGTGATGGTAAAGAGCAGCCAACAGAGAAGTAACAAAGGCCACCAGTGCCACAAAGCCTGGAGAAACTGACAGCATTTCAGTCAAGGCACAGGACTCAAGTGAGGGACTAAGCTCCAAACACAACTCATGGCAACACTCCAAAGAAGACAAGTCCCATGTGAAAGAAAGTTTAACATACCAAACAGATGATGGGACAGAAATTGCTTGGAGAAGAGAAGGCTCCGGGGAGACTTCACTGTGGCCTTCCAATACTTGAAAGGAGCATATAAACAGGAGAGGGTACAACTGTTTATGAGGGTGAACAGTGATAGGACAAGGGGGAATGGTTTTAAACTGAGACAGGGGAGGTTTAGGTTAGATATTAGGAGGAAGTTCTTCACACAGAGGGTGGTGACGCACTGGAACAGGTTGCCCAAGGAGGTTGTGGATGCCCCATCCCTGGAGGCATTCAAGGCCAGGCTAGATGTGGCTCTGGGCAGCCTGGTCTGGTGATTGGCGACCCTGCACATAGCAGGGGGACTGAAACTAGATGATCAGGTGGTCCTTTCAACTCAGGCTATTTTGTGATTCTATGAAAATACGATACCAAAAATGTAAACATTTGTATTTACATCTCAACTTTCCAGGAGGTTGTAGTGGAAGATATTGATTAATCTATATTTTCTCTGTAGCAAAGAGCTTTTCTGAGTTTACATGGAGGATTATCCCAAAAGCACTGCTTTTGTCAGAAAGAAAAACAGATCCACAAGTCAACTGAAGCCAAAGACAGCAAGTATTTCATACCCAGCAGCATCCGTTCATGTCATACACACGAAAATAATGCCGTAACTGTACAGACAATTATATATCTGATTTACATTACTTCAAATTTTCTCACACACGGTGTGTTAAATGCATATGATTACCTCCATCATCCACTTCTATTCTTTAAGTACTACTAAAAATATGCAAAACTAAAAAAAATAAAGCTTCATTTTTCTTCATTTTCCTCCCCCTCTGATGACAGCTGAGAAGACCTACATGAGACATCTGGTCAGACTGGAGATACAAGTAATCAGAAGATGACTTTTGAACTCTAGATTCTTGCTTGTCAATGCCCTGAATTGAAAGCTTCTCCAAGCAGCTCCAAACTCCCTCACACAGACATTGCCAGTGTGCTTTGTGTTCCAAGTCTGTTTCCGAGTGAACTTAGTGAAAAATACCCACATGCAGAACTTTAGCACCCAGCTTAAGAACTCATTCATCTCCCTTACAAGGCAAAGGTGGCAAAGATAGTCATAGGAATTGTCCAAAACATTCTAGAAACTCCCTAATTAATAAAGCAGAACAATAAAACCATTCATAACTAATGATACTTTTAAAGAGATTTCACCCTGATGCATAAAGAATAAAAGTTGATGTTAATTTTCATAATTTCTTTCGCAAGCCAAAACCTAGAGGATTTTTAAAATAATAGAAATAACAGTCAAAACTCATTTGTTTGCTTATTTCCTTTCTTCCTTATACATAGCCCGACAGTGTGGGCTTGGTTCCAATACAAAAACAGACTTGAATCGACACTTCAGTTTCACAGCTATGAAAATAGCATACAGCTATTTGATACCAAAACTAACAAGCCAGTGTAACTTAAAAGTAAGCCTTCAGTTATGTGCCACTATGTCCCACTTTGACACAGAGGCAGTTCTATATTTTAATCAGCTTATGTGATCCTAATGAAGAATGGCATAGCTTTCAAATATATTCTCACTGATACATCTGCAATACAGCACCCACAATGTGCTCTTCAGTGCTTCAGGTCAGTACTATTTGAAAAAACAAGACTTCATGGAAGCTCTTTTCTTCTTTTACTACAAATTTAACAGTTATTAAAGCCCTGCCACGAAAAGCGCTGTGCACCAGTTGTGTTTATGGCCACACAAACTGCAATGTTCAAGACATGTAATCCCGCTGATCTTCTCTGGAGCAAAAAAATTGTAAGCAACAGAAATATTCATTACAAATGCCAATCCTGAAATATTTGTACTTGTAAGAAGTGACAACGTGTTTCTCCCAAAACTCTGCTACTTTTTGAGACGTTTTCAGAAATAGTCTGACACTCAGAAAAGCGAAACAACCCACTAGTTCTGAAGGGGCAAACCTAAAATTACTACTTAATAAAACATTTTAATGAAAACTGAAGTTATCTCAGATTTCTAGTTTTGGTTGTCAAACAATGCTCATAAGTTTCCATCTTATAATGTATGCACACAACATTTTTTGGCATCATAAAACGGAGGGTAAAAGACGAATTACCCTGGAATGCCCAGAGAATTAGTTCTGATATGCATGTGAATACCAGAGGAATCCATCGAGATTCATGTTAATGGAGTGACTACAAAGAGGAGCTGGAATGATATGACACACTTATTATGAAGCTAAGATTTATCGGTCACTGCACATCAGTTAGCTTAACACACTGACAGAATCCTTTGTATTTGACATCTAAAAGTGTAAAGAGAAAAATGTTTTGTCAGCAAGCTTCACTGCCAGTAAAATTAAATAAAAATACATTCATGTTTGAATAATAACGACGCTAAAACAGAAACTACCAGGACAGGAAGAATAACTGCCTTTGCTAGTAACAAATGTTTTGTGAACCTTGGTATGCACCTAAATCCTTGGCATTGCACCATATGTTCTTTCTGCTCAAATTTCCATGCAGAATAAGAGTTTTAGAAAAAGCCAAACAAACCAACAAAAACCAACCGAACCAAAAACCATCAATGACGGTTTGTACTTCACTACCTCAGATTCTGACACAGTATTACAAAGCTGCACATTCCAGCCCATCCCCCTATTCTAGCAGCTACGGATGCCAGGAAAGAGGTCTTGGTTATTAGACAAATGCACTCATTCTCCAAGCCAGGGAGTGGAATTCATGCAACTGTGAGAATCTCCAACTTGTAAAATAAATGTGAATGCTATGAGCCTGTTTGGTCAGACAGAGGGGTCTCCAGCTGCATTTGGTGATACAGATGACAGCACACAAAGCAGCCACACAAGTTACAGTCGCCATACCCACTCCAGCTATAGCCACAGCACAGCAATAATCTTGGGAGGTTAGGAACAGCTCAGAAACAGGCAGGAAAAAATTGACTTTTCTGATCAATGTATAAGGAAAGGACACAGTCAAAGTAAAGATGGTCTTTTGCAATGCTCTGCAATTGTGCCCTGGCAAAGGCATGCTTTTGAACTTCTCAGCCCAAGATGAGAAAAATCCATTTGCATACTCGAGACACCGGACTACTGTGTGGAGAATGGCTGTAAACATGAGCAGCTTATTTCTGGCGCTTGGATCTTAACAGGGACGCCTACCAAAAATGTGTGGAACATGAACATAAGTTTAAATAATACCTTTGGTTTGGATAGCTGTAAGGAGTACAGAAATGAAAGCCAGAATGTGGTCCAGAGCAAACAGGCTTGTTTGGGTTGTACAGAAGGAAGAGGGACCAAAAAAAGTTGTGAAACGGGAACATCTGTGGAAAGGGAACATGTTCGTGCATAAGAAAAGCACTGCTTTCAACAGGACTTCACACATTCAAAAAGATCTTCAGAGCTAAGCAGAACTAGCCTACCCAGACAGAAAGGGATGTCCCATGGAAACCTGAGCAACCCTGAACAACACACCAGCCCATTTAAGTCTTTTTCCCAATGTGGGCTCATAGAACCTTGTGTATACTGCCCTAGGCAACCATGATGTGGATATTATAATTAGAAAACTAAGTTTATTTTCCTCCTCAGATCATTGCCATTGTTTGCTTTTTTTCCTTTCTCCTTCCCCTCCTTTTTGGGCTGGCTGTGGAACTGCTGTCCCCATCACAGACACAGATCTAGAGATAAAACTGTGACAGCACCTCCTGCACTACAAATTGCATGAATACACGAATTTAGGCCACTTATCTAAAAGAGACTGTATTTCACATTCTTCCACAATTCTCTGGAAGGAGGCAGACTTATATCAGGAACACATCTTTCCAAAACAGAGCAGTTACATTTCCATGCACCTCTCTGGGTAGTGCTTGTATACTTTACAGTAAAACAGACTCAGATGAAGAGGGCAGTCATCCACAGGAAAACCTGCAGAGCTTCATGATAATTGTGTACCGTATCAATTTCTGACTCTCTTACCTGTGCCTTGCTAGCAATGTGAATATGGTCAACGTTTTGCATTCTGGCTTAGCTTCAAAACAGCTGCTGTTAAAAATATACCCAATAAGCTGCTATAAAAATGTCTTTGTCTCTTCCTAGGGCTCAGAAAGGACAATTTTCCATTCAGGAGAAGAAACAATTCCGCCATGCATAAAGTGGCAAGTTCAAAGTTGATCTTGACAGTCAATGGGGTCAGAAATGTGAGTGAGAGAGAAGAGTGAGGCCAGGGAGCCTCACGCTCATCTTGATATTCAGAGGAAGGCATAAAATACTCAGTGTAGGAGTCATGACACTTATATATTGAGAACAGCTATTTTAGATGAGTTGAAGGGTTGTCATGCTTCCCTTGACCTCTCTATAGCTGGATGTTGAGAGAACAAAGAAAACATACAGATCACACTGATTCAATGGAAGACTTTCTGTTAATTTTTATGGCATCTGAGCACTGAATCATTAAATTATGTGGCTTTACAGAAGGTTATAAAAATAGATCTAGTAACACTGTCAATCTCTCAGCAGCGTATTTTAAACAATTTGAGATTCTTTACAATAAATAGAAGGCACAATGGTGCAGTCTGACAGAAAAGATTTTGTATAACTTATTTGAAATAATTGATAGAGCCCACTAAATTCAGAGTACAGTCTCTCTACACCCAGGGACTTTATACTGAATCACACAGCTGTGTAACCCTTTTCCATTATATACTTATCATATCATTAAAGCAAGAGAAACTCTTCCTCTTTTCAAAGCTGTTGCAAATCAAACACTTCCTTCACCAACTGCACCACCATCTTTTTCCCCTCACTTCTCATTGTGAAGTCCTGAAATCTCAAGGTGTAACAAAGCACCTCTTAAAAGCATTGCAAATGCGATCTACTTTTCCTCCCCATGGTAAATTAAAATCAGGTTGAGAGCACACTATTGAGATTCCTCTCTGGCATGCAACCAAGGAAGCCTTCTATGTAAAAAAAAATAATTTAAAACAAAAGTTGTAAATAAATAAATAAATATATGCTAAAGAAAAAAGTTTTATCTATGCAAATGTACATTCCAACATACTTATAAAGTGGGTATTTATCAGAAGTAGAACCAGCTCTTTCACATGCTCAGTATCTTGACAGACAAGATTATATGCAAATTTTTTGAATAAAAAGTTCGTTCAAAGCATCCTTAATGTCCAGCTTCCCTAATAACAGTATATTATCCTCCAGCCTTCTCTCCCCAAGGTGATCTGCAATAAGCTTATCAAAAAACAGATCAGAACTCTTAGTCTACAGTGATACTGCCTAGGCCATCACTACCCACCCAACTGGCCATCAGTCAGGCACAGGTAATTGCTGCCAGCTTGTAAAGCAGCATAAATGAACAACTCCTCAAGCCATGCAAGAGCTTCACCTGACATCATTTATCATTAATTTGTGTCCCTTGTTATCACTGCCTCCTCTTTTCACAGAGTGCATTTGCCAAATCTTTTTCCCACATTGAGTGGAAATTCATCCCTCTGTACTTATCAACTACCCTGGCACCTGGGAACAGAAACAAATGATATACAGAAGAGTGACAAGAATTAAGAATGAACTGTATGTTATTAAAGCACCATTACAGAAATGGAGATGAACTGCTTCTTTCGGAATCAGGAACTTCAGCATGCTAGGGGGTGGTTTCAGGTTTGGGTAGGCTAAAGTCTAATGAAATGGATATACAAAAAGCAAACATCTTAAGTAAATGATGGAATAAGTCCTCATCTCAGTGAGCTGGCCCAATCAATTGTAATAGTGAATAGTAATAGTGAATTGTAATAGTGAAAGGTCTCATTAAAATTCTATCTTTTCTATCCAGTAGTAGCACAATATGACAAAAAAAAAACTAATAAAACAATTCTGTGGCAGTTTGGGTCCAATGCAACTGAGGTGTGAACAACTCGTTAAAGTAGTAAGCTGAAAAAGAACCCAAAGAACTTGCAAAATATGCAAGGAAGAAACAACAACTTGGATATTTAAAGACAAAGCAAACACAGTAGACAACTGCATCTTTGGACAACTGGGTTACAAAGTCAGTAAGTTTGAGCTCACAGGTTTAGAGTATCTGGCAAGGGGCTAAATTGTACGGTAGGCTCAAGAAAGCAAACCTTGGTCAAATTTATATCCAAGTGTAGTCAAAACTGGTTTCTTCTTTTTACCAGCGTTCACATAGGGTGATTCCCTCAGAGCTGGAGGTACTGGTGAAATACAGTAAAACAATGAAACGCACTTAAGTAGCTCAATGAACCAAGAAGCAATGCAATCTTATTTAACAATGATTCTGCTGTATGAAATTCTGATTTTGTTTTCTATTTCAATTGCGGGGGAGGGAAAAAAAAGTCAGAAACTGCTATCAAATAGGGGCTTAACTGTGAACATACTCTTAGGAGCGTGCCAAGATGATCTTGCTTAAGGAGTAGGCAATAATTTTTCAACTGTTTTTGCAGCTCTATTTGTCTGTAGGTCAACCTCCATGCAGGAATGACATCGAGAGTATTAATACCATCTACCAGTACACTGATCTGGTTGCTTTACAGAATTTTATTTTAACCTAATCCCTTTAATCTTGAAATGAGTATGTATCAACATCATAAACAGAAATGAAAGCACAAAACTTTGGATTTGTAAAACTTATTGCATCAACATACAGAAGCAAAAACCCCCACAGCACCACATCCCTTACATATTTACTGTTCAAGCTCAAGGTAATTTTTGCCTGAGATGGATTATACGCAGGTTCATACTAGGGATGCATACAAGAGGCATATATGTAATCGTCACCACATTATTCAAGGTAAAAAAAAAAAAAAGTTAAGTAAAATAATTCTTCATCCAATTTGGTGGTCCCTCATTAGTTTCTCCAAATAAAGCACAAATTTTTTTTTCCAGCACTAAGAAGTTCTCTCAGTCTGTAAGTTCTTTGTGGAAGAAATGGTATTTTATTATTGTGCTAGGTGCTCTATTAAAAAATAATAATAAAGCGATAGTGATAAACATCACCTCTTACCTTTGTGTCTCTACTTATATATCTTTCCTGGCACCACAGCAGTAAGAACATCTTTACCTTAAACTTTGCTATGCTTTTCACCAGGAAATAAGTTGCTCAGAAAAAGGAAAGTTCACTGAAAGAAATTTCTTATCCTTCTTCCTCCCCACCCCTTTTCCTGGCTTCCTCAGCACAACATTGTTTGTTCTTCTCCCCTTCATTTCTCTTTCCTGAGGTCTATTTACCCCTGTTTTTGGGCACCAGGCCTCAGGTCCAGCACAACTCTCCAGCCTGGCTTTCCTGAAGGACCGCAGTGTCCCCAGCCCAATGAGATCCCACGGTGCTGGCCATGGGCATGTACTGAGCAGATATGGGAGTCTGTCATGGCCACTATGCCCGACACAAGGACCCAAGGACACAGCCCACTAGCACAGAGGGCAAGGAAGCTGTGGCCCCTGGAAAGCCAGGTTGCCCGCATTCAAGTTGCTTTCTCTGAAACTCTGCTACTCTTCCGATCTTTCCTGCTGGAAATTCAGCAGCTAGCAGTCTGGAAGATGTATCCAAATCTTCTGCGTGCTTGGAGATTAACCTCTCCTTCACTCCTACTGCTTCCTGACAGGCAGTGTTTTACCAGAAAAGGAAATAACCATAATTGAATATGGCAGAAATCCATTTTTCCCCAAGTAATCTTAACAGCAGAAGAAACAGCTTCCTGCAACCTGCGCCAGCCCTGCCCATGCTACCGGGGGAGACCACCCAGCCCCACTGCCTCTGCAGCAGCCTCCAGAGGACAACCTCACTGTGCCCACGTTGGACCCCTGTCAGCTGGCCCTGTGCCTCCAGATAGGGCTGTAAAGAGGTGGTGGTGAAGTGCAGCAAGGCAAAGAGAACCCTAACAAACCCCAAAAAGCCTGGAAAGTCACATACAGACAGGGCACAGAGACCTGTGAGGAGGGGAACTGAACACAAGGATGAACCCAAGGCAACAACATGTACTCTCCTGCCACCATGGCCACAAGCAAAATATCAAGGGGCTACAAGCATGGAGTCTGGCAAACAATACATTCCTGCAGACTTAGACCCACAAGTAGAAGAAAGCTCCTTCTCATGTAGGCACTTCCTCGTGGTTTGTTTGGTTTTTGTTTTTGTTTTTGCTTTTTTCTGTGGCAAGAATCAGGACACAAGGGATATTGTTCTTGGAGATATTTTGGTTTTGAAGGAAAGGGCTTATCCCAGTTTGTGTGTGAGGCAGGCATAATGACAGTCATGTTATTTATGAGGAGCAGTGGCAATAACAAGCTTGCTTAAATAGCCAGCCCGCGTTTACACAGGGAGCCAGAAGCAGAAACCAGACAGCAATGTGGTTAACTTCACCACTGCTCTCATTTATTTGTTGCATGGGCTGTTCTTAGCACACCTTCCTGCTTTTAGCTTAATAAAATAATACCCATAAACACAGTAAAAACAGAAAAAACTGACTCTGTACTGAAGCACTTCAGTGAAGTGCCAGGTTCTGACTCCAACACAGCACTACCAATGCTTATTCTTAACTGCAGTAAGTAGCACAGAGCTGAACTAAACATAAAGCTGCTCATGCAACACTTCATGGTGCTGGGCTAAGGCTTTTATCGTTTTAACTAAGCATCATGAAGTCTCTTTGGAGAGTCCTTTATTTAGGAGCAGTAATGCACAGCTATCAGGGGGATTCAATTCATTTAATTAAGTTGAATACAATTACACTCCAGTGGGTCTTAAAAATGCAAGAATCTATTTAAATATTATTTAGATGCGTATCTTTTAACTACCACAGACTGCACAGGGCTTCCTGTTTATATCAATTAGGGACATCAACCTACCAGTAAGAATTCTCTCTCTTGTCAGTGTATAATCCTTTCTGCTCTGGAATCTGGTGTTTTATTTGCACATTTTCCTTCAGCTGTGCAGAGATGTGCATTTTGCATTCCTGTGTGCCCATATTGCTTCATCACTGCCAAAGTGCTTCCTAATTAGGCTAAAGAGGCCTCTTACTCAAATAAAAGAGAAATATTTCTACCTACCTACAGAGCAATTCCTACAGAGTCCAGGCTTGAAAAACTGTGTGGTTGCCACATCTCTCAGGTGTTTCAAACATGTTTCTTTGAAGGAGCAACATGCAATTTACTAATTTCAGGAGCACCCCAGCAAGAAGTAAGCTATGTGCTTGCTTCAAGAAAGTGCTTAATCCCATGGAGCCGTCCATCCAGTAATGCGTCCCTCTGATAATACTTATGCTTTCACTGGTCACTGAATGCATTACTCAAGTGTTGCACATCATATTTTATGCTTCAGATGGGGTGCATCTCTGTGAAAATCCCCATCTGGTGAAGGAGAACCTAAAAAGCAGAAGCTGGCAGAATCCCACTCTCAATAAAGCATGTGAGAAATCACAAGTCTCTACCAAACCCAGTAGTTTGTTGTGATCAACCCAAGGCCCTGAACCACAAGTCAAAAGGCTGCAACTGTAGATAAAGACACTTGGACTTGGAGAGTAAACTAAGTTAGCACTCAAACAACAACAGCAACCTGAACATAAAAGGAGAGCGTCCCACAAACTAACCATTTGTCAGGAAAGGTGTCATGCAGAAGAAAAACATCTCACCTAACTGTGAAAGAGATTGTAAGATGAGAAGAAAGCTTCTGATGGATGAGTTTCCTCAGATTCTGCTTCTGAGATGAAAGCACACCCTGTAGTCACAGGGAACACCAAGCCACAAACCCAGCAAGCGTGGCAGGACAAGCTACGTACCTGGGCCAATCTGAAGAGCCAGAAGAACAGCAGGGAGCTCTCAGAGCAAAATGAAGGCATTACACGTTACACCACTTCCCAAAGCATGCACCATTATCAGCCCCAAACCAAAGGATAGATAGTAATAAGCTACCTCACGCATGAAGAACCAGGACTTGAAGGGAAGTCTCTCACAAAGAGAAAGGAGAATCACACCTGTTGAGATCTCTCTTCCAAGCTTTAGAGGTATGACTACGTATCAGGGCTGGTTGGGAATGAGTTACATGTTAACAGACAATGAGGGCATCTGCTGTATCCAGCAGTCAACAACCCTCTCAGTCTCAGCCTGTTCTAGCTAGCCAGCCCTCTGCTACAACTTATCCACTTGAAGCACCTGCAGGTAGTACCCACCCTAGCATTACCTTGCATGACTCACACTCTCATTACCAGCTTAACCCACTTCATGGCTGTCTTCAAGCAAAACCAGAACAAGGTGCAACCAACCAGGCACAAGGGCTTTGCCTTCTGATATCCCACTTTAGGACAGAAGCAAGCCCTGTCATTTCAGAGCCAGGCCTGAATCTCCACCACTGACACTCCGTGCCCCACCATCATGCCCGGGCCTCTTCAGGGCAGCCTGCACACTGACCTTTCCCTTCCTAAGTCTCAGCACATGCTCTGCTCATTTCCTCTCACAGAGGCTGCAACTCTTCCTTCCACAGGAGCTTCCCAAATCCCTCTTCCTAGTGGTTGCCAGGTATTCTTCTCAACTGGGATCCTTTCTCCACTTTTCTAGCCACACAAAGACAGTTCTGGATACAGAATCACTGCACATTTGCTGCGTGCCATCACCCATTTGCTCATTATACTAAATGCATTTTCCTGAGTGAGGTGGAAGTCTGGAATAGAGAGAATCACTGCTTTTTTTTTTTTTTTTTTTTTTTTTTTAACTGCTCAAAATAGGAGCCCTACACAGCAACAGCTCTACCCAAGTGAGGGAGGAGGGCCAGAGATGTAATATATTCCTCCTCACCTCTTCTGTGGCAGTTTGCACCATAAATACCTATCTGCAAGCACTATGCCATAGCTGTAATTAGATTTGGCAGATGAAAAAAAAAAAAGAGAATTTGTAGAATCTTTTGTATTTGAAGTACATTTGAGATGAGGATTAAAAACCACAATTAGCTTGGCAGAGACTACCTGAGGAAAGTAGCAGTCTGCCAGAGAGGAAAAGCAACATTCAGGACTCACACCTATTTTCTTTTGTCTCAACTTTGCTAATTACAAACTCGACATCTAAACCAAACAAACCCAATGAGACTCATCAGGGTTGAGTCTGCAACAAGGATCTGCAGAAGCATCCCTCGCCATTCCCTTCTCTGCATGAACACACACCATATGTGGAATGAAGTAATTCTTCATCACCGCGCCAATATTTTGATTAGATCCTTGACCTTATGTTCTCGGTTGACTTCCTGAGTTTAGATAGATATCATGCAAAGCTTGGGCTTTACAAACGTTACCCATCTGCACATATATACATACTCACTTCCAGACACAAAACCTAAACAATACACTGCGGGATGTGTGCTGAGCAAGAAAAAATGTACCTCGCAGAGGTGACATACTCCAATTTCCCTTCAATTCGTTAAACAACAGACCATGCCACCACAGGGGAGCGGGATGACAGAGGATTAGACTGCATTTCATGCCTCGCTGCAAAACATTCAGGTAGCAGTAATTAAAGAGGAAAGCGGAATTTTTAAAGACTGATAACCATTTTGCACTGCCTACAGCTGAGCAACCTCCACTGATGAAACAAGAAATAAACAGATCTCTTTACAAACCTCTTCAAAGACTGAACAGAGTAAAACACCAGGGAACAAAATATAATGAAAAATAAGCATCTTTCAACTTTTATTTACACACTGCATAGAAAGCAGCGTAGGAACATTACAACACCGAGAGAAATTTGGATAACTAAGAAGAGATACCGGGAACTGCCATGTTCCTCTACAACAAAAACACGACCTCAGAGAAACTTTAGAGAAGTATGGTATGAAAAAACAAACAAAAACGTCCAAAGAATTTGCCACGTCTGGAGATTTCTAACGCGCCCCGCCAGCAGGAAAACTTCCATTACTCGGTCCTTTTTCTCCAACGAAATGAAAACAGACATGAGGATACACATTCACAGGCGGAAGAGAAAGCCACCTGCTTTTGAACTGAACTAGTGCTGCTGCCTCATTTGTAACAACACAGACCCACCCGGCAGGACTAACACATACCAGGTACTGCTTACAACCTTGGAAAATGGACTGCAGCCTCTAGCTCATGTATGTTGAGTGCAGAAATCTGCTGTCCCTAATTCTTATATAAAACATGACATAATCCCTACAAAACATTCTGAAGCACAGAGTTCTTGAAGCGTAAACGTGGTCATCTTGAAGTTGGAAACCTGAAGACAGAAGTTACAACCAACACGCGGTGTGCGGTGTCTCCACCCTTTTCCTGTTATGCAGTGGGTATTTATGAATTCTGAGGTGGGAACACAACAGATAGTGGAGTGGAAGTCAGAGCCTGCAAGTTGTGATGCATATTACATATGGATATAATTACTCTCATGCTTAAAACATATATTTTTTTTTCTTATTTTCATCCTCACAAAGTACACGTTTTGGCTTAAATGGAAAAAAATGGTCAGCTTCCAGAGTTACTGTGCCAAGCTAGCCAACCATTGAAAACCCACAAGAATAATCAACCATTTGGTATCACTGAAGATTCAGTTTACGCCTACATGGCGATACTGGTAAAAAAATGAATCTAAAAGTGGTGGTAAAAAGGAAAGCGATGGGCTTCAATCTAGAAGTAGAACCTAAAGTACCTTCAATTTGCTTTCCAACCCCAGGATGGCATAAAAAACTTTCGATCTGAAAGGGCTTTTTACACAAGTCAGAATGCACAGGAAGCTCCTGCTGTGCGACCGCGAGTACAAAACCCTAAAGTGATGGATGCATTTCAGAACTTGTACAGATACAGTCAATACAAGTAGAATGCAATGCCTGAGATCTCCACAACTCTAAGTGTATAAAACCCACAAATTCTGCAACAGTGATATATCACTATTAAAGGTGTGTATTATGAGTAGTAAGATATTATTCTAGCAAGCAGAACACCTTAAAAGCCTAAAATGCTTTTTCCTGAAGTGCACTGAAATGCAATCAACCCTACTGTGCGTTTTCACTGAAGCTCCAGTTGTGGATATACGCTCATTTCGTGAACATGCACCCCACTAGCAGGGAGGTGCAATGCACCCTCATGATCAGTACTCTCCAATCCATTTTCCCCCCAACGGCATACACAAGAGACGAGAGCCAGCTCTGCACAGCAGGGTCAGCCTGGTGCCAGCACCAGGAGAACCATAGAGCTCAACATGACAGAACTTGTAAAGAAATGGCAAAAGGTGTTTCTTTCCTTTCTTGTTTAAAACCTATGGGCCATGCTTGGTTGCAGTGTAAGTAAAGTCTCGTGCCCTAGGCTCGTGAGATTTTTATGTAAGCAGTGCAGAAATTAGACCCTTTATCTGTTGTGCCACTTCATCTTTTGTTGCACACCCACCACACCTCCAGGAGCAAATGAGATCAGGAACATCTAGCAACAAGATGCTGCTCAGGTGCTCTTCATTCAGCACTGCAGCAGGCATGCTGATATTCTCATTAACACTGTTTGACTCCTGCCATGCCCATTACAAAGCTTTCAACGTATAGCTTTTATTATTGTATTAAATAGTTACCTAATCTCCTTTATATGCGCCCTCCCACACATCAAGAATAGGCCAAAGACAGAGAACACTGTGACATAAAATTTTAACACACGGTTACCAGAGTAAAATGCAGTTTATCATCATAAATACAGTAACAACAGTGAAATTGAAAAAGACATATTTATATTCCTGATAATTACACTCATAACCTTCTATGAGTGTGTGCATCCATGCACATAAGGACAACTTGTTTTTCATTCTAGTTTTTTTCATCTGCAGGCCTGATCATGTAAACTGATCTCAATGGCATCCTTATGTTCGTACAGGGCCACAGGGGGGGTCAAATCAGCACAATCCAATGGGCCTGTAGCACAGCAGACCTGAAACAGCACTCCAATCTGACCGCGCTCTGAGCAACACGGACCTCAGGAGCTTGTTCTCCCATTTATTGTACAACATTTAGTAAAGAAGCCTGAAAATACGATTTAGAAATCACTGCTGTATTATATTCTTAAGCTTGTTCATCTAATTTTCCACTTAAACCTTGCTTAAAACTATTCTCCTGGCAGGTTACACAATCCTCACTCTCAATTTCAAACTCTTCGCAGGCAGTGTGCCTCTGGAGCTAGTACATAGGTCAAAAAGACTTACCTGGTGCCATAAGAAATTGAACTGTTAGGTATTCCATTATACACATCTCAGTCCAAATAGAAATAGCCTGTTATAACTTCCTCTTACAAAGCACAGAGGCACACAAGGAAGGTCTGCTGTTGCTTTAAGCGTGGAAAGACATTCCACTCAGCTCCAGGAGATGAACACAGGGCCAACGTGCACACTCCTGGCTCACATTCCTGCTACTGGACAGCAGCAGTGCAGCTCTTATTGCTGTAAGAGCAGCTATTTTTCATAACGTAAGTTTCTGTTGAGAATTCCTGGATTTGAATGTGTTTTAGTAAATTATTTTGTGATTTTTTTCCTGCCAATGAGACAGTCAAGCCCCTTGAAGATAGAATAACTAAAAGCCCTCAATGCCTCTTTATCTCATCACACACGTGTACACACTTCTTAAATGGAGAACGTGCTTTTATAGCAGAAAGCTAATTGTTTAGAGATTTGCACATATTAAGCCTCATTCCTTTTCTATGCCCATTTCTTCACAAATACGTGGAATCCAAATTCCTGCAAAAAGCAACCCTGCCATTTGCACAGTCACAGCCTCTGCCTCCTCCCACAGCCAATAAAAGACACAGACAAAGCTGCAGGTTTGTTAGTCACGGTCCAGGTCACGCAATGGCAAAGCAGAAAACTATCAGTAGCACTTTCTGTCAAAACAGGTATTGTTATCAATTATTTTTCAGGGTCATTACAAAGTACTTCTTATTCGTCCTGTATTTCTTAACCTACCAAAGCCCAAAACAAAGTGTACTCACCAGCCATTAATACCCCAATAATGGGCAAAGTGGAAGTGAACAAAGCTTGTGGCGCTGCTGGAAGAAAAAGCTGTAAGAGGACTGAGCCTAAAACAGAGTTGACACATGACTGAGGGAGACTCCGAGAAGGCACAGCGCTCCAGCATCCTCTTCCGCATCCCACAGCCTCTGGAGAGAAGGCGGCTCTGAAGGAACTGGTCCAGAATCAAAGCTAGAGCTCTAGCTTTTGTCCTGGAGCTTTAATCGAAGGTTGGAAGGACAGCAATGTTCTTCTCCCCTGACCCGACCTACACTGCCATCCCTCTGCTCCTGCCTCATGCCCCATCCACTGAACTCACTGCCATCACCAGTGCCTCCACCACCTGCACAGCAGGCGTGCCAGCAGGAGTAATTTACATCCAGTTCTGGATGGCATCACACTAAGTGAGATTAATCACTATCTATTTCTATAGAATGTTATTTTTTCTGAGATGCTCTCAAAATGAAATGCTTTCACCTGACTGTAGAAAATTGTAATTAACACGTGTACCATAACACACTGCATTCTGTGCAGTACAATTCCATTATTTGGTGATCTGTGCATGAAACAGTTTTCCATTTCTCACATCAATTTTTACATTTTTTTTCTGTTTATAGACAATGCCATTTGTTCATATCCACAATAGGAAGGCAGCATCAATGTCAACCTTGCATGCCACTGCTTGTAACAGAGCGAGCTTGGTTGACTAATTTCCAAAATGTAAAAAATATGAGGAAAAAGTATTTCAAAACACTAATAATGGAGCGGGTATTCACAGCAAATGGCAACACAGTAGAAAAGAGAACATATCTCAAGATTCCAGTTTACCTTAAAATACTCTCTAGTAAATAGCAGCTCTCAGCAGACAATGAAGAGCTATAAAAACCTTCCCTACTTCTTCCTCTGTAATTCAAAGGCCAGGCAAACTGTGAGTTTGCCTTCAGTAAGAACAAAGTGGGCACCAGAACCAAAGACTCTTATCACTCCTGACTGCACAGAATCTTGTGGAGACCTTGCTGCCTGATGGAGACATCTGTGTTATATGACCTGACATGCGAGAAAAAGCCTGGACCAAAGGTTATCTCTCCCTTCGTAAAGGGATTAGTGTAGCTAGGCGTAACATTCTGTGCAGACCAGAGGGGAAGCAGATGCAACAGGTTATGTTTGAAAAATAAAAGTAAACATCTAAACTGAAAGCCACTCTCCATTCTGAACCCTTTTTTCTGAAGGCAAAATATAGTCTACTTCATGGCTCTGTAAAACAGGAAAAATGAGAGGTGCCAGTTCGGAGAGCAGAAGTTATCCTGATAGATTTATCCTAACTCTTGCAACGGGGATGCAATTTAAAATACACTTCAAAGTAACAAAAGTCCTTTGGGCTGGAATGTCCCCAAGTGCTTTTGGAGCCAGCTCACAGTACCATGGCCATTTTGCAGACACTAGAAGAGTTCAGCACATCCTGTTTCCAAAGGCATGCCCCACCACAGCCAAGACCCAGCTGCCTGTCCACTCTGCTGCCCTCATGTTTTGATACAACAGCACAAAGCGCTTATACCTGAAGCCAATGTGAACTCTGGGCACCAAGCGGACATCAGAGAAGTGGAGGCACTTGTATCAGATGCTGGAAGGAACAACGTTCCTGCTGCAAGTCCTGGGAGAAACTGGCACAAACTTCCCCTGCACCTTTTGTTGCTGCTATCAGTTGGGCATCTCTTCCCCATCTCCAGATTTCCAGGTTCCCTGGCTTCCTATCAAATTCCTCTCCCCAAACTATGCTAGCCAGCATGTAATTACATGTTATCACAGCAGTATTATCAGCTGGCATCTTTCTCTCTTTTGGTTTGTTTCTTTATTACTTTGATAAGAAATTCAAATAGTCACTGAAACATGGAGAGCAAGCTAGATTGTGTATGTAAATATTACTGCTCCCAGAAGAATCGCAGGAGGAGCTTTATGGTCCTCAAGGCAGATACACTCTTCTCCTCAGCTAACTGCAGTCAGTCAGTAGGAACGCACTGGCTTTCTCTTAGCATGGTTTCTCTTTTTTGTCTTTTATAACAGACCCAGTAGTTGGAAACTGGGAGCCAACTACCACTTTCAAATGAAGAACTAGAAAATTTTCTAATTTTACTGCATCTCTTGCAAGTTCCTTACTATCTTCTGCACCTTGGCCAGCAAAGACAAAAGCTCCTCACACAAATAGAAGTGTTCTTCAGTGAAATCCCTGCTCTGTCAAAACCAATCAGAATTTTGCCAGTGATTTCATTAGTATCAGCATTTCATCCAAACACCTGCCCCAGCTGCGGAAGGAAGAGGGAAGAACATCGTATCAGCATAGAAGGCACAGCTGAGTCTTCCCTGTACTGAGGTCAACAGACCGGGTTTTGACAGCACATCATTAAAAAGAACAAAAGTCACAATTTTCATTTCATAGTACAACTTGTTTTCAGATCCACGCACAAACCTTCAGACGTTAGCAATGAAGAGTTTGAAGACATCAAATAAATATCTGATTTTATGTATTATACATCTCAAAAAAAAAACCCCACCCTTTTTATGGTGTTGAATTCCAGGGATGCAGAGAATTTCTACACTATTGCTCATGATCCACCTACTGCGATCTCAAAACCTTACTGTATTTCAACCACTCATCACTGCTTTGAGATGCTGCAAATTGCAACTAACCACTACATTCCAATGCCAGCTTGCTACAGACTAAGCAAAAGCATTCAAGTAAGATTATGTTATCTAGTGAGCTCCATTAACAGTACAAATAGCTTTGAGGTGCTTACACTGCAGCTGCGACTATGGAATATTTCATTAGAATAAGGCAACGGGAAAAAGTTACACTTACTTCAGCAAAACCCCAGTAAAGCTGCAAGCACACTCAAAATTTGTCAAGTATGGAGAGAGCTGTGTGACTTCAAAGTCCATAAAATATGCTGCTTACCACTTGAAAAGTATTTTCTCCCCCTCTGGACCTGGGGATCTGTCATCACAGGTTCCTGCTTGCTAAGTCCTACTTTAAGTTAACTAATTCAAATGTACACAAACAATGAAGTATCAGCCTGAGCAAGGGGCTCAGTCTGCATTCAGAGCACACCAGCAGGGCTGGCCTTCGTGGCCTCACCTCCTGTGTCCGGAGCAGACCCCTGTGTGGTCGTTTACCTGGGTGGATATCCAGCTCCAGTGGACTTCAGAAGACCTGAAGAAGAAGGGAACACCTTCCCTTCCACCCTTTCCTCAGCAGGAGGAAGACAGCACCAGACATTTCATTGCTTTTACACAGAACAGCTTGTCCTTTGCCACAAGGACAGCAAAGCAGCAGGCCTGGCCCGCTGTCCTCAGAGGTTCTCAAGACGGAACTGGAGAAAAGTCCTGAGCCATCTCCTGACCTCCGAGCCTCCTGCCTCCAGCCTGCACTGGGCTTCGTGCTGCCTGAGGTGCCTTTCATCTGCATCATCCATCCTGTGACCACTATCTAAGAAGGCCATTTGTTTGACCAACAAACTTTTGACATCCGCCTTTCCTAGACTCATTCCAGCTTTCCCCTCTCTTGCAACTCCCTTGAGACCTTGTCTCTTCCTGCATGCCTTGGTTAGCTTCCAAGCTGTTGCAGGGCCAACGTTGCCCTGTATCACAATGACAACTTCTTGGTTCACAGTGAATCACTCCAGTATCCATCTCCATGCTCCCTAAACATTTTGGATTACGAAGCACATTAAGTCCCAGGAATTCAAGACCTATCCTCTCACTTACCTGACACACAGGAGTGGCTCTGCAGGCCACCATCATGGCCTTATGGACCACGGCCAACAGTCCCCAAATGCTCACTTGAAAATTACTCACCTAGTTTACTTCTTGCGTTTCGCAGCAAAGGTTTGAAAGGAATGAACTGCTAAGCATCAAAAAGATGAGCAGCGAAAGAAGTACAGGAGCTACCTCTCCTTGCCTTCAGGAAGACAACACTAAATAAGTTTATGCTTAATTCACAGGAAGATGTACTTTGCAGCAGCAAAAAAACTAGAAACTCTTTAAAAGCCTGAAATACAAAGAAAGCTGACAACTCACACTGAGGAGAGCTTCCATTTTCCCTCAGATAAGTCATTATTTGAAACCCAGTGTAAGGGTAGCTTTTGTTATTTGTGACTGTGTTGTAACACAAAGCACCAAAGTATCGAAAGCTAACAGCAGTGATGTTTGCAACCCATATAAACAAGAAACATTATAATCAGGAGGATGATTCCCTCCTGTAAAGCAAACTAAGACAAATGACTCTCACTTAGTTTTATGAGAAGAAAGATAACAAATAAGCAGCTCTGTTTTCCCAAGATGGAGAATAAGTTGTACAGCCAGAAGAAACCTATTCCAATTATTAGTTGTGTGAGAATCAGATCTTTTCTGCATCGTGCCCCAGTGTGCTACTCTGTTGCTTGGCCTCCCCCAACACTCCTTTCCAGGCATCCAATAACCCTTTGCTTTTACTAAATGCAGTACTGAAACCTGCCAGAAAACGAGAGAAAGAGACTGTTCATAAAGTACCAACTGTCCGCTCCCTGCGAACTGGCAGAACTGACTCTGCTTGCATGCTTAGATTAAAATCATTAACAGTGAAACAGTGTACGCAGCCGGGCACTGTTAAACTGAATGCTGCGTGACTGGAGCACTCCTGTGGGGGAAGGCAGCAGGGCAGCCTTAGTTTTGTTTGTTGGTTGGTTGGTTTTGACGAAAAATCTCATTTATATTAACATACAAAGTTACAGAGAAAAAAAAAAAAAGCAGCACACAATGTTAACTTACTTAACTCTTTGTTAAATTCAGTACCACTTCGGATCGGATCCGATCCCACTTGTTTACCATCGATTACATTCCAGAGCAGTTTTCCATATAAGATTTCTCTTCGCATCCTTTAACACCCACTGGTTGGTCGATTAAAGCAGAAAGCGAGGCACACCGGGATAGCCCGTTTGCTCTCGAAGCGGACAAGCACGACTCTGCGCCGGCCGCCCTGCTCCGGACCTCTGGAAGGCCGCCAGCAGCAGCACCTACACAACGTCAGCGCTTGTTTTTGGCCCCGCACCTAACTTGGGTACTGCACTCGCTCCCCACACGTAGAAGCGACCGCTCGGCCGCTCGCGCTCCCCAAGAGCCCCGCGGCCGCAGCCTCACAGGGCACAATGGACCCATTGATTGGGCCGCTCCGCTCGGCGCCCGCTGCGAGCACGGCGCCCGCCGGCTCCGGGAGCGCTGCTCCGCGCACGGCTTCCCCCGGAGCGCGATGCGAGCAGCCCGCGGAGCCGCGCAACTTTCCGACCGCACGGAGCGACAGCGAAGCACGGGCCGGGCGCGGCAGGTGCCGTGGGGACCCGCGGTGTAGCCCGCACTCACCAGAATGCCCATCACGTCGGCCCACAGCTGCGCGAACGCCTCCGAGGGGCCGCTCTCCGCCGGGCCGCCCGGGCCCCGCTCCCCCTCCATCACGCTCCCGCCGCCGATCAGCGCCGGCTGCCCGCCGCCGGGCCGCCCCGCCCCGCCATGCCGCCGCCCCGCTGCCTGCCGGCCCTCAAACTTTCCGCCCGGCACCAGGCGGCCGGCGCTGCCGCCGCGGCGGCCAGGCCCCTCCTCCCGCCCGCCCCTGGGCTCACCCGCCGCGCATGGCTGCTGAGGTGTCCCGCGGCCGAGGGTGCTGCGGGAGGGTTGTCCCGGGCACACCTGCGGCCGCTGCCTGGGGGGCACTGCCGGGGCTCCGTGCTCCCGGGGGAAGGAAGCTTGGCAGCGGTTGTGCGTGAAGCACGGCACTCCTTGGGGAAGAGCTGTAGAAGCGTTGCCTCCATGCACACCTCCTGTTTCTCGCTACTTCCCCTCCCCCGTATTATAATGAAATTAAATAGTCATTAATTACAGGCAGTTCCCACTTCTTAGCCAACAGTCTCTTGCCCGTGCAAGCACACAGGCGCGTTTGAGACGGCACGTTTAATCGCAGCTCCGTGGTGCGCCCGAGCTGGGGCCCGAGGCTGAGCCCGCAGGCATGCGATGCAGCTCCGGACCTGCCACGGCCCCGTGCCCAGAGAAGGCGGCTGTCTGCCCGAGCCAGCTCTCAGCTCTGGTGTGCATCGTTACGCTTGGAAATTGTTGGCTGCTCTTGAAAAGCTGCTGGTATTTACTAGAAGCACCTGTCTGCGCAGGGGAAAAAAAAGTTGTGATATCAGTGGGTGTGCAGCTGTCATGCATTGGCCAAGCATTCAGAGCACTCCCGTTTCAGGGTGGCCTGCAGCATCCCCAGTGTCCCTCCAGCTGTGCTCACTCTCCAGCCCAGGAGAACCGGAGCAACAAATGACACCATCTGCTAATGGGACCAAAATAGTTCTGCAGAAAGTGCGAAGGAACAGCGGGGTGCCTATGTGCTCCTTGCTTTCTCTCTGCCTTTCTTCTCATGCTCCTTTTCTGCCCTCAAAGCTACCATTGCCTGCTTTGCTGTGTGGAGCAGCCTGCTAGTGCCAGAGCAAAAAGCTCACTGAAATCACAGAATCATAGAACGACTTGGGTTGGAAAGGACATTAAAGATCATTGAGTTCCAACCCCCCGCCGTAGGTAGGGTTGCCAACCACCAGATCAGGCCGCCCAGGGACCCATCCAGCCTGGCTTCGAATGCCTCCAGGGATGGGGCATCCACAGCTTCTCTGGGCAGCCTGTGCCAGTACATCACAACACTGTGAATGAAGAATTTCTTCCTAACATCTAACCATCTTTTAGTTTATAACCATTCCCCCTTGTCCTACCACTATTAGACTGTGTAAAAAGTCTCCCTTCTGCTTATAAGCTCCCTTCAAGTACTGGAAGGCTGCAATGAGGTGCTCCTGGAGTCTTCTCCAATCTGATCAAGCCCAGCTCCTTCAGCCTTTCTTCATAGGAGAGGTGCTTCTTTGGACCCATTCCAACAGCTCCACATCCTTCTTGTGCTGGGGACCCCAGGCCTGAACACAGTACTCCAGATGGGGCCTCACAAGCTCAGAGTAGAAGGGGACAATAACCCCCCTCTCTCTGCTGGCCACTACTCTGTTAATGCAACCCAGGATATAATTAGATTTCCAGGCTGCAAGCACACACTGCTGGTTCCTGTCCAGCTTTTTGTCCATCAGGACCCCCACTCCGAAGGGCTGCTCTCAATGAGTTCTTCTCCCATGTCTCCTTTCCCAGAAGCTGCTGTGCAAAACAAGGACGTAGACTAAGCATTGTGTTAAAACAGCTATTGCTGGAGTTGGGAATGGTGCACGTAGAGAAAAACTAAAAGAGAATTACGGCAAGAGAAAGTGCCAAGGAAACCTTTGGTAGTGTGCACATTAGGATACACACGTAGGACATAAACAGTGTAATTTGTCATATTACCTACTGGCAATAAGAAATAACAAAAGCCCCCAAATAGAAAAAAATCCCTGCTAATTGACCTTTCAATTGTATGTGCCTATAAGCCTGCGAAGTATGAGGATAAGGCGTGCCAGAGCAGTCTCTCTGCACTTTGAGATGACTAGCATAACACCAAACTGGTTTAATTAGTTGGGGTAATTTACTTAGTGACAATCTTGGATCCATGCTGAACCACGTACAGCAGTAATGCCAACCTACCTGTAAAATACCTGAGCAAGGCACACTGTTCATCTCAATATTTAAATGACCTGAGCACCTCTTGTTACACTGTTCCGCATATGCTGTCTTTCTTATATTTTGGAGGCAAGTTTTAAAAAAGCAGGCTGCAGCACACCATCTAACAAACCTCATCATCGTGACTCATAGCAGTGATTAAGATCAAATAGGCACAGTGGGCAGTGTTCCCAATGCCCGGCACCTCCCTGCCGATGGAGGTCATTGCTCCCATGCAGAGATGACTCAACAAGTTGCAGGAGCCAGCCCCAAGCACCGTGCTTCTGAGCCTTGTAGTACAGGTACAGGAACCGGGTATGAGCCACAGTGATCCCAGAGCTGCTTCCTGAGCCATGAGGTCACTCCTTTCTGTGGAGGTAGCAACTGTCACCAGCACAATCTGATGCATGGCTGTGGCAGTCTTCCCTCGGCCAGTTGAATTCAACATATCTGAGAGTCAGAGCCTTTGATTTTAAAAAGGGAGATGAAGGAGGAAGAGCTCTTGCCAAATCGCTTACCTCCAAGAGCAGTTGCTTTAAGAAAGAAGTTCTCTTGAGCCAATTGCAACAAATCCATGGCAGGTTACAATAGCTACCATCCTCCATGGCCTTGCAATTACAGCATCTATTGCAATTCATCTTCAGGCATTCATAAGATGCCATTTTCTCCAAGATTCGGTAAGTACTTCCCTGCTCTCCTTCCTTCAGATGGCCCACCCATTTTAGATTTCACAAAGTTCCTCTATTTCAATGATGCCAGTGTCCTGCAGTGATAAATCTGAGTGGCACTTTACAAATCAGCTCCTCCAAACGCATGAGATTTCTCAAACAAGCAGGGATCCAGATACTTTGAGGGTTTTGAAGCCCTGTTCTGACAGCAGCCCAGGCAGCAGGATTTAGTTTTACAACTACTACTAATTAATTACAAATTTATTTCAGCTTAGTAAATTAGAATACAGTTTTCATTTCCATTTTTATCTGTAGCTGCCCAGACGGTAACACAAGTGCCCACAAAACACCATGTTCAAGAAGCTTCTTGTACTGCATCTATTTACACTACTGGGCAGAAATAAATCCAGTCAGTTGTCTGAGATTCTGCAATTTTTGTGTCCTGCTATCTATCATGCCATCAGCTGTATGTGGGCATGCAGGTAATGAGAGTTCCCTGCATCTACACACCAGACAGGATTAGCCGATGTAGAGAACAGCCTGCTATATCCAAGCCAGACGGACCCGCTGCCAGAGGGCTAGGCAGAGCAGGACCCCTGCTCCAAGGTAAGGCAGTCCTACAGAAACTTGTCCTCCTTTTTTTATTGCAGGCTTAGGGAAATAGCCTTCACCCGGCCATGCTGTCTTTGTAAACCCTTCTTCACGAGTGCAAGCCTCAAGCACAAACCTCCGTGTCCTTCAGAGGAAGGATTATCATCTTCCTGTCCCACAGCAGCATGCACCACCTCACCACAATATCACAAAGTATGACACAATGGTTTCAGCAAAGCAAAATATCTGTCAAAACAAACCAGAAAAGATGACATGCCATCTGAAGCAAATGATCATTACTGCTGGCAGTCATGTAAAAGACTTTTAATCCAGAAAATCTACACCACAAACAACTTTGCTATCAATTATAAACTACGTGGAAGAGGCCAAGAGGGACCAGGCTGCCCTGGGAAGTGGGTCATGCCCTACAGCGCAGTGGTCACTGGGCTTTGTGGATGCCTGGAGATGGCCTGAGGGCAGTGACTTCCTGCTCAGAGGCCTGGCAATTAGCTCTGTGTGCACAAACAAAACACAGGCTTCTCAGCACCATCACCCTGCCTACTATATCGGGTCTAAATGGGAACATCAAAGCTTCAGAGAAATGAACACTTTTCTGCACAGAGCGTAGGAGCAGGGAAAGGGAGAAACTAAAATTCCAGCTAGTCCCTACAGGTGACCCACAAAAGCCATGGAACTGCCTTAACACAAGCTAATTGTGATGCAACATGCTATTAGCAGTGATTGTATCCCCTTCTAGCCCTCTCCCTCTTCACCCGTGGTGGAGTTCATGAAATTGAAACATGCAGAGTTTCACATCACAGCCTTTAATTTGAACTGCAACCCTTATCAGCTGCACACTCCATCCCATAAATGCATAGGATCCACACTATAACAGTTCTTTTTGTGTGTGTGGTTTTTTTTTTTTTTTTTTTTTTTTAATCTTATTGTCCCCCATCACCTCTATCAGCTGCAGGGGCAGCAGCAGCTCACTAGCAGAAAGCAGGCATGCTGGTGGCCCTTCCAGAAGGGCTCTGCTCTGAGGCAGGACAGGTCCTGCACACCCAGCCATCAGCAAACAAGCCATTACTCCACCTCAGGCACCTTTGGTACATACAGATGTAAATTATAAGAGGTGGGTCTACTGTGTGCATTTCCACATCTCACTGCTACTTATTCCTATGTTCCTGAAGTGGTTAAGTTTCAGCGTCCTCTGCCAGTCAGGAAATGGTGGAAAATATACCCAATTTAAAATGCAGTGCTTTAATACAGAAAGTATTTAGATCAGCTACTCTTTGCTACCATTTCACTTCAGAGCTGAGCAACCAGCTCCCCACCTATTGGCCCCGATGACTCGGAGCATCATGTCATGCAGCCAGAGCAGCACGCTCATATTACCAACACAAACCAGATGGAGTTCAGGCTGTATACTGCTATCAGTAGAAAGCAGTTACAAACAATGAATTACTTCATTCGGTTCAAAGTTTGAGCTCTCCACATCACACCAGACCCACCGTTGCCCTGGATACCCCGTACCCTACTAGGTTAAAAAATAAGAAGAGAAGAGATGCACACCCAGGGAAGTCATTCCAGCAGTCCCAGCACTTAGGGCAGATACCACACTCTGTAGATAACCTGAATACAGCTCAGAGCGGCAGGCTTCAAAAACAGTGGGCGTGACTCTGAATGACAACTCATAAGGAAAAGAAATCTAAGCCTAGCGCACAGCGAGCACTACAGCCCTTCTGGAAAGGTGCCTCCTGAGTCACAGGGAAACGGAAGGGCTCACATCCTCTATTCCTGCACACAGAGGTGCTCCACAAAGGCCTCACATCCTGCCTGACTGCCTTCCGCTGCATGGGGCACAGTGTTACTGTGAGGCATGGTGCTCACCCCAGGGACACCACGGCCACGCTCCTGCCTCAAGCACAGCTTGCTGCCCCAAAGCCACCCACAGATCAGTGTTCCATCCATCTCCCTCTATGCTGGGCGCTGTCTGGACAATTCCCAAAATATACCAGGACTCTCTCATTTCATATCAATTACTTCTGCCTTCTCCACCCAAACCCAGCATTCCCCCTTTTCAGGCAGCGTAGCAAAGACACCTTTGGTACTTTGGAGATTATTTCCTGTCACCATTTATACAGCATTCATTTTCTACTAGTATTTTTGCAGCGCTTTTTACAGAAAGTTCTATAATATAAAAGCCCTAATTAACTTTTCAGACAGCAGTTCAGCATCCTTTGGGATGTCTGGGGGCTGTCTCTAAACTGTAGTTCACAGGAGCTTGCCCAACTTCTTGCAGTATTTTGTAAGCATCTGCTACAAAAGATGCATACAAATCTTTTTTTTTTTCTGTAGGAGACTTACAAAATTCACACAGACAAAACTATTTAGCTCTGCGTCCTTTGGCTGCTTTTATCTCAAATTACTTTAGAATTAGAGAAATGAAAGAAAAGGAGAAAAAGCAAGCCTCAGAACTGGGAATAAGGCCTAGGCTCTCCTTTTTCCAAACGTGGTGTCCTTTGACTCCTTTGTTGAAGCTCTTAGCAATCTGCTAATGAAAAGGAGCCTGATGATCTCATCCTAAAGCACATGATAAAACCAAGAATAAAGTACAAGCTAGTGGTGTGGGCTAGCTGCGCATTTCAGAGATGCTCAGTGCTAACGCAAGTAGCATGCCAGGGCAGCTGTAGCAAGGTGAGAGGAGTGTGCAGACGCCAGCCTGCTGCGGGACTGTCTCCCTGGGACCAGCTCAGATTGCTGAGGTGAGAACGGATACACCTCCGAGAGGCTTAGTGCCTCTCCCTTTCAAAGGGAAAACATCTTTCCTCAGAGTAATAAGTTTTTCAGGAAGCGTTCTTCCTGAAAAACAAAACCCGCTAACATCTGCTAAAAAGGGACTTAATTATGAAATGCAAATACAGATCTTAAGGAAAAAAAAAATATGTATCTGCTTCTTAACAAGGAAGAGATAAAAATTTACAGAGCTACTCTTGGCAAAATGTTGCACTGAAGTCCATATGACACAAATGTGCCAAATAGCAGAGACTTGCAATAAGAGAAAAAAGATTGTTTATTTTCTCTTCCAGAACAGACCACTTCCACCAAAAAGTCCTCCAGCACACGCCTCCCACACACTTCACCGAGCACCCAATTCTCCTATTTACCAGCTAAATACTGTCCCAAACCTAACAAACCACAAACGATTTACTTAATTGCTTCTTTGAGGGCTAACCCAGCACCCCTCTGAAGAAGCAGCACACCCCACCAAAAGCCAGACTCACACTCCCACAGGGACTCAGCGCTGAGCTCAGACTTCGTACTTTTTAAGCCTGCCAGGTCACACAGATATATCATTAGTGGAGGAGTAGGTGAACTTAATTAATACAGAAACAACAAAAAAAAGACAACACAAAAAAATCTACCTGATGATCTCAGCTAGCCACAGATAAAAATAGGCTGGTAGCCAATGCAGTTATTTGATACTCGCTCACAGACAGTGTCAGTCTAGGGTCGATTCTCCCTACCAAACATGCTCACTTCAACATCTTCTTTCAAGGTCTGCTAGAACAGCTCAATTGTCAGAGCTTCTCTCACTGCCATCCTTAAAAACAGCTCTCATACACGTTATCAGTCTCTGACAAATGCAAAGCACTCAGTCTTTTCTCACTTTCTGAACAGCTCTCCCATCTTTCCTTTTAAATGCTTTCCTGCTGGAGCTCCTGCGTACAGATCTGAGCAAAACATGGGTGTTCTCCTAACTCTGCCTATCTCAGAGTTGTACCCGTAGGTTCACTGGTCTGTGCACCACCCAGGGAGCCCAGACACCTAAATTAAGAGATAATTTATGGGAAAACAAACAGCAGCTGGCTAGTGAGCAGCAGGCAACCAGTTGTATTACCAGTTGCAGTTTCTGTTGTAATAACAAGTATTCAAAAATTTGCAGATGTCAGGATCCTGAAAATTATGCTTTCATTTAAATATAATGGAATTTTTAAAGTAATACTTTTGGAGTGCTTTCACTTCAATTGTCTGAGTCATCAGGGTGCACTTAGTCACTTTTCAATACTTCTATTGGAAACTAAAAGCTGGATTTTACGTTTCCATTATTAAAATAACAGCAACAAATTGAGGGTTTCACATCACCTGGCTCCAGGTGGTAGAATGTTAAATAAAACACCAAGCTGGTGAGGAAGTCAGGAGTGTTCATGAGACTGTGACAATGCAGTCAAGATGATAAGTATTTGTTTCAGCTGTGGCTGTAAACACAGGCAGGGGCCTGACCCCCAGAGCCCATGCTCTTCTGACACAGCCTTTCTCTTCATTGCCTTGCGAGCCGAGCTGTACAGTCACTCAGGCCCCTCTCTCCCAAATCAGTTTGAAATTGCCATGGAAAAATAAACCAAAACCTGCCCTGTGCTCACCAACAAGAATTAGCAAGGAAGTGGAGAATCATATCTGACCTGGACATTTTGTCTTCCCTCTACTGTAAATGACATACCAAATATTTCACTTCATAAACTTTCATGAAATTTCATGAATAAAGAAAGAAGAGAGACATCACTCACACACAGACACACCTGAAGTTCTCTGCGTTTTACCTCTATATACATGGAAGGAACACAGGGCACTCATTACTTCTGTACCACACCAAGGCAGAGAAGTAGAGGGGGAATAATTCCAGAGAGCAGCTGCTTCCAGTTAGGGCAGCCCAGCTGGAAGGCAGAGGTGCCTGTCAAACTAATTAAAGTTAGGAGAAGCTGTCCATCTGAAACTGCAGCTTTTAAGCACTGGCCAACCCACTTTCAAAATGTAATTAAGAAAAAAAAGAAAAAAAGTAAGCAAGAGAGACAAGTGAAAACAGGCTAAGGCATTGCTGAAAACATACCTCCGAGCTATTCTCTCAATAAATATTTTGGGAAGTTTGTGAACAGAAAGATTATTGTTTCTGTGGTGGTGTGAGTGGGAGGAATTTACCCTCCACAACTCAAGCAACTGCATGGATGATGATACAACAGCCCTCGAGGGCAATGAGCTAGTTATATTGGCTCTGTGCTGATGAAGTTTTACAAGGAAGTCATTTTATTTAAGTACATCTGGAGTAGGCTGGTATTGCTAGTTCTCAGAAAAAATGAATCTTCCTTTGCAAGGGTTTAATGATTAGGCAATTCTGTTTGAAGATGGCCAAAGACACTCCTGCAGTTCAGTGTGTATCCCATGGGCAATGCATGCCTAGCAAAAATTAATTGTAATTTGGATTTTTAGAAGTTATTGATGCACTTAATCCCAGAATTGCATCACACGTTCCTTTTGACTTCTGCTGGAAGATGTAATTTATGAAAACAGATTTAAACAAACAGCCATCCCTTGGCTAGATGAAAGTTAAAGGGACTGGAGAGGATGCAATGATTATCTGTAAGCATGAAGGGTGTGTAAACACCAAGGGGAAGATTAGACTGCTGAAGAAATCCCAGGAGGGTGTAACTTGGGGCAGTGAGATAAAAGTATGTGTTTTTAGGCCCTGAAACATTGGCTCCTAAAATGATGACATTATTTGTGCATACAAAAGAAGCTCTGGTCATTTTAGAAATCATCCCTACTTGTCACTGAGGACAAAAATTTGTAAAAGGAGACTAAAAGGAATGAAAGAAATTCACTGTTTTGGTGAAGGGAGTATGAGAAATAGCACTAGCAACACGCTGTCTTTGGGGCAATTCAGGTGACCTTCTACAGTCACTGTGTATTATCTGCCATCTCCACCACTGAGAAGGTAGCAGCAAGGGTAGTGAGCCCAAGAGGATCTGGGCTAGATACAATCCATGACTTAATTTCACATGGCTTGCAGCTACATACATGAATTGAGGCGATTTTAATGAATAATTTTAAGGTTCCTGCTAACTGAGCAATTGCCTAAGAAGACTGAAAAGCCTATGCAGCCCTTAAGTTTCTCATATTTGCTTAAAATTTCTCAGCTAACCTTGATTACATATGTGACATTTAGGGTATACGTAAGAATGTGATAAGATACCAGGCAAGGTATTGGGCCTCATGTAGATGATTTTCATTACTCACCAGTTTTTAATTTCTGTAATTCCAAATTGAAAAGTCCTGCAGATAAAAATGTTTCTTATATGCTTCTTATATTTGATTTCTTAGTATTATTTATTTTTAATATGTAAATGGCATGAGCAGACATTAAGAGAAGACTGCATTTTGACTTGTCAAAGAGACAGATTCTTTACCACCTAAAAGCATTCTCCAAATACTGCAATGCCTTTTATCCCTGCGCATTCTCTAGGTAACATACACTAGCAGATATAGACTTCTCATGTTGGCAAAGAAATGTCATTCTTCTCTTGTACAGTTACTTAGAACAGCTTTCAACGAATCAGACATTACTTAAGCTTATGCCTTCTGATGCCTGTACTTGCCCAGTTCATGTTTGTCCACAATCAGAAAGGAGCTGAGCCAAGAGATCAGGACCCAGTTGTTTGCAGCACTCCCAACCACACACATTATTCTGATATTTGACAAGTTCAAATGCATCCAAAAACTTTGGCAGGACAGAAGCTGTTTTAAAATAATTTAGCACTTACTATATCCCAGACTGTGTTTTTTCTTGTTAAAAAAAAAATTCAACAGATGAACCGTATAAGAAATGACTGTAACAGGCTCCACATGTGACAGACAATTCATGTCGGTGTCAAAGAGCTAAGAAGTATTAGAGACTACTTAGTGTGCCCGATGGTTTCAAATGAGCTTAACATGCTCACATTTACCCACCAGTGCCCTGACTTGGCTTTGAGATACAAAGATCTTGGCAGCAATAACGGCTGCTGCCTCTATCCCGTGTTTTCACTCCTGCACTGTAGTTATGAAAGGGAGAACCCATGAAGAGGAGAGCTTGGGAAGGCTGAGGGAGGGCTAGAGCAGCACAGGAAAGACACAGGTTCTATAAAGTTTTTTTCTACCCTACCTTCTTGTTAGAGTTTAAAAAAGCCAAATGGATTTGTCAAGAATAAATTGTGTCAAATCAATCTTATTTCCTTCCTTGGAAGATAATTGGTACCGGATGAGAAGTAGCAGCAGCTGAAATACATATTGAATTTAATAAGGATTCTACTTTATTCAACCCAATCAGCCAATACCATTATAAAGTCATACACAATTGGTTGACACTTTCAGAGATTAGTTTCCAGTAGTCCAAGGCCAAAGTGAAAGAATATATTGAGTGGAATTTTGTGGGGGATCTGTTCTTCAATATTTTAATTAACAGCTTGGCTAGTACATGCTCACTAAATTTACAGACAACAGAAAGTGCAGAGCGCTTGAAAATCACTGTGGAACATGAATCAAACATTTCATCTTATTATGGAGTGGCGTTTCACAGTAGGCCATGCCCAGTGCAACCAATAGAATGTACAACCCCGGCTCTGCTCGCCAGCTGCTGTGCTGGGTCACGCTTACACCCAGGGCACACCAGGCATCAAGGCAGACACAGGCTAATGGAAGAAAATGTAAAGGGCAGGCACATGAAAAAGGGTTTATGAGCAGAAATTGAAAGGACTGGGATGCCGTAGCCTAAACAGAAGAAGATTGCCAGAGAATAGGATAATTTTCAAATATGTAAAAGTTCCCGCTGCTAAGAAGGAGAATACTCTACTCTATCTGCCGGGGGTAGGGCAAGAATGAGCAGGTTTAATTGCAGCAGGAGTGATGTCAGGTTAAATGCCAGAAAAAGTTTTCCAACGGCAGGGTTCCTGCACGTAGTGGAATTGATTGCCTGGGGTCAGTGTAGAGTCTTCATCACTGTCTGACCTGTTCTTGAGAGCCTCCCAACAATCATTTTGGTACAACTGAATCTGCTTTGGGGCCTGAAGCAGGCTAAATAACCTCCTAAGATTCCTTCCACTCTTTTTATTTTCTTAATACTTTCTTGTGTTTGTTTTAATTCTTTAAAACCAGTCTGTGAAAGCTCTATGTACGGCAGCCAGCACTTATTCAAAAGAATATATGAATGCCATTCATGCCAAAAAGCAAGCATATAATGCCACAATTTATGCATTTTGCTGAATTAAAGCCTATAGGTATCAAGGACACCATAAATGGCATTGAAATGCTTTGTATACCAGAAAGAAGCCACAGAAATGACTACTGATGCCTGGAGAACTGGAAATCCTCTGATTTTGATATTGACCAGAAGATCTATCCGTGAGTTTGCTACCACCTGGCCTGCTTTTAATATTACCATTTGCACGAGATGTTTGAGTGGCTGTGGCAGTGTGTAACTGATATGATTGAGGATGACAGTTGCCAGAGGGACAGGCTGCTGCACAAGGAAGCCAAGAATCTCAAACTCAATATGCTTCATAGGAATAATCCTAGAAATTACAGCTGCTCAAGGGCAAGGCTTTTGTTTGTTCATTTACACTCCAACTGAAATACATTAAATGTTTCTTTGGGTGTTCCTACCCCTCTTGGCCTTAGTGAATGACAGTCACCATAAAATACAGCCTAACTGCCTTTCCAAAAGTGAAATCGTTGCCTGGCTTCTTTACAGAAGCAATGCTGGGGGAAAAATAGCTATCTGTTGGGACTTCAATGCTGAAAGCGCATTGCAAATGTGGTCATCTTGTGTAAATCAGACCTGCGAGGGAGGGCACAACCTTTAGCAGAAGTTGCACACAAAACAGTTATTCTGCATTACGTCCAGGACTTAAGCATGATGCCAGTGTGCTGAGATTTGCAGAAATGGTTAGGACAGCTACTTTCTTCTCTGAGACCTCCACAGGCACAAGGCTTTTGAAAGTCAGACCCCGCTGAGCTTGGAATCCCCAAACTGGTTATTGGCAAAGTCATTCCTCTGGGAGCCGTGAAGAGTGAAGAAACAAGGAGAGATGTATGCTTTCACACAGCCTTGAGACAACACGGCAAAAACATCTTCACACATGCTACACATATTCAGCTACATACATCATTATGCAACTGCATATACAGACAAGACTTCTATTTATATAACAACATACGGTTACAATAACACCTGGGACTGCGCCTATACATAATATAATGTCCAAGCCAACAGCAAGTGACCAACTAGCCAAAACAGAAAATTCAGCAACGAGAAATTATTTCCCTGGATTATTAATCTCCAGAACCTTTACAGGCCAGTTAACAAGCACGGCTCCCACTTCTCACCCAGTGATACAGCAGTTAAGTGCATCGCTTATGAGGAAAAAGCTCTCTCCACAATCCCATGACCCATGCTTTCTGAGGCAGGACATGTAGAGAGAGTTATTAAGGTTCTGTCAATCAGATACAAGGTTAAAATGACATCCCATCTGCTCTACAAATGTCAAAGAGCTTGTGGCACCTGTCTGGGAAAAAAAAAAAAAAAAACAGGAGCAAGACTTCACCACAGGTTTGGATACTCCTGTGAAACAAAGGGCTTCTTGTGCTGGTGCTTTCCACAGCAAAAATCCTCTGGAAAGTTTTGGAATGTTTTTTGCAGTGGTATTTCATGTCAGTGGCTGAAAAACAAAAAAAAATATCATACCCCTAAATGTCTTACCACAAAAGTCAGACTGAGATTTTCTGTAGCTTTGAAGGTGCAATAACTGTACCCAAAGTTTGCACTTGTAGGAAAACGTGCCCCCCTCCCAATACAAGTGTTTAAAGAGGACTGCAGCTGGCAACTTACACTTGAAATACCTCGTTTTCCTGCCAGGAGGGCCTAGACCAGTTCCTAGCAAATTCTAGGTTTGTATGTTGCAAAGGTACGATGTGAACTGTAAATCTCCCACTCACTTCCCCTGAACGAGAACAGTTTCTGGAAGGGGGACAAAGCCACTAGAGGTTTCCTTTCACTCTTTTAATCCAAATGGGACCAGGGAAGAGCCATTGCCTTGTCACTGTTGCATTAAACAAAGACAAGGTCTCCCTTGGAATCCCAGCACTACCTTCCACGACCTCTCTGTGCTAGCTGCTTATGCTTGATTTCAAATGTCGGAAAATGAATCCAATTTGCAGAAGAAATGGAAAATGAATGTTGACAGGGATATAAAGCAATAACCACAGCTTCTGAAAATAGCTTTTTTTTTTTTCCCCTTGGTTTGACTATCATCTATGTTAAAAACAAACAGCTGCGATCTAAGATCATCAGCTCTGACTTTATCATAGCTGACAATTACCTTGGCAACTGTGAAAGGGAGCTTTCTCTTTCCTAAGAGACTTACTCTCACTGCCTGAACTTTGACGATGCCAATAGTCCACAATTTGAGATGTTAAAAGTCTTGTGGTAATAATGAATGACAATGCTACCAAAGTTGGAGTTGCCAAAGTCAGAGGAACATGCCAAGTAAAATGAGAGCTTTTCTCTACACTTCAGGCTCTGGAAAATCTAGAAATAACTAATGCAGAATAAATCCAGGAACGGGAAATGACAGGTAGTGAAATCACGGACAAATTTTTCCTGACAAGTGTTTGCCCAAAAAGACCTTTTCTGTTGTTCCATTTTCTAAGCATGTTTTGTTACTGCATGTATTATTCAGCTTTTAGCATGTATTTAGTGTCTATTGCAGAATGACGTGGGCTACTTGCCTACAGAACAAGATCCTCATACTAGTAAACACCCTGTATAGAGTAAGGGAAATTTCACAGTACATCTGAGTCAGAAATAATAGAAGATGAGGGTGCACTGAAATGAAATGATTTGCACTAGGAAATATGGGAAATCAGCAGCAGAACCAAAAAGGAAATTGTGGTCTTCCTGAGTCTCAGTCCAGAGCTCCGCTGTCTGGACCAGGATGTAAATAGTCATGGACCAGCCCAGGCTGCTCATCACATGTTCCATGAGTCTAAGGAAGTGCAGATATCTTAAGAATTGATCTGTTTTGCTGGACACCTTTCATACAACCAGACATAACAGAAATAAACCTGTTAAAAACATTACAGCAACAACCACAGAAAACACCCAGCTGTAAGCAGACACTTGTGACTGGAAAGGGGAAATGCTCTGCAATAAAGCCTCAAACCATGTGAGGACGTGGGAGTGTTAGCTAGAAGGTGACACTTGAGTACTACACAGTGCTTGCAAAATGCAGTTTCACAGGAAAATGAACGGAAATATCAAATATTTTGGAGGTGAAAGCAAAACCTTTTTGTAAGGAAACATGATAAGGTAGAACTAAAAGCTGCCAGTAATCCAGATAACTTTACTAGTAGCACAATGACTTTCTGGAGTGAAGCACGGTGACAAGCAGTCACATTTTAATTGTATTTTCCATGTAAAGTTAATTTAATGATGACTATAGATGAAGCTGACCCGACAACATAATGACCATTTGTTGGCACAGCACTAAAGATGAAGAACCACGGAATATTCAGTGACAACCACGGAAACCTACATTTATGAGAATCGTGATAGAATTTTATCTATCTTCATTTCAGGCTCTCTCACCTTTCTGGATTTCCTATTACCCTTCCCTGTTGAAAACTACATGCCAATATGCTGAAAGAGGAGAAAGAGGAACGCAACATTTAGAGTAACCTCGCTACTGAAGTCTCTCCCATATGCTTGAGGGTGGTGAGACACTGTGACAGGTTGCCCAGAGAGGTTGTGGATGCCCACTACCTGGTGGCATGCAAAGCCAGGCTGGATGGGGCCTTGAGCAACCTGGTCTAGAGGGAGGTGTCCCTGCCTGTAGCAGGGGGTTGGAACTAGGTGATCTTAAAGGTCCCTTCCAACCCAAACCATTCTATGATTCTACGATATGATATCAGTGGAGGAAATGGATTGCTGTTGACAATTCTATTGCCAATCTTCTCTGTTGTAAGAGAAAGAAGCAGTCTTCTCTTATTCAGAAGCAGCAAGGTAACAAACACCGTAAATTCACCATGAATTCCTAATAAATTGCTTCTGATTTTCATGGAGTTTTGAAGCTTCATTAAGTACCTTAATGAAGTCCTTGTAAAGCAATTAAGAACACTTCTGGTTTTTAACAGCTGTACATTCACCTAGTGGATTTGCATCTATGCAGTTTAGGAATACGTCGAAGTAAAATCACTTCTGCTGAGTTTCAACTAGTCAGAAATGACCGAGGTGAGTGACGGTACCAGATCAGTGATGAATCACAGTACACACCATCACGGCCTCCCTGCTGAGCTCCAACGTGCTCCAAAGTGCCAGGCTCTACCCCCTCCCCTTGGGCGGCTGTACCTGCGGCCATGGGGCTGTGCTCATCCCCATGTTATGCTCACCTGCTGCATGGGGAGTTTGTAGGCTGCAGCAGAGATCCAGCTGAGTCCCTGACTGCTGAGTGCCTGCTACACTATGTGAGGAATGGTACCAGCCCTGCTTCATTATAGTAAGTGTAAAGAGGTACAAGCACTGCAGGGTGTTTCGAGTAAACAAGCATGGCAGTTACTAAGCTAGATCTATTAAACCAGCAGGATTGGCTTTTCTGATAGATTACAAAAACAAACCCAACCTTTCTGGGACAAGCCCTTCTGCATACGTATGCACTTTTACCGACTTGGAGTGTACTCAGCAAGCCAGCACTTCAGCTGCACGCTGCTTCTGCAGGCAGAGGCTGAGGACACTTCTGAAGGAGCCGGGTGGCCTTCCAACACCTTTGGAAACCCTAAACCTCTTGGTGCTGCCTGCCAAAGCCAGCAGAAAGCTCCCTTTGTTGGCCACCCTTTGTTCCCTTTGTCGACCTGCTCTGCCCTCCAGCTGGCGTGTGCCCAGGGACTGCGTGTGAGTTGGGCAAAGGAAGAGAGAGGTCGCAAAATAGAAAGTTTTGTACATGCCGCATTGCCCCCCTCCTCCATGGCAGCTCTGATGAGGAATGGCTGTTCTTCTCCCTTCTTCTTTCCACAAAGAGATTTACCCATGTGAGACTGCCCAAGAAATCCAAATTGCTGCTTTTGCTGCCTGGCCCCCTCTCAGTGAGCTGCTCCCCAGGCACAGGGAGCTCGGGCCTCACAGACCTGGAGCTGGCTCCTGAGGCTTGTCCTTCTCACCTCTCCCTCCAAACAGAAGGAGTGAGATCCTGACCCCTGCAGAAAAGCCCAGGCAGTCTGGAGGGGAGCCCAGAGCCTCCCAGCCCCAGACAGAAGCCAGTGCAAAGCTCTCCTGCTCCTCCTTCCATAGTTCTGGCCTGTTTCTGGAGGGGCAAGAAGCTAATTTCCAAAAAACTGAACCAGATGTATGCAGAAAGCATGAGTTCCTAGGGAATGGAGCACAAATGTAGACAAGAAATGGGCATAAGGGTGAAGGTGCAGGAGGCTCCCAAAGCATCACCTTAGAGCCAACCATGCTGGATGTAAAAGACCAGGCAGAAAGAGGTGCTTGCACAAAGAGACTCTGGGGATGAATGTGTGGCTATGCAGAGGATACTGCCAAGAGCACTCTGACTTCTTTGATAAAGGGATAATGATTCCCTGCTATTCTGTTGTTAACTATCTAGTGAAGAAAGACAAAAAAATACCCACAAAGAGAGTGACCTACATTCTTCCCTCTCAGCCAAAACAGTGTGGCCAACAGTCAAACCCCAGGGAAGTGGTTGAAAGGAGGAAAAAAAGTACAAGCTGTGAAGAGGGGAAGAAGGGAGAAGAGGTACTGAGGTTCATTTTAAGGTCATAAGAGGGAAAAGAACAATCAGCAGCTCAGAGCGGTAAACGCATTAAACACCTGTGTGCTGATGAAAGCAGTATGAAGGATAAAACAGGAGGAACTGGAAGTCTTAAAGCATAATAAAGTATATAACTTAACTGGCACAACATAAACCTGTGAAGAATTCACACAATTGAAACATTAGCATAGAAGGGTACAGCTTGTATGGGAATGATGGGCATGGGAGAGGCCTGCATTTGTATATCAGTGTTATCTACACTTGTTGTACACTTTGGAAAGACATAGCAGAAAGCCTCATTGAGAGTCTGAGGGAATTAATAAAGGAAAAGTAGCAAAAGTCTGGTGCTGCTGAACACCTATCACAGATGGAAAAATCAAGTAAAAGCCAAGGTGAGCAAAGGTTTTTTCTAGAGTCAGTAGTATCACACCAAGCTGCCAGTAATCAGAAGGACTTAACCTACCCAAATGCTACCAACACACAAAAACCACAGGCTGCTAAGCACAGATTTGATGTGCAAGTGAGGGAAAGTGGCTGGAGGTGGTCATGGCAGACATAACCTGGGTGTGAAGCAGGGAGAGAAGACGAGGCTGGCTCCCTCCCCAGGGAGGTGACACACGACTGGGTCACAATACGTGTGCTGCTGCTGGACTGCCATTAGCCACGGGACGCTGAAATCTGCCTGGCACAAGTCTGGAGAGCTCAGTGGCATAAATTGAGGCACACTGATGCAGAGGGTTAATGTTGCAGAAGACACAGAAAAGGCAAGTAAATGCTCAGCTAATGGCCGAAATAGGTTTCACGGAGAATCCAGCCGGTCTTTCAGTCTGACCTAAATTTACAGAAAAATGCTTGGGAACAAAGAATGACATGCACTGTTTGTAAGCATTTCCAGATCTCATGCTCACATGCCTTTGTGAGAAACAATTTAAATTCTTGTCACATAAAGCTAATTTTCTTCAATAACATGATGCTATGCCTGGTGGATAAGGAGGAACAGATGAGATGCATCTCCATCCTCACTGGGTTTCTGTTGCTGCTTCACTTGGGTCATTTGTTATGAGAGTGGTCCACATGAAATTCTCAGAGTCAGTGCATGGCAGGGAAACCATATCAAAGAGTACTCATCAATAGTTCCTTGTCAAACTGGTACTTCACAATATTTTTACAGCAAGCTTGTTTAGGGGCCATTCACATTTTGAAAGCTGCGACCCAGGTGTCTGTTTTGAGTCTTATCCTGGGCCAGCAGCCATCCTCAGCGGCAACTTGCAGCAACCCGCACAGAAGTGCTTGAGCCTGCACCGGGCAGCCAAAAGCACTGAAAATTGTGAGTGAGTCAGAGCATGGCATGGGCTATCTTCTGATGAGGATAATGCTAACTGGTTTCTGACTTTTTAGATTGTTCAAAGATTGAAGGAACTGCAGGCATGTTGGAGAGCATAATCAGATGCACGGATGGATATGGAAACTGGAGAAATGGGCTAACACAAACAGGAGGCAATCTGCAAAAAGGACATACTGTTGCAAAATCCTTCACTTGGGAAGAAATAAGTCAGGAGTACGAGCAGAAGATGAGAGACAGCTGGCCCTGCAGCAGCTCTCACAATAGGATCCGGAGGCTGCCGGCTGAATATGAGTCAACTTTTTCTTGCTGTCACGGAAAAGCAACCATTATATAAAGATTTACTAACAGATGGCATATAAAATAAATCGTTTGCTCTCCTCAGCACTGTAAGGCCTCCATCAGCTGGGCTACCGAGACTCACTGCAGGCACTGTAATAAGATTCAGAAAAGACCTGAACAGGTTCAGGAAAGCGCAGAGGAGAACACCCTGAACAACCCAGACATCTAGCTGTTGGGTCTAAACCACCTGTCCTTCAATATTAATAAAGAAATAAAGACAGAGTAAAAAACCTGCCTGGGAGTTGCTGCAAGGTCTGTTGGAAGATCTTCAACCTAAGAATTTATGACAGCTGGCTTTTACTTGCCCATCTTCAATAGCAAGAGTTACACAGACACAAAAGATTTTTATTTTTTTAATGGAAACAAAATTAGGAGAAGGCAGAAATATTTAAATCTCTTGATTTTACAGTCTATGAAAACACCATTTCAGCATACCTTAAATACTGAAAAGAAAACCCACAACACCCACCATAAAAACTCACGAAAAATATATTCATAAGGTATTGCTTAAAGAAGAATTCTCATTATTCAGGAGGGCTAACCAAAGCCTTGAACAGCCGAGACCAAGAATACTGCATATTTACAATAGACTATAAGAGGAAGAAAATGGAAAGCATTAAAAAAATGACGTGCTTCATACTTTATGAAGAAAGGGAATAAAGCCCAGTTTCTTTCTTTTATTTTATGATTTTCTTTTAAAATAGCCAATCTGCACTTAAAAATGTGTAATACTCCCTTCACACTGATGTCTTCATACTGTCTGCAAGTGATATCTTTCAAATTCATTTAAATGATTCTTCACTACATTGTATTTCCTTGTTATTTGCTCCCTGTGCTCACTCTGGGGCTGGGCGAGGAGGGATTGGCTGGGACAGGGCAGAGCCAGGCAGCCTGTAGGAGTTTTGCTCAGCCCCCAGGAGTCCTGGCAAGACTTGGCTGTGAACAAACTTGTGCTGAATGGCTTGCCTGAAATGACCAATGCCGGAGGAGCCCTCACCTAAAATGCCTCGCTCTAGGGCAGAGTGGCTCCCACAGAGAGGGCTGCAAGCACACAAGTCCTCTCCAAGCAGACTGAGTCAAGCCCCACTGTTTTCCCAAATGAGGATTCTAGAAGTGTAGAGATTTTGAAAATATTTTTCTTCTTCTCAGTGGGGCTGTGCTCTATGTCAGCACTTAAGGAATGGTGAAAGTGAACAGTCCAAATGTCTTGTTCCTAATTACCACTTCTTTTTTTTTTTAATTTTAAATTACTCATGCTCAGGTATAATACTGCGATGTATCAGATGGTTACATTTTGGCAAATCTGCTTCTTTAGTTGGGACAAAAGTGTCTACTGGAATTTTTTTGAATAACACAGTTCAGTTCTATTTGCAATTCTAAAAGTTGAGAATCTTAAGCTTGATTTTAAATAGTCTATTAAAAAGCAGATATGCTGCAAAGCACTATATACTGTCAAGTTTGTACTTTTATATTTTTATAATTCCTTTCATTGCTGTGTACCCTGCACATTTTTTGGAAACCAGACATACAACCAAACAGATTCTAAGTTAAAACTGCAACTCATTTATACAGAAGGCACTGACACAGAAAAAATGACAACTGCTCCTTCCAGTGCCAACAGAGGACTGTATTTTTGCAAGCCTTCACGCACACACAGAGGTGGCAAGTCACATAAAGCTCTAGCTGAGAATGAAATGTTTTCTGATTTTATTTTCCTAAAGACCTTTGCTTTGACATCTGATTTAATTCCCAGAGAGTGAGATGGGAACATTCCGCTCTGGGATTTTAAAACTCAGCATGTTACTAACATCCATGCATCACAGCAAACAGGCCTTGCACTGCATGCCCACAGGCACTTTTTTTTTCACATCTTGACTGCATTTTCTCAACCAAATTACCCCCACCCATTTGGCAGACAAAAGGCTCCAAGGTATGCTCTGATTCAAAGGCTTTACTGTGTAAAAGAAACTCACTCTTAATTGAGCTTTCATTTCTTGTGCCATCCCATGAGGTACCAACAGCTTTGGTCACCCAGTGAATCACCCAAGCCTCATTTTCTCCAGGATGGGTGCCCTGAGCAGAAGATCACATCTAGACCAAGTGAACATGTAGGCACGATATTCAGTTTCTATTGGCTCAAAAAGTGTGAGAAGGTGAGCAATTGGAAGTTGTAGCCAGTGAGAAACAATCACAACAACTCAAGGTAAACTCAAGAAGCATGTTTTCAGGAGTATTAAAGCAGAGACGAAGAAAAAAAATAGCCTGCCCTTTTACACATCCTGCTGCTCTGCATTTGTATTCATTAGCCTGTTTTCTTTCAACTTAAACATTACTCATCTTCATATTCATCCACAATTTTTTTTTTAATTGAGGCCATTAAAAATATAAACCAACACTGAAATCTTACCTGTGATTACAAACAATTGTCTAATTTAATTTCTTACCTTCTTCTATTGAGGAAGACAGCAAGCTGCAGAACTATTCACACACAGCAGTATCACAAGGAGAATTTATGTTTCTCAGGGTGAAAACAGTTTGAAGTTAACTACTTATTTTCATTCAAATGTGCAGTGACAGTAACTATCAAATTCAGCTATAATTAACCACATGATAGGTTTATAAAAAGCATCAGTACAGTCTGAAAGTAGCTTGGAAATACAGGTAAATAGCTATAAAGAACGTGAGGATGGAGGGATCTAAATGACTTACCATCTCACATCAATACAATAGCAACTGTCACAATGTGCTTATTAAGTTAATTCTTCTTTCCAGCCTAGGCTGCTCTCCAAAGCATCTGTGCCACTCACTTCTGCACCAGCTTCCAGACCCAGCAAGGGGGAATAGTCATTGACCTCCTCTCCTCAACAGCGCTTTGCACTCCAGACGAAAAGCATCAGCAAACCCATCAGTCCCAGCCTTGAAGAAGAGCCCTGCCTCCCAAAACCTGCAGTGCCAGGTATACGCAGCGGCTCAGGAGAATGGAGCTGAAGGCCTGGCTGGCTCTGCAGAACTAACTTTAGACAAAGGCAGAGCCTCCCAGCTGCAGCTGTACCGCTTCTGGCCTTCCTCTGACAAACAGGGCTTTCCCTTTGTGCTGGCTGTGTGTCACTTCCACCACCTCACCGGGTGCCAGAAGGCTGTGGTGCAGCCCCTGCACCTGGGCTCTCCCGCCCCGAGGGACGTGTCCCCCCAGCACTACCCTCAGTACCACCCTCAGCCTGCTCCTTGCTCTGAAAACTTGACCCTGGATTTGCCCAGCCCTGGTAGCTCCCTTTGTGGTTTCCCTGCCAGGATACAGACTGCCCCTCTGAACCTCACCCAAGATGAAATCCAGCAAAAACTTTGGGACTGCACTAACTAAAGAGCTAAAAGCAAGCAAATGTGTTGAAGATGTGTAAGTTGTTTGTTATCAATGCACACATACTGATTTCTCTTATACATATGCAAGCACACTCATAGATTTTAAATGCCAAATGCTGGGCCTTTAGAAATGTTCTTGAACGCGATTCTCTAAAATACCTTTTTTATTTTAATAAGCAAATAAAAAGCAAATAAAAAAATAAAATCCTGTATCAAAGACACATATCACAAAGTTCAAAAAGAGTAGAATGACTGAGATGGAGTGCCGCAGACCAAGTCACTCCACACCAGTTTAAGCCACTCATGATCCATGGACTTTCCCTTTTCAGGTTCCAAGAATTTCTTTCTCATGTGAGCAAAAACAGCATTGCTGTCTGGGAGTAATGGAAGGGCGAAAAATGATTTTCTAAAGATGATGGTGATTGCGATAATCTCACGTAATTTTACTGCTCTCCACTATTTTCACAGGCTCACTGGGGCAGCTTGGCTGTTCCCGTACTGTGCTCTGGCAGCAGCTCTGCAGCCACTCTAGGTGGCAATTCCATCTGCAGATGTGTGCAGTTAAACCAAGCAGGTCCTGTCAGGTCTGTATCTCCTACACCACAGGACAAGAAACCTGAACAGAGGGGACAAGAGGTGTGGGCAGGAGCTGCATGCCACCCCTATCCCCGGACTGTACAGCAGCAGTGGCCTTCAGGCCAAGGAGAGCAGGAGCACAAAGCCTGGCACCCTCGAAGGGGGACAGCCATGAGCCCTGGAGACAAGGACAGGGCTGCTCTGCAGGGGACAGAGGATAGAGCCCGACGGCAGGGGACAGCCATCAGGGAGCACAGGAAGGAAGCAGGAAGCCTGCTGTCGCCTGTGCTCAGGCTTATGTTTCAGGTCTTGAGGATCTCCTGTTTTCATTAAAAGGAAAAAAAGCCACTTGCTCCTCCTGGTACCAGAAGCAAAGATTAAAGTGAGAAAACTTTAAATGCTTCCCTCCACTCCACATGGTTTAAAATTCAGAAAGTAAATACTAAGAGTTTACCACGCTATTTTTAACACTGCGATTTGGAGTGACTCAAGCACTCTGAATATTTGCATTAGGCCGTGGAGAGAATGACTCCTTTTTAACAAGACTTCCATATCCTTAACTTGTGTGTGAATTTTATGTGTGCTTAATGGCAAACATTCAACGCCTATCTACATGCTTTCAAAACCATGAGACAATTGCCCCACAGTGTAAAACTAAAAGCAAGAAAGGGACAAAACCATAATACGAACAGCAGGATTTGTAAGAAAGTAGTCAGACAGAGAAGGGAGAATTTTTGGTCTTCAAGTTGATCAATTTTCCCTCTAAAAGTTGAACTTTACAACCTCTGTTGAACAGCTGTAACTCCAACAAAAATGTGTAAGTTTTGAAATTTAAAATATGAGTGGGAAGTAGGCCAGCAAATTACCTTTGTCTGTTTATGCCACCTACCACCCACTGAAAATAATAGATGCACAATATATTTCCTGTGGACATTTTACGGCTGTCAGTCCTGTGGAGTCACTGCTCGTGCTATCTCAGCTATGTAATGAACAATAAAGCTGTGGGGAAAGGGCTCTGAATCTTTCCCAGAATCACACAAGGTGGTCCTTGCAGCTATGTCCCTGTGACAGCAATCCCATGCGTGCCCCACATCCTCACAGCGCAGCCTGTCATGTGTGTGCCACTCATGTTGCTGTGATCCACATACCTGGGTCCCTAAGGTAAGCACAAGACATTCAGCCATGTGTGACCACTTTCCTCCTGTCTCCTCCTTCCCTCATGCACTCAGTCCTCCTTGTTTGCCATTTGCCACAAGGGACCATGACTCCTGGGTGTCTAAACCTCAGCCTCGCTCAGTACTGAGAGGGTAATAGTAAGCTCTTTTGCTGGTAGCTGCTGATGGATATAGCTCTTGGCCAATTATTTATTTGTCAATTTACTACCTGTCAATAGTTGGAGATATGCTCTGTGGTTTTCTTTTAATTCCTCCACTGTCAGTTTGCTTTATTCAGGGGAAAAAAAAAAATTAGTTATTTGTGTTTAAGGCCATGAACTGAGGTGGTTGTGCATTGTTTACATGCACTTAAACATAAACATAAATGCATTAAATGATAAATACATTTAAACATTGCATTTAAGCAATCATGCAATGTTTATGCTTCAGATACATGAACAGAATCAGCACCTTGCTGAATGAAAGGTCTTCTAAATTGCCCAGTTAAAACGGGTTCATTCTTGACGGGGGAATAATGACTAACTCCACATATCCCCTGGAAAATCACAAGTGCAGAGATTAAAACAAAAATGGCATGGAACAACCCAACAAATCATCAATGCACACAGTACCTTTAAAAAGTTTTAAACGTACAGCAATTTTCTGCTTGGTGCTCTTGATACACTCTTTTCCAGGGTGGACTGGGGATGAAGAGTTTGATTGAGACCACAGTTCATCTAATTTCAGCGGTCTACTGCTTGTCCCTTGCTACAGCTGCTCATGTCAGACAAAGGCAAGCTGGATGAGACCCTGAGGTTTCCATGAGCCCTCAGCGCTCACACAGGCATGGCTCCACCATAGCTGTGCCTCTCCAGCTGCACAGAGCCTTCCTTGGCTAGCTAGAGAGGTTACCAGAGAGACCAAACAGAGCCACGTGCTTTTGTGAATGCACAAATCCCTGCTCTCCTGAGGTATCTGGGAAATGCCTCCACCCTTAACACTTCAGCAAGCTTGAGGGTTGCTTGTCAGGCATAGACAGCCTCTACTGGAAGAATTTTTAAAAAATAAAATAAAAAAATAAAAGGTCAGTTTCCCAGAATCCATGTTGACTTTTCTGCATCCAACAGTCCCAGCTGCCCTCTGAGCATCCTCTTGCTGAAATCCCCTCCATGGTTAAGACAGAAAGGAAGGTAGATATGCACGTGAGTCTGTGAGGTTGTGTGAGCCCTGCTGTCAAGCTCAGAAGCATACCGCTGTCTGCATGCTGAATAATCAATGGGCTGGTCTTGCAAGTGATTGCTTATTGCCCCGTGCTTATCAGTCTGAGCTCTGTGTAAAAGTCCTGGGTGAGCTGATCACACAGGCACGTAAAGCTTTAAGGCCTGACTGCTTTCAAAATACAGCTGGGTTTAAGGACCTGGGTGCAAAACGGTTCCAATTTGTAGTACCAAGAGGACCTTAATAGTATCCTACAGGCAAGCACAAGCCTTAGGCTGTCTAATTTGTATCATTCCTTGTTCTGCTTTCCCTTTTTCTTCAAATAAGGAACAATACAAGGAATGAGAACTCAAAATCCAAGTCATGCTGTCAGGAAGAATAATGGATCTATTCTGTACAAAAATGCCTTTATTGTTGGTTTGTTTACTTCAGCTGCTCCATTGCCATGCTGCTGTCAGGGCTTTGGAAACAATGCCCCAGCTCTGAGCCTGCTCCATGTGCTGAGCACCCAGCCCCTCTCCCCCCGCTGCCTGCCCTGGGTGCAGGGCACCCAGCCCTTCCCTCGCTTGGGTGGCAGCAGGGCTTAGTGCTCCATCCACCCCATCACCAGTGCTGCGGAGGGGAGCTGGGAGATGAACCAGAGGCACCCGGGCTTCCCATTACACCCACCCCTCCTGCACGGATCCAGGATCATGAGGTTTTATAGGCGAAAAGCCTATTAAGCTTGCAAGTGAGTTAGGCGGGCCTGGTGCAGCTCCGCACATCTGTGAGGAGGCCTGAACCTTGGTGTCTGTCACTGGAAGGGCGTCTCCAAACACTACACAGTGCTTTGTGTCACTTTAGTAGTGACTAATACATTGTCCAAACGTCTCTGTTAGATTGATGACAAGGAGAGGGTTTGAAAAAGTCCCAGTTCAAATAAATAACTCAGCAAAAATATGCCGTTCCCACATAGCTATAGCAACCACAGTCTGCTGGGAACTTTCGAAACAAAATAGAGTCAGAGTCCTACAGGAAAGCTAAAGAATCTAAATAAGAAAACAAAGGAGGCATATAAAGGATGGGGATGGCTGCATAACCTGCAAAGAAAGAATCAGCATGGTAGACTGACACATATGTCAATAGCCACGTGTTTTTTTGTTTTTTTTTTAAATGGGTTCTGATCCCTTATAAAAACTATTTTAAAGAGAATTTCTCAGTGTCAGGAATGATGATTGCAAAAAAAAAGTTCCAACCAGAGGTTACAAAACTGCAGGAAGAATAACTAAATCATCAGAATGGCAATTTAAGTCCTAGAGTGGAGGAAGCAAATGCTGAATCTCAGCGCAGTCTGTGGAAGAAACAACTCTGCTCCGCTGTTCTGATAACTTTTAATGAAGACATCCTCATAATCCTTAGGGAATCTGAGTTTCGTAAACAAATAGCGTCATAGCGGGGTTTTTTAACTCAAGCAGGAATAAATGTACTTTCATAATGAGTTTCTTTAATTGCCAAGAAAAAGCCTCGGCCCCCTCTGCCCCAGCGCAATGAATTGGCTGTGCCGCTGCCACATCTGTGGAACAATACGGTGATAGAGTTGAGCACTCTCGGCATAACACGGCAGCTCTGTAAACAAGACAGAGGCCCACAACAAAAACACCAAACATTCTGATGGTAAATTTGATTTAGCTGAGCCAGCTTCATGCAATGCTATTTTAATTCAGCGTTACAAAAATAAGCCTTCACGTGAAGCATTTTCAAAAGCCTGCGACAATGTTAGTGTGAACATTTTTTCAACTCATCCACTTCATTCCTAGACAATTTTTCCTGCCAGCTACATTCACCACAAATGCCTTCTGGTAAATAGCAGCTGCAAAGGAAGGATGAGGGTGCCAGGGTACAGCTCAGTAAACACCCTTCAGAGGCTTGCTGTGCCCCAGGCCAAGCAAGCTGACACACATTTCCCTGTGCTCAAACTCCTCAAGCAGAGCAGGGCCCTGCTCCTGTGGTTCACCGTGTTAAGGCCAGGAGCTGATGGCTGAGGGCATGCCTACATTGCCCTCATGCAAAGGGATCTGACCCTGTGCCGACAGCTGCTGGTTCACCCAGCGTGGTGGCAGTGGCACAGGCAGGACGTGCGCTGCTCCCCATTGCGGCTATCCTGCTGCCTGTTGTGGGAGGCACTGTGGCCTGCAGCTCACAGAGCTATTCTCACGCCTCTTCTTGTCTCCTCACCCTGTCTGTCTTGTTCTCACAAGCCAATGCCTTTTTCCAAAGGGCGCCGGGTGGCACCAAGAAGTGCTAGAGCAGGCTGCCATCAGCTGCAGCCCAGCTTGGGAAGCAGCGTTTACTCAGGATGACTGGCACTCAAACAGGCTGCCTGAGGTAGCTCTGCAGGCCTGGTCCAGAAACAGCTCCTCAGGCGGGCTGTCCTGATATTGGGTCTGACGTCAGACACCAGGAGCAGAGGCAGGGCCGGTAGGAGCCCCACCTGCAGGGATAAACAGACAGGCAGGGTGAACAGCTCTCCAGAGAAAGGATTGCTGCCTGCTGGAGTCACTCCTCTCTGCCATGAGCTATCAGTCTCGTAAGCACACTGAGGAAATTGCTGGTGTGAATGGCCTTAATTTGCTTCTGCTCCAGACTCTAACAACATGGCGGGCTTGGCTGGTAGGGAGCAGCCCAGCAGACTGTGCTCTCCACCAGCACTGAGGATGAAGAGCAAGATCCAGACATGGCCTTATGCTAAATTACTGTAGTATTAAGGTGACCAAGTGTCCAATGGGGCGCTCACTTCTGCACATCTCCAGCAGTGTGTTTTGCTGGCCCTGATCCACAGAGAAGCTGCCTAAGGGAGCCTGGAGCTCCCTCCTTCCATGTCACCACTGCCTCTGAACAGCAGGAACCCTTCCTGTCTCCCCTGGCACCTCTTCTACTGCCAGTATGTTTGACTAATCAGGCAGTGAGGTGGGCAGGAACACCGTGGGCTGTGAGGCGGGACAGAAAAAGTGAAGAGAAATGCAGTGCTGGGAAGCCACATGACAGCTCCTGTCATAGAGAAAGAAACAAAAATAGAAGGTGGCAGAGGACTTGGTCCACAAGAGCAGCGGCAAAATTAACAGTTCTGTTGCCTTCTCTTTTCCTCTTCTCCTCCTCGCAACTCCAGGAAAAAAAAAAAAAATAAAAGGGAGCGGGGCAGACACATCACTTTTCCAGAAGATGATGGGGAGGAGAGCACACCTAACCCCTGTAACCACATGAATGGCACAAGAAGAATAACAAACAGCTGCAATGACTGTGCCAACTCAGTGAGCCCCCTGCCAGCCCTGGTGCCTCAGGCAGGGCCCAGCGAACGCCACCATCTCACCTTCCCAGCACAGCCTTGTGCAAGGAGAGGACAACTGACATGAGGCGTGCATCTGCTTGCACCCATCTGCAGCTTGGGAACCTGAAATTTGCCCAAGGTGACTTGGTAATCAGTATTACCAGCACCGTGTTCATTAAACAATCTAAACTCCTGTACAAAAGAAATTCACATGCCATGGCTTGGGAGCTTTTAAACAGTGTTAGCCATAGGCATCACTGCCAGCACTCAGACAGCACCTTGTGACAGAGATTTTAAAAGCAACTCATGAGAAACAGCCAAATAACTGTGTAAATAAGAGGAAGCCTTCCCACGTATCTTGCAAGCCAAGAGTCTCACTAATAAGTACAGGGGGGAGAGAGGGAAAAATTTCACATAAAATGAAATTACTCCTGTGGTACCCAACTTCATGCTTTTTTTCTCTCCTTTTAGCTACCTCTCATATTGTAGATTGCGCTACTTAGATGGCTGAACCAATAAAGGATTTCATTTCTAGCTGTTCACCTTCTCCAATAGTTAAGAGACTTTTTTATTACCTGAAATGTAAAAATCCAAACAGTTCAAAATAAAGAAAACACAGGTCAGGGTAGCTTAAGAAAAAGGAGAGAGTGGGAGGAAAACAGTCTGTGAGAAGCTGCTACAGCATGAGACAAATGAAATCCGCTCTCTCTGGACACAAAGACATAACTCTTATTTATGTGAATGGGAAACATGCTCATGCACTGAGGGGAGAATAACCACCATAGATCAGCAGAATGACTGCACTGGAGATAGCTAAAACCAGACTACATGTGCCGCGAATGTGAAAACCATTTCAACCATCTGGGCTGTGTAATTTTTCACAGATGCTTTGAGAGCTGGATGGACATTGCTGCTTCTCTTTTCTCTGACATTTCTTCAACGTCTGCAGATTGCTTTCTGTGACATGTAGGACAGCACATTGTAAAAATTTAGTCTGTTCCTTTCTGCCATCATCCCAAGTGCTCAAACCTGACGTCCGTTTTCCTTCAAGGATTCTGCAAAACATCCCATTCAGTCGACCACAGACACCTGGCAGACATGAAGTTCAGTAATACATCCACATAGACTGCAATATAACCACAGACGGTTTCAAACATCTTAACTCAGATCTCATTATATAAAAGCTTTTTCTTTATTTCAAAATATACCTCTCAAACTTGACTCATTAAGATGTAGAGATACTGCTCTCACTCAGTTGCTATAACTACTAAAATTAACCACTCTCCATCCTTAAGAAAGAACTTCCAGAAAAAGAAAGTAAGAAACTCCTCCTATTTTGCATTCACAGAACCACAGCCTGATTGAGATGGGAAGGGACCTCTGGGTCCATCTGGTCCACTCCCTCTTCAAGTAAGAACATTCAGAACTGGTTGCCCAGGTTCAGTTTTCTCAGAACAGTTTTGCAACTCAGGCATCAAAAAAAAAGTGGAAAAAACAGCAGTTTAGATTTCACGAGCTACAAGTGTTTAGAGTTTGTTATCTGGGTTTTAACTGATGGGATTTAGCTGGAGAGATTATTTGTTTTCATTCCTTTTGTAGCTGTTGCGCAAAGTATCTCACGTTGTCACACAATGCGGTGAATCTGGTTATAAGGCACTTAGTTCCAAATCAAGTAAAATAAAATCCAGCTATTTGACTTAAAGCACTGAACCTGTCCAAACCTACACTTCTGGTTCTAGTTTGTTTCAAAATATTTCTGAAGGATAACTTCTGTTCTGGCAGGCATTACTTCAGATTAGGAACTATCTGTCCTCTGATTCCAGCACAAACGCAAGCCTGAAATACATGCTGTTTTGCAGGCTTTGCTTAATTGAGTAACCATGTGCCCAAGTCTAATTCAGGACATATCTTTGTTGCCACTTGATCTGGATCTGCACTGCACAGAACTGGTCCTAATGGCAATGCAAGTGTGGTGTCTGTGGGATCATGGAGCCATCGATCACCACCATTCTGATCATCACTTTTATTTATATATGAATGGTGATTTTTAGAGGCACAAAGGTTTTTGGGGATGGTATCCAACAGTGTAAGGTTGAACTCTAACTAGCATGGCATACTGAGAGCAGCCCACATACACGAAATGGATCAGGGTGAGTCCCATACTTGCTGGTCATGGCTTCCCAGTTTTCTAGAGGTTCTTCATGCAGGCACTGAGAGCAGCTGGCAATCTAGACCTGTGCTCTTGAACTTCATGCAGTTTCTGGAGCATTTCTCTGATGGCAAGGATAGTTTAAAGAGCACTCTCCCTTTCTCCTTCAGATATCTGTGCCTGCTCCACTCCTCTCCCAGTATTATGCCACAGCCAACTATTTTTGCAGCTGAGGGGTGAGATGCATCAAAGTGCTAATCTGGCTGGGGAAAAAAGAAACCTGAAATCAAATTCTAGATTATTTTTCTGGCCAGCTCACTTCTGTGATCTCAGGAACACATTTGTTGGCATAGCCCGGGGTGGGAAAGAAGGAAGAGGGAAGGATGCTCTATGGGAATTTAGACAGGGATCTGCGTTCATAGCCCAGACACTCATTAGTGATGGCTGGGCCCCGTTTTTTAACTCCCTCTCCTTCTCATGAGGGCCGTGGGGAGAAACAGGCTTATTCAGTTCTGCTGTAATGAAGCTGAAGACTTGTAAAGCTAAATAAAGCTGGGCACGGTTTTTATAATCTTGGTAATAGTGCCTCGCGGAAATAGGCCTTGATTACAGCTAGGCAGTTTCTGAGTACTGCTTTAAGTACTGGTGGTTTTAAAGGGATCTGAAGCAAGAATGATCACTGCTGTTAGGAGTAGGCAGCTTTACTTCTTTTAAACTCCATCCATCAGTGGCACAAAATTAGGTAAGCATTTTATAGAAATCCACAGGAAACCGAAGAAGGTGAGGCTTGCTCTGTGATTTGACACAATTACTGTTAATCTTCTTAAGAAACAAAACAAATATGGGTAACAGCCAGGCCTGACTCGCTGCGTCCCCTCCCTTCACTCCAGAAAACTATCTGCCATCCAGTTCTACGCAAAGACATGGGCTTGTTAATAGATGAAAAAACTTCACCCCTGCTCCAAAATCTCAAAGCACTATTTTGGAAGTCCTTAAAGCACCCAGGGCCTTATCAGGAAGGAGCCTGCCTGTGAGTCCAGAGCCAGTCAAGTGGGAGCATGCTGCGGGCTCCCAGACTGTTCTCTGGCTGCGGGCTGAGCCTCCCTGCAGCCTCCAGAAGGAGGTTGGCCACAGTGACAGCACTGCTGTGGTGACAGTTGTTTGGCTTGCATGGTGTTGGAGGCAGTGTGACAAAGCACAATGAACCCTAAGCAACAAACAGAAAAGATGGAAGTCCGAATTTCCACTGACTTGTGATATGAGACCAGAACTCTACCTGAAGGAAATGAGAGGTGTTGGATGGGCTGGGCGTTATACTGCTGCTCTCACCCTTTGCAATGTTTATCAGAGGACAAGAGCGGAGCAACAGAGATGCACACCCCCCTGTGACTGAGGTCATGATTCCTCTAAGAGGTGCACCGCAACTACTTTGACCCTTATTAAGCAACAAGATCACATAAAACAAAGTAAATTCTTACTTTCTTCCTGCTGTTTTATGTTTCTCTGCAGCACTGCTCTCAAGGAGTTCTTCTCCCAGTCTGTACAAATATTTGGGATTCCCCAACTCAAGTGCAGCACCTTGCACTTGCCCTTGTCAAATGTCAATTGCTTCACACAGGCCCACTTTTCAAGCCCACTTCAGGTCCCTCTGGATGGCATCCCTTCCTTCTGTCGCATCAACTGCACCACTGAGCTTGGTGTCATCTGCAGACTTGCTGAGTGTGCACTCAATACCACTGTCTATGTCATCAATAAAGATGCTGAAAAGCACCGAACAAAAGACATGATCAGCTTCCACCTGGACATAGAGCCACTGACTCCAGCCCTCTGGCTGCAACCGTCCGAACAATTCCTTATTCATCAAATCCATATCTTTCCAATTTAGAGATAAGAATGTGATGTGGGACCATGTCAAAGGCCTTACACAAGTCCAGGTAGATGACACTAGTTGCTTTTCCTTTGTTCACTGATGCCATCACTCCGTCATAGAAGGCCACTTGATTGGTCAGATACAGTCTGCCCTTGGTGAAACTATGGCTGCTATCTCAGATCATCTCCTCGTCCCTCATGTTCCTTAACATCTCTTCGAGGAGGATATGCTCCATGATCTCCTAGGCACAGACATGAGGCTCACCAGCCTGTACTTCCCCAGGTCTTTCTTTCTCCCTTTCTTAAATATAAGTATATATAAATAATATATATATACATAAAAATAGTGATGATTCCCTTTTTCCAGTTATCAAGGACATTGCCTGACATCCATGACTATTTAAATATGATGGAGAGCAGTCTGGCAACCACATCAGCCAGCTCCTTCAGGACACTGGGATGGATGTCACCTGGCCCCATAGACTTGTACACATTCTGTCTCATCAGGTTGTCTTAAAGTTGCTCTTTGTTTAGAGTGTGAGGGATTTTGCTCTCCCAACTCCCACCTAGAGGTTCAGGGGCTTGAGAGACATGAGAATCCTGACTGCCAGTGAAGACTGAGACAAAGAACTTACTGAGTACCTCAATACCTTCTCCTTGTCTGCTGATGCCATTTCTCCCTTCTTGTTTATCAGACAGGGTACACTCTTGTTGGCCTGTCTCTTCCAACCAATGTACCCTGTTATTTTTCACATCTCTTGCCAAGTTCAGTTCCACCTGTGCCTTGGCTTTCCTGATTCCATCTCTGCACATCTGAATGGCATCTCTGTTTTTCCCAGACTGCACATCCCCGCTTCCACTGCCTGTACATTTCCTTCTTATCCTTCAGTTTAACCAGCAGAAGTTTTGCACCTCTGGTTTCAAAATCTTTGCAACAGCAAGGGCTGAATTTTACCACTGATGCAATTTCTCATTTGTTTACTTTATTGAAAGCCATCTTTCTCATGTGATCACTATATTCAGTAACTAGGCATTAGCAAAAAAAACCAAATATCATGAGAAACCCAATAAATTAAAAAGGGACAACAATATACACCACTTGTTCTACACTCCCACTTTTGCTATTGCCAGTGGATCTGGGCCAACAGATTAGAAAATGGAAAATATTTATAAAGAAGTCCTCATGTGTGAGGAACACTTAATTTTTCATATAATAGCATTCAACAATATTTTCCTGATGGTGTGGGGCAGTGATTCCCCAGTGAGGTTTGCTCTGAGCGCTTGCACAACCTCGCGCGGCTGACAGAAGATCTCCTGGTTTAGGAAACTGCTGTATTAGTCAAGGTAGGCCACTGTGTTTTTGCATAACAGGTAAGAACAACTGCCTGAAAGAGGAATAAAGAAGACTATCGACCACTTAAAAAAGAAGGCTTTTAAAATTCTCTACGGAATATCTTTTTAAAAATTCTCCTGCCAGATAAACTTTGATGAGTGAGGAACAACAATAAATAATCATGTGTACTTGGCAAATGTGGAGGGCTGTATTTTTTTTTAAACAAGATTCTGAGACTCATTCTTAAAGATCAGTCAAAATGTAAATTATTGTATGGCATAATTATTGGCTCAGGACTTGGCAAATATCTCTGCTGTGCTTACATATCTTGTGCTTGAATTAAAGTGTAGCCCTAACAGCATTTCCTGTGTTTGTGTGCCTAACAAGATGGTACAGCAGATTTACTGAAGGGACCACAAAATGCTTTGATCCACGATTCAACAGGAGTGTAAAGCAATTTACAGAGACTGCTAAAGCAGGTAAAGATTTTTTGTTTCTGTTTCGCTAACAATGTTAGCTTATCAGGTGTCTAACACAATCAAGATGAGTGACAAAGGGGTGAGAATTCAGGTTGGATTAGGAAAAAGAAAAGCTTACAGACTGCTTAGATAAATGTCTTAAAACAGGCTAGTTCAAGATGAAATTCACCCTAAGGAAATCTGAGAATTAGCTGAAGGAATCTTAACCCTGTTAGTGCTGCTGCTAAACTTCTTGAGTGGAGGCAGGCATTCCAGAGGCTGAAGACAGGCAACCACGGTGCCTCAGTTTGGTGCTTTCCATTCAAACAGTGCTTTCGTATCTCCCTCTCTGTCGTACACTTTAAAACGTTATTCATAATTCCAACCAAAGCTCCCAAATTAAAATTCTGCTTTGGTCGGATACTCTGAAAATGTTTTGCAGATCAGAATTCTTTTTGCATCTGAAAACGCAGTAATTTCAACAGTACTCTCAATAACGGTAAAAGAAAGAATAAATGTAATTCATTATCTTTTGTGTGTGCTCCCAAACTAACAAACATTCTGAACTTTAAAAAGTAGGCGTATTCCAAGCAAGCAGACTTCTAAAGACAAGTTTCTGAAAGCTTTACAGAATACAATAGAGTGTTTAATTTACACTGAGTACTTGACACTCATTTATCTGTTATGTCATTTGGTCTGTAATTGAATAAATGACAAAACAAAAAAATCCTACAGTAATAACCCCACTTCTAAGGTACTAATTTATTTGCAAATCATTTGTCATGGCTGGCTACTAATAAATACAAGAGTATTAATTAATACACATCACTCGTTTCCCTTGAGAAACGTTGAGACTGTAGAAATTCTTCAAAAATTACAAATAAAATAATTGACTATTCCTGAAGTCATTGCACGAGCAAAATAGACAGATAACAGGTCTTAGTATAAAATAAACATTTACCACTGAAAACGAGGAACTTTGTTTCAGAAAAAAAAAAGGGAAAATAGGATCATTTTTCAATATATGGATATCCATTGATACGTGTTATATAGAAAAGTTCTGGTTGATGTAATTAGCAACAAGTCATGGTCTGGCTTTTATTATCCTTATTCTTTCACAGTACATTTCTCAGTCAAGACTACAAAGCTACTGTTTGTTGAGTACTAGTTTTTAAAACGTTGAGAGAGTTTATGCTGTTGGTGCTGGCAATGCTACTTCTGGCTGTGGAAGGAGCCCCGCTGATGACAATTAAACATCAGGGATACTACTCAGCCACTGTAGTGGTGGTTCAATGTGCATGAAACAAAAATTCCATCACCCAGCCAACCAACCAAATAAGGAAATAAAGCTCAATGGTGGGCAAAACCAGTAGCCGTGTAGCTGGATGTCCCGATATGGTCACAAGTGTAGCGTAGACAAACCTGTATGTGGTTTATGTTACTTCATTCTGCCAAGTAGTAAGACAAGAGCTCGATCTTACAGGATGCTGGAAAGTGCTGTGGTGTCAGCCAACAGGCTTATTATACACATTATTACATTTAAGAATAAAAATGCAGGTCACCTCCATTCAACTATTTAAGTGATTAAAATTAAACTCATGCTTAAATGCTGCCTCTTGGAAGTCCATGTTTTAGTTGCATTGGAACAGGCAGCAAAGCAGACACTGGTGTAAGTGGAGTAACGCCATCTATGAGCAAGTTGGTTGGTAAGCATGCACGCGTGACACATCACAGCTTGCAGTCCTCTCCTGCACTCAGTCATGGGCAGAGCAGGCAGCTGACTGCCACTGAATTCTGTACTTGTTGATGTATTGCTCTACACACACACACAAAAAAACCCCTAATTATCAAATCTAATAGATGACAAACATAGATTTCTCAGGAAGAATCTACAGGGATCGTTCTCTGATGTTACAGATGCCCAATAAAACTGGTTCAGGTGACAACACAGCACCTGCATAGCAGCATAATTCTTTCTTCCTCTGCTAATCTATATGGCACTTTCATTCGATCCTTTGTATATTTCATGTTAAGAAATCACACCAGGATAATTTAGTAAAATAATTGCTTACACTTCCAGCTCTCTGACTAGAGAACAGCAGTTCTGAGAGCCTGATGACAACTTGTAAACCATACAAGGCTTTACAGTGAAATGTGGGTATCTTGTAACTATTTTAAGTCAAATTATTTGAATACCAGGTAATCTTAAACACACACACACACGCATGCACAAAACCTGCAGGGAGAAAAACAAACATAACTGTATAGAGATCAGACTTTTTTTTCTCAGAAACTTTGTCAAGTTTCTTTGGTAACAGCATACATATAAGCCTAAATTATTAATAATTATGCAGTGGATTTTCTTAAAAAATCTGGCTTGTGTAGTGGTAAGACGTTCAAGTAACAATTTTCTTCCTTTTACATAGGTAATGCTGAAAGTCCTGTATGAGTGCAAACAGCACGTCCCTCCCTCAGATAGCACTATCTCCCTATTCTTTGTGCTCCTCTGCCACACTGACATTGTCAGCAGCCATGCCAGTGAAAAACAGGTTCTTATCTCTGATCGAAAATGAATTCAAGGACAGTACAAACGCAACCATCAAAAATACTTTTCAATTCCTATTGATTTGGAAAGACCTCAATTTTCAGGGATAGAAGAGCTATCTGCTAATCTACTTCCTTATCTGGATCCCAGCAATCTATTACTCAAACGATTTGAGCTCTTGGTAATTTGTATATTCTACCAACAAACTTTTTGGATCCTTCAGTGTTAGATGAATACAAATAAGCCTTCCTGAACAAATAAATAGATCTGTTTCTGGCTGAAATGATAGTCCCGTGGCGGTCTGCAGTCATTTTTGGCACAAGTGAAAATCTGACATCATTTGAGGGTTGCTGGCAGATTCTTAAAACACAACAAATTTTTGAATCCTCTGCATAAAACGTCACCTCCCGGTCAATATGCTTTATATCTTGTTACTTCAGCTATGGGAATCTCATGTAACATAAGTTCTCTTAACATCAAAACAATATTTATGATCTGTGGACCGAGAAAAAAGAAAGCGGTAGCTAACTAGATCAGATCTTGTGCTTCGCTTTTCTGACAGCTCTAAAAGAAAGACAGGAGGGAAGGAATAAAGCTTCCCAGTGATTAGTACCCCAGCTTTCCAAAACCTTCACAGCTTTCATTATTTCTGTTATAATGAATCAACAAAATTCCTTTCCACTTTTCTCAGCTATTTGGCTCCCTATCCTTCATGTGGTTTTAGTCACTGGAAGTAACTCATACCTGCAGGTAGTCAATCTTTCATTCACAGCCTCATTTCCTTAAAAACTGGGCCTATTGCCTCCCTCTGTCTTGACCTGTCCCAAGCAAGCAGTCCAAAAGCAATCAAGACAGCAGTTGTCCCATCTCTCTTGCTAAGTGCTTCTTAAACTCAATCAGTAAATATATGATTTGGTTTCCATTTTTGTCAGTGTCGTCCCAGATACTAAGAGACTTCATTTTGCATGCCAGCACCAAAGAAATGGATTAAAATAGCAATGCAGTGTAACTTCATGCAGTCAATTTTTTTAAAGGGAGGGGGCAGGTAGAACTGTCAAGGGCAGCTTCAACATCAATGACTAACTATGATAAAATGCTCCATGCTTTGCTCAGGCACTTCTGCCATAACGCAGTCCTTAAGTACCTCCGACTGTTGAGAAGCAAAATAAATGAAGAAGTAGGAAATTCAAAGTACTTTGATAGCATTTAAAGTATGCTTTATGTAGTTTTAAAAATTGCTGACATTGAAAAGCTGCTTTTCAATTTGCTAAAATTACATCTGGGGAAAAAAGAAATTAGGTCAATCCTACGTATGTCTTAAAATGAATAAAGACTATGAAAAACCCATCTTGCTACTAGATTTTGTTAAGAAGTTTTGATGGCTACCAAGAAGCAGTAGTGACTAAGGAGTTCTCCTCCTTACGGGACAGAGGTAAAAATGCCCACAGTGTAAGAGTGTTTCAGTTTGTACCAAAGACAGATCAACTTGAGAAAGAACTCTATAGCATGTATTACAAATGCGGGTCTGTAGTGTTGCAGCCTCTTGCACGGTCAGAACAAATCTAAAAGACGTACTCTGACATGCCTGAGTAATGTCAGTGAGCACCTGTGTGGCTAGAGATGCTGGAGCATATTTTCAGCAGAAGGACATCTAGCTGTCTGAACACCTACCACTTACTTGGGTGAAACCGAAGCAATCAGACCCTGATGCTGTGCAGCACATACTTCCTTGTTACCTGTGTATTACATTCTTCATTCACATTGTTCCTGTCTTATTCTCTAACACTGTGAGGTAGTTTTGAAGAACACAGTGTGCGTCCTGTACATTTCTGCTATTTCAAGGAAAACTTTAATTGCTTGTAATTCCAACATATTTTATTTGAAAAAGTACTGTGATTTAACTTCCCAACTGACTCATTTCTAGCCTATCAGCAATACTGATGTAATGTTCTTTTAAGCAAGATCTGTTTTCAATCCAGGACAGATGCAGGGTATTACTTTTTATTTTTATTTTTTGCAAACGGAAGGATAATGAAATCACTCTTACCGCGGTATATAAAACAGAGAGATTGATTCGTGAGGCTTACTTAAGGGTCTGTCAACCTGTCAGTAAGCATGGGGGAAAATTAAGGCTTACATAACTAACAAATTTGAAAGAGATGAGTTTAGCAAGAATGCTCTTGAGAAATCAACGAAATGTTAAGCTGTGCTACCGGGTGCCAGCCATACCGTACATTTTAAACAAGTTTTAAGGAGATGGTGCAATTCTGTTGCTCTGCAGTTCAAAGGCAGCACATCTCAGAAGCAGTTACACGGTCTTGCAACGCATGTTCCATTTTCAAAATTGATTTAAACATTAATGCTTGTGTTTTTAAAATCAGGAATGAAGCTCCAAAGACACTGCAATCCCTTTCAGCGGTAAAACTGCTCTTCGGTTGCTCTCTAGCTTGAATAAAAGTAAATTACACCAAAATTCTCATTTGTGAAAAACTGAAAAGCCTTAGACATAAAACAATGCCCTTGCAGTAATAAACATAGAAATACTGATGCCTTAAACAAAATCACATAAAAAAGAATATAGCATTGAAAATGGGTCCATTTCTCTTTCTTTAATATGTAAAAGAAACAGCATTACAAAACTAGGCATGCAACTGGCTTTCTATGTTTTAAAACAGAATAATGAATGTATTTATTAGAGCAAGATTACCAGAGTTGAAATGAAAATGTGACCTATTTCTCCTGAAATTATGAGCATGTGCCACACAATTATTTTTCTCAGGAAAAAAAAAACCAAAACAAAACAAACAACAAACAGCAACAATAACAAAACAACTTGAAAATAATTCTGATTCCTTTCCCTAAGGCATGTTTTCTAGCCTTGTGCAGCAGGCTCCAGCCTGCCATCTGAGGAGCATCTCTGAGTGGAGCTTGGCTCCCCAGCGAGGGCAGGAGCAGGCTGCACAGGCACTCATCATCTGCCTGCACCACACCTCCCTTTTCAGAGGCTCAGATGGGGTGTGGAGCTTCCAGAAGGAAGGAGTTTGGATTTGCATCTTATATACCACTGATGCATGTGATAAAGCTCATTTCCTTCTTAAAACAGTCACATCTGCACCAGGGCTGGCCACAGTCTTAAATTTGCTATTTGTGAAGGTCTTCATTAGCGAAACGTGGACTTCTCTGGAGAAAGGAAATATACATGCATATATAATTATTTGCCTATGCAAATGCTAGTATTTGTTCCAAAGGGCTAGATCATAGACTCAAGGAACCTTGTCCCCAGATGTCCCCGTCATACATGAAAGGAAAAGTAGGCCTTGCAAAATGCAAATCTTATTGTGGTCCAGCCACAGAAACCTCACTGATTATGCACTGAAAAAAAAGAGAGCAGCACAGGCCCAACAACTGGAAAAGAATGCAACTGAGATATACACACTGCTGTACTGCAGATTACTATTATCCTGTCATTTACCTCTTTGAAAACACTGGCTAGTGCCAGGTCCTGATGTCTCAGCATCCTTTTTTTTTTTTCTATTTTGAAAAGCTTTTGCCTGCACTGGGATTTGCAGCTGGGAGGAATGGCCTACAAACTAGTCCAGAAGGCAAACTTTGCCACAAAGCAAAGGCAGCAACATCTGCTGCCATCATGAACAGCCTGCTGGCCAAGTTCAGTCACAGAGGGGAGTGCTAAGCAGCTGATCTGCTTTCCCACCTCTCTGGTTTGTCTGTAAGATCCCATCTAAATTAATCTAAAACACGCTAAAAATTAATCAATATGTTGCGCATAGCCTACTTGCACTTAGAAGGATCAATCAGAAAGGCATTATTTAGATCAATCCTTCTGAAAAGTGAAGACTTAAGCATCTGTCCTTGCATCCTGAGGAACATATTCCTCAAATCACAGCTGCTTTCTCAATTTTTTTTCAACTTTAACTTTACTGCTCATTTTACTGCTACTACCAAATTATTACTGTTATTATTACTATTATTCTATTCAGGGTTTTTATTATGCAAATTGCATTTGTTCTGACATCAGGAGCCAAACCCTACTTCCATTCATGGAAATGGAAAACATTTTATAGCAATCTATTGTCATCTTTTTATTTTTTTTTTCCAGGCAGAAATAGGAGCCATTTAGTTATCTAATAACTTGAATATGTAAAACAATCATTCGTTCCTCAAGCCATCTTCAAAATAATTTTTACTAAAATTGTAAATGTATTTACAATGCACCCATAGCATAGCTTAGGTAACTGAGATGGTGACACTGCTGGGGAGAAGGAGCACAGAGTTTTTCTTTTGGCTCATTTAATGAGTTATTGTACCTCCGGAGAAAGCTACACCATTGTGTATTAGCTTTCCTATACTCTGCATATTGTTTGCAATGTTTCTCCCCCTACCTTGCTGACGTATTTGGAGGAATTCTTGATTAGCATACCGCTGTGTCATGCTTCAGATAACAGGTACGGAAAGAATGCTTACCATGTTTAACTCATCTACACACAAGATCAATCCTATGTATGATGAAACTTTATGCATATGTGCTGAACAGTAATGCGGGCGATGAGTATGATGTACAGGTGAGGTTATATTCTTCCATAGGTTGCATTAATTGTATACACTACAGGAAATAATTTTCTTGTTTATACTGATCTCTCCATTGCTTCTTAAATAAAAGTACACGGAAACCTCAGGATGTATCCTTTAAAAAGAAAAAAAAACACAATCAAATGAAAATCAAGCACCAGAAACTAAAAAATTACCCATGAACATACCGAGGGGCCAGCGAATGCGCTAAATGGGCCTGGGCCTGACTGGCTAGCTAGCAGACTTGCAGAAAAGCTTTGGGGTTTCCTGTTGGTTATCAAGTTGAGGGTGAGCCTGCAATGCACCCTTGTAATGAGAGAGGGTAACTGCATGCCAGGTTGTGTGCGCCAGAGAACACTCATGGGTCTGGGGAGTTGGTTATTCTCGATCTTCAACACCTGAAGCCGCATCCAAAGCACTGTGGCCAGTTTGGATGACAGCACAAGAAAAATATTGATACACTGGAGAGGAATGCAGCAGAGGCAAAGAGCTGTGGTGCTGGACCCAATCCAAATACTGCCCTGTTTGCTTGCCCTGGAGAAGAAACAGCAGAAGGGCAACCTAACCACAGCCTTCAACTACCAAAAGCAGCAACTTACAAAAGACAGATCCTAACTCTTCTCAAAGATGCATGACAACAGGACAGGAGCCAACAGCCAAAAATTGCAACAGGAGAAATTTCCGATTAGATACAAGGACAAAATGCTTCACAGTGAGACTGGTTCAGCCCTGGGAAGGGTGCCTGGGGAACTGGTAGCATCAGCATCCCTGGAAATTGTTCACATTTGACAGGACCTGATCTAGCTTTGAAGCTAGCCCTCCCTCCAGCAGGCAGCTGGGACTAGATGGTCTCCATAAATCTCTTTCAACTGAAATTATTATGTGATTCTATAACTTATGACTAATAAGAAGCATCATTAATGTTCCCATTATTTGTGCGCTCTCTCTCTCCCACCCCCTCCTTTCCCTGAGGGACACTGGCTAGCCAAGATGGACATAATTGTCTAAGAATATCCTTAAAAGTAGTACACCCTGTCCATGTAAGGTGTCAAGTATGAAACACTGGTGTTGGCAAATATCCAGATGCCAAAATATAAACTTCTAGGGCTCAGCTGGATTTTTTACTTGTCAGATCTGTGTCATAATTGCTGTTTATCCACATTCTTCTTTGCTGACATGTATTTGCAGTCTTGTGGTCCCACTGATTTAGCTGGTCATTTTGTGTCTGTAAGGAATTGTATAATTAATTATTGTGATTTAGACCCTTAAAACACATTAACGTTATTTGCCAGTAAAGTTAAGAATGGAAAGCTGACATCTTCAGAGACTATATTTATGCATTAGCTTTATGTGTCTTAATGAATCTAAGCATCTTTTAGGGCCTGTCCACACTGGCAAATATATTTAAAAAGGAACATGATTCAGAAATAATTCATTGGCAAATTCATATTTCAAAATCAAAATGCCTAAGTTTTAGAAATTATTTAAACCCATTCTCAAAACTATGCAAAAATTATATTAAGGTGATACTCTTACTATGAAGTAAACATGTTTGCCTTCAGAAAATTAACCAGGAATATTTTATCTCAAACAATTATTCCACAGTTAGTACTCGGACAATTATTACCCAGACAGAAAAAAAAATGCTGTGCAGCCATAACGCAATACAAAATTCAACTGAAAAAGCCAAAGTTCAATTACAAATAAGATAATCATACTGCTACATTTAGCACAATGCAGTTTTAAAGGTTAATAGCCTATTCAGTTGCCCTGAGTGCAGATGGAGGATGCGTCCTCCCGTGGACTTCCAAGACCTTTCAGGCCTTTGCAGCTCTCCCATTGTGGCCTAAGAAGACACATGACTTTGCTGGCATCTTACGACTGCCAGATGAGTGTCATTGCTCTGTTAACACAGCACAAGATAGCCTCAGAAAAAGTAGAACTTAGGCTTGTAATATTTACATTGCTTTGAAGAAATCCCAGTCTGATATTTAGTATTCAGGTTACTGCTCAGAGGTAGGCAAACTTTTATGGCTCAGTTATTAACTCCTGAAAATAGAGTTTTATAATAGAAATGCTGACAGACGTTTCAGTACAGCAGTGCTATTGGGCGCTGCCACAGTCATCAGTTTTAATGAGAGCTGTTAATATCACCTCAATCAAAATGGTTGCCCTGGGCTGACGTCTCGGGCTGTGCACAGGTGCTCTCAGCCAAAAATGTAATGAAGGTTATTACATTATCAATGAGGCACAGATGTACATCCAGTCTGAACTCAAGGTAGTGTTACTGCCAAGCACGCGCCTCTTTCAGCAGGTCCCAGGTCTGTTTATACCAATGCACTGTTCCAGCTCAGTGAACCTAAGCACAGCCTTCTGCTTCTCCATGGCATTGTCAGTGACAGAAGGAGCAACTTTTAAGAATGCAAGAAGGATTTACCACTGCTGTGTAGGTAGGTCTCAAAAAAAATAATAAGAAAATAATACAAAGCCCAAACAATCCCAGTTGGGTTTGTGATAGTTTTTCAACTTTGAATGAATGTTGGATCTGGACTGCTTCAGCATTTCAGAGCCGTTCCTCCCCTTCACCCGGCACAGCAACAATGCTGGCTTGGGGGAAATATCTCAGCTGTTTTCTCCAAAAGCTTATAGGCACATCCTGAGTAATGCGATCTATGCTGCCAAACACAGACTCTAGAATGGATTACATTTCTATTGAGATAACACCTGGGCATTCGGAAGCCAGTTTGAAATGAGACATAATCTCTGCTGAAGTCATCCTTCTTCCTCTGCCCCCTTAAGACCCCAGACTGAGGGAAGCAGCACTGAAGGAAGGCTGCTGTAAATGCGAAATGGCATCTCATCGGGATAAAAGCTGTATTTGCTTTAGCAGAGGAGGACAACTGCTCACAGACCTCAGCTGGCACAATAATGTTACTTTGCTCCCTAGAAACATATGTGATACCTGGAAGGACTGACATGTAGTTAGAGCCAAAGCACACATTACAAATTATTTTGTATCAAAAACCTACATGTGTGTGTATGTAAATGCATATACATGCGTGTGCATGCAAGTGGGAAGGAAACAGAGCTGGCCACTATTGTTCAGGCATCTTAAATGTAATTCTTCATAGGTTCCGCCTGGATGTTGATGATTGTGCTGTACTGCCTTTTCCCTAGCCTTCCTCTTTGTCTTTTATTAACCACTGCAAACAAAATGCCAGAAGTCAAGCTGTTTATGCTCTCACAACTGTCTCTCCATAAGTTAAGGGACAAAGACGAACTCTCTCTGCCAGACTGCATCTGGGAGTCTCAATGTTGGTCCAACATAACTGATAGACTGAATGAGTCTGGTGCTGAAATCCCTGGTGCTGTATCGTGAAGGTGATACTAGTGATACCTGTCATTAAGATCTGTGCTCTAAAACTGTGCTGGAAATCAAGTCCTTGCAATGAGAGAGCAAAATGGAGCCAAACGTGGAGGCAACCAGAGCAGAGCAAGTGCTGCAGTGCAAAAGCAGATACAGGTACCCTGGAGATAGAGGTGGTGGTTAAGAAGTGACCGCATCATTCAGCTTTTGTTCCTGCAGGTGCAAGCTAAGCTCTGCTTCCAAACAAAATATTCCCCAAAACAACATTTGGAACAAGTGATCTCAAAGAGGCAGCAAGAGAAGAAATCAATGAGTTCAATGGTTTGAACTTTGACCTAGAACTACTTCAGGTAATTTTTTTTTTCCTTAAAAAATATCACTCTTGTTCCTGCAAGGGATTGGATGATTACAGTAACCAAATCTGTATTTAGGTAAGCAATACTAAAATTAGAAGGAAACAAGATGGGGAGCTATTGCTCCAGCCAAGCAGAAGTAAAACTGCCACAGAGCACTGTTTTCAAATGAGGGAAATGAGGGCTAGGGCCGTTTTATTTTTAGCAGGAGCAAAGCTGCAATCCCTCATTCCTCTTTAGTTGAATGCCTGAGCGGGGAAATGTTAGATGAATGGAGATGCTCGTTCTGCATTTCCCAGCAGCAAGTATAGAGTAATCTAGTTTCAATTTATTCTGGCTGCCCTAGCATGCTCCTGTATTCTCGTTATCATCCAAGTGGAAAGAAGTCAATCTGTCCCAGTATGCACAGCCCTCCCCTCTGACAGCAGGCTATGTATGCAGGGTTACATGCCTTAAGCCTTGCCTCTGTGAGTATGTGCACACAGATCTTGATCTAACCCTGAAAACGGTTCTGCACAAGACTTCAACATTCATGACCCATTTATACATTTCAGGAAAAGCTTCAAAACAGACAGATCGTAAAACCAAATGCAAGTGACCCAATTATGTCCTAGAGGAGAATTATTCTGAGAGCCGCTGCTACAAAGGGAATGTTCAGCTATTGTAGTCAGAGTAACTTTCAGCCTGGGGCTGAAGTGATAGCAGCAGCCTCTGGTGCTCCTCCAAATCAGCCCTTTCTATTTGGTCTCTGGTCTGTCAACTGCCACAAACCCCACAGAGTATCCCAGGAGCTGGCTGGCAAAGGGTGCTGCTGCACACCCTGGTTCAGCAGGGAAGTCATCAAAACTTTCTGAAGCTCCTTTTCCCAAATCATTACATACATACAAACTTGGCAATGCAAAGCTTGCATAGAACAAATGCAGATAAACACTTTAAAACAGCAGCAGCAGTTACAGTCCCCTACCACCCAGTATAGTAAATAGCTGAGTAGGAAATTAGACTGGGATTTCCTTAAAACAAATCAAACACCCTGATTGCTTGGTGTAGGAAAAAAATGCTTGGTTCAGAAATGGGTGGTTTCCTGCTAAGTTTTCTTCAGTAATGAGTGCTGTAAGATGATAGATAACACACAGTAACATCAAGGAAGGGAGCTCCTGATGTTGCACAAGGAAACGTTTGTTGAGGGGAGGGGCAGGACCTGGGACAATTTTCCTAAAACTTTTACATTCTTATTTCATTACACCTCTCATACACGTCTTCCTCTAATAGTTTAAATACAAGAGATGCAATCTGTTGCCTGAATAATTTTCTCTTAACACCGAACACCTACAGCTGTCCTTGGGTAGGTAACAAGGAAACACAGGACAGGAATTGCTCCAACTCCCAGCTGGTGGAAGCATTAGTTTTATAAATAGATTTCAGCATTTTAAACTCAACTCTCTTTTACACCAAGACATTAAAAAGAAGTATATTGATCATACTGTAGACAGTATCGGCATCTCCAGCTTTCCATGCTGCTATGGTATTGGATAATGGTGGGTGACTCTCAAACCACTGCAGGGCATTCCCAGTTGGATAGTCCATTATGCATCTCCAGCCTAGGACCTGACAGCCACCAGGAAATTAAACCTTACTGTCAATACTGAAAGAAACAGCAATGACTTTCAGCGGTTTAGACTAAGACTAGTAACTTTCATGTTACTGCAAAGCTTCTTGGAATAAACAGATCTATGTCTGAAAAATAGCTTTTCCTTGTGAGCTGAGGTCCAGGAAGGAAATACAAGTAATACTACCCATCCTATTTGATTAGGTACAAGTTGATACTATCTCTGTTTTGTTTCTTTGGTATAGATAGAATAATTAGTCCCTGACAATAAACCCTTTTTCTAAAGAATTTTGTAAGAACTACTTACAAGATTTAAACTAATTATGCTTCTCCTTTCTACTTTTATCTTGTGCTATAGAAAAAGAAAAAAAAAAGAACAAGACAGAGAGAATGAAAGACTGACAAAGACTGACATCAGTGTAAATTCAAGAAATACAGCTATTGTGAAATCAAACCACCCAAGGAGGGAGCACGTGCATATCCACACATAAACTATGCAGTTAAGGTACTGACATGTTGCCTAATATTTCCTTGCCTATTGCTAGTATCTTCCAATTATATTTTCCCTTTAAAATACATGTATTTCTCCTATCCACTGTTGCCTGAAAGTCCTATATAATCCAAAAACTAACCACAGCTATGTCATGAAACGTAGCGCCTTTAAAGATTTATAAAAGAGCTGTTTAAATTAACTGGCAACAGTTTCAGCTGCTGGGAGTTAATATTATACTACTTCTATGAAAAAAAAGCATTGTTCAAGTATGAGTTAGCTATCCAACAAAATCTGCAATTCCTTGTCATTTTTCAGGGATTTCTGCCAAAACAAACAAACATACAATATACCTTTCCTCTCCATAGAACTCTTCTAGTGCTTTGGACAATACCATTCTTTTTTTTTTTTTTTGTCACTCTGGCCCACATTTAGATTTTGATTCCTCTCCCCTTAGTCACATCCAAACCATCACCAAATCATGACACTAACCTCTTCAGCACTTCAAAATCCACCCTTTCATCTCCATTCTTAAGTGTGCTCCATCTCTCACTTGTATCCCATCTTGATTACTGCAGCCTCCACTCCTCCTTTCTGGCATCCCACAAGCACAAAGGCATACAAATCAAAGTGCTGCCAAATAAACATGCGTTCCTTGCCTGGATCACCTCTTTTCCTTCCTCTCCCTCCATTCCTTTCTTAGCTTCACTATTGGCTTCCCTCCAAAATCATAACAAATGTCAGCATCTTTCAAGCTCAATGTATGTTTGGAGCTTTTTAATTTATCTTCTCCTTATTAAGCTTTATCTTAACTTCTACCCCCCTCCCCCCTTTCCTTCAGTTCTCTCTAGCCTTCCAGGTTTTTGTTTTCCCTGTCTTTTGCTCCATGTAATCCCCCCTGCCCAAATTTTTCCAAAAGCCTTGCTTTACCCCAGCCTGGACATGTGCTGTTAATATATATTTTCTGTTACCAGCTGTCCAAGCTGCCATCCTCAAGTGCCTAGGCAGAGCCAAGCATGCAGCTGGCGCTCCTGCAAATACTCAACAGCAGCAACCAGGCACAACACAGAAAACTGATTAAATGATATGGCAGGAGATACAACAAACAGAAGTATCCTAAAAATACTGTCAAATGTGTGAAATAAACAAGTTGGAAGAAATTAATAAAAGAAAAAGTACTTGGCTTGTATCAGAAATAGTGTAGTCAGCAGGAACAGGACTTTCACTGTGCTCAGCTTTGATGAGGCCATACCTCAAGTACTGTGTTCAGTTTTGGGCCCCTCACTACAAGAAAGACATCAAGGCCCTGGAGCAGCTCCAGAGAAGGGCAATGAAGCTGTGAAGGGTCTGGAGCACAAGTCTTATGGGGAGCAGCTGAGGGAACTGGAGACTGGTTCAGTCTGAAGAAGAGGAGGCTCAGTGGAGACCTTATCGCTCTTTACAACTGCCTGAAGAGAGGTTGTAGTGAGGTGGGAGTTGGCCTCTTCTCCTGTGTAACTAGCGATAGGACAGGAGGGAATGGCCTCAGTTTGCACCAGGGAAGGTGTAGGTTGGATATTAGGAAAAATTTATTCTCCAGAGAAGTGGTCAGGTGCTGGAACAGGCTGTCCAGGGAGGTGGTGTAGTCACCGTCCCTGAGGGTGTTCAAGAAACATTTAGATGTTGTACTGAGGGATGTGGTTTAGTGGGAAAATATTGGTGGTAGGTGAACTAGATGATCTTGGAGGTCTTTTCCAACATTTATGATTCTATGATTCTACGATTCTACTTCATATGCATTTAGTTAAAATAACTTTTGCTTCTCTTTTTATGAATAATTGCTATTTCTTTTTCTAGGAAGCATGAATGTTACCTCTACCTCCTTCTCTTTATCTATCAAAATTACCTTCTCTTTATCTATCAAAATTACTGCATATAGCACAGCAATCAACTTTTATTCCATGACTTAGCCACCCCACTTTCAAGTACCTGTTCATTTTTATACTCCAGGAAAATCTGTGCTAAAGCCACTGTCATAAAGAAGTTATTCTGGACTGACAGCACTGCAAATGGTAACACAAATCATACTCTTATAACATTGAGAGAATATGTTTCTGATACAAAATACCTATCCATTTTTTTATGTAACACTTAACCTTAATCTACTACAGGCGCAACTCGGAAACTAGCTATTTACACAAATATATGCATGAACATGTGTATGCATTTGGACATTCATAGAATCATAGAATCATAGAATCACAGAAGGGCCTGGGTTGTAAAGGACCACAATGATCATCTAGTTTCCACCTCCCTGCTATGTGCAGGGTTGCCAACCACTAGACCAGGCTGCCCAGAGCCACATCCAGCCTGGCCTTGAATGCCTCCAGGGATGGGGCATCCACAACCTCCTTGGGCAACCTTTTCCAGTGATTCAGACCTTAGATTCTTTGCCATTATCCCACATGGCTGCTATTGCTTTCTGTGAGTAATTGCTAGCAGTCGGCCCCATTACAGCCTTATTTTTGACTGTTCCTTCCAAATGCATTATAGTAATAACTTTGGCCATTGTAGGGGAGAAAGTCACCCCACTTCTTGAAATAGTTATTTAGGGTCTCAAAGGGACAAACAAATGTGATTCACTAAATCATCTATCATCTGACTAGCAAATACCTTTAAAAATCCTACTAAATAGTTACCTTTTGAAGAATAAGTACCTTTAGAATGGTACTTCAGAGTTAAAAATCTGAGCCTGTATGCCAGTATCACATCACTTCCATCTCTTCCTCAGAAAAGCTTATCAAATACTGTTAAGCTATATGATTTAATACCGAAGAGCTGCCCACTTCAGCAGCACTGAGAACCCTCAATGTATCATGCTTCATTTAACCCAACAGAAAGTTCTAGGCTAATTCTTCAGCCCCTGACTGTGGCAAGAGATGAGTTAACTGCTGCGCGTGTTACCAAAGAAGCAAAATTGCATAAATCCCCAAGATTTAAAACCTCTGGAGTTTTCAATATTTCCTCTCTTAAGCATGAGGCAGCTGTTTCTCCTGGGAAGGCTCCTGGAAAACATCTGAGATGAATGCAGGAGGCTGGAATGCAGGGTGGACAAAGGAAGGCTAGGACAAGAATTCCACGCTCAGGCAATACTCCCAGCTCTACATACAACAGCTTCCCCAGCCCTTCCGTACCCTGACACAAACTGGGAGTGCAGTTAATCCTCCTGCCTAGGGGACATGCTCTTCTGAGTGCAGCTTTCTCTAGAAGCTCGTGGGCAAGCACAGCGGTAGAAGGAGGCCAGCCTTGGCAGGAGCACCGCTCTGACACATCCTAACATGGCCACTGATGCAAAGCAACCACCCAAGGCTTCAATTAGAAAGTTAACAGAGGGGATCTTTCAATGAATTCAAGATACCCAATCAGAAGTTTCAGGATTAGAGTTTCTGTGCAAGGACAGGTATTCCAATGTGCACATGTGATGCTATTAAAAATACCTACCACATATTCTCAAGACCTTTTAGAGTTGGAATTATTTTAAAACATACCTAGGATGACTTAGAAAGATAAAAGACAACAAATGAATTGGAATTAAAATAGAATGTTTTACAGTAACATTATTCCTTGTGCTCTGAGTGGATACTGCTGGCAAAGGCGGCCATAAAAGGGGAGCATGTGCTTTATGGCAGTAGTGTGTAGCTGCAGGTCACTTAGTTTCAGGAGAAAAAATAGAAAACCTGTGTAATTATATGACTATGTGACTAGAAAATACAGTTTTTCAACAATACGACTAACTCCATATAAATTTACATCCTAAAGCATGACCTGAACATTTGCTGCTTGGTTCCATAGGCAGAGACCTTGCTCTGCTCCACAGCAGTTCCTGCAGCAGGCAGCTGCTCTCCTGTTTCCACATGCCTACCGCTAGAGGGGAATGCTGCAAACAGCGAGATGGATGGTTCAAACAGATTGTGCTGCAGCTTTCAATAAATAACACTGAACCTTTTATTTTTTTCCTTTTTTTTTTTTTTTTCAATACAGATGGGAAAAAAATAATCCGTTCCTTTATCTGTTTATATATATATATTTCATTTTGTTCTATTTATTTATCTATTTTTGGCATTACATTGTGGTAGCAACAGAGTTTTATTTATGTTGCACACTGATGGTCCAGAGTGTTCCAAAGAAGACTTCTCCCTGGTTGCCCTTCTGCACCGAGGAGAAAGGCCTTATCATAAAATCATAGAATCATAAAATCACAGGGCAGCTTGGGTTGGAAGGGACCTCAAAGATCACAGAATCACACAGAATCACAGAATTGCAGGGGTTGGAAGGAACCTCAAGGTCCCCTGATAAAGCAGGTTCCTTACAACAGGTCGCACAGGTAGGTTTCCAGATGGGTCTTGAATATCTCCACAGAAGGAGACTGCACAACCTCTCTGGGCAGCCTGTTCCAGTGCTGTCACCCTTACCATGAAGAAGCTCTTCAGTATGTTTGTATGGAACACTTCCTGTGTTCAAGTTTTAGGCCATTACTCCTTGTCCTATTGCTACACACCGAGAAGAGCCTGGCCCCTTCCATTTGCCTCCCACCTCCCTTTAGATATTTATAAACATTAATCAGATCCCCCCTCGGTCTTCTCTAGGTTGAACAGACCCAGGTTACTCAGCATTTCCTCATATGGGAGATGCTCCAGGCCCTTAACATTCTTTGTGGCTCTTTGCTGGACTGCTTCTAGGAGATCCCTGTCTTTTTCGAACCGAGGAGCCCAGAACTGGATACATTATTGTAAGTGTGGCCTCACCGGGGCAAAGTAGAGGGGGAAGATCACCTCCCTTGACCTGCTGGCCACGCTCTTTTTAATGTACCTCATGATACCATTGGCCTTCTTGGCCACAAGGGCACAGGGCTGGTTCATTTAGTTACAGCCCAGTTGTCAACCACTAGACCAGGCTGCCCAGGGTGCAATCCAACCTGGCCTTGAATGCCTCTGGAGATGGTGCATCCACAGCTTCTCTGGGCAACCTGTTCCAGTGCCTCACCACTCAGTGAAAAAATTCCCCTCCATTTAATCTAAATTTTCCCTGTTTTAGTTTAAAACTCTTTCCCTCATTCTTTCAATATCTACCCATGTAAAAAGTTGATTTCCCTCCTGTTCATAAGCTCCCTTTAAGTACTGGAAGACCACAATGAGGTCCTCAGAGCCTTCTCCAGGCTGAACAAGCCCAGATCCCTCAGACTCTCTTTGTAGGAGAGGTGCTCCAGCCCTCTGATGATCTTTGTGGCCTTCCTCTAAGCTTTCCAAAAGCTCCACATCTTCCTTGAGCTGGGGGCCCCAGGCTGGACACAGTACTCCAGATGGGGCCTTATGAGGGCAGAGTAGGGGGGGACAATCACCTCCCTCTCCCTGCTGGCCACCACTCTTTTAATGCTGCCCGGGATGGAGTTGGCCTTTCAGGTTGCAAGTGCACAACACTGGCTCATGTTAAGTTTTTCATCTACCCCAAGTCCTTCTCCACAGGAGAATTCATACTTGAGACTTCTCTGACCCAAGTGCAACAGCTTGCTCTTGAAATCTGATGCCAAATACTGCCAAACACATATCATACAATTAAATGCACAGGGATGATTTGGTTTTGTTGAACTTTGCAGTCAAAGCTAATTTTCACTTTTTTTTCCCCCTGCAAAACAATGCCTTCCTCTACATCTAAACTGATGGATTGTGCTGGCAAAGGGATGGGGGGCAAGATCCAAAGAGTCCACTGGAGGCATGGAGGTTGGAAAGTGTGCACAAAAATGACTTCATAAGAAATTGTCTCATTGTCTCATATAACACATGTAAGAAATTCCTCCTGCAGCTTTAATGATGGAGTGGGAAGCTAAAACCCATAGGAGTTCCTCCTTCTATTTACCAGAGAGACAAGATATGGGTTTCAGTGATGAAGTGTTCCATTAATATTATTGCTAGAGGAAATAAAGAAACTTAATTGTAAACTAATGACCTCATCCTAATAACTGAATTCTAAACAGAAAAGACAAGACAAAAAAGAACCCCAAATCTACTTTCAGCCATGATGCCAACTCGTAAGTTAAGCAAATGACATTGGGATATAATTATACTAATTAGTAATGATGCCATGAAAGCACTACTTATGGATATGCATTCACCCCATTTCTAACCCTAGAGCCTAAATCTGAAATTATAACTCAACCAGAGCACACTTTGGAAATTCAGCACTATTGCTTATGCTATTGTGGATCTAATTTAATCAATACCATATTTTCATTAAATGCAAGGTCTGTTAAAGATGTTCGCAGGCCTCACAAATGAACTCTACTGGTTTTGCCTCATTACACTATTGCTCTGGGCTTAACTATGTATCATTAACAGAAACGATATACAAGTCGAGTACCGGGCTCTATATATCAGCTTAAAAGGACAAAGTCACACATGATTACGGCCGTAAGTGATTGGACTGACGAAAGGTGGCATCTGGAGTGGCTGTCAGGTGCTCACTGGCTCAGTCACAATAAAAAGGATACCTGAATTCCTCGTGACCTCTGTAGTGTCAAAAAGGGAAGATCTGGTTTCCATTTACCAGATGCTGTACTGCATGGTTTCAACTTGTTTCCTGCTACCACCAAAGAACTGTGAGAGTGCTGTTTCCTACCCTTAATTTGCCTCATAGCTTTTAATGTTCCAGTCACTGCAACATTCTGGTGCAGTGGGTTTCAAATAGTCAACACCAGGTATCTCTAGCACAATATCCTGAAGAGGTCAGCGAGCTCCAAACATTGAACTACTAGCAGTAAGAGCAAACTGATTTCTTCTCTTAGTTCTAGTTAAGCCCAAGGTGCTTTTACTCTCCTGAAGTGTGTACCAGTACTGTTCAGCTTTGAGGGTTGCCTCCCTACTTTTTTTTTCTTGCTTTTAGATACAAACACATATATGGATTTGCCTTATGTACAACTACTCTGTTAGCCTATGTGCTGCTCAGTGACAAAATACCAAATATATGACACAGATTGACCTATCTGGTTTACATCTAAAATAACTACATGAGGAAAAGCTGCCAACAAAGTTCTTCATTCATTTTGTTGCGAAGTTAAGAGACTTTATTAAAGCTTCCACTGCCTTGCCAGTATCCTTCACTAAGTATGCATTTGGTTACAAACCTCAGGCCACTTCATTGACTTCACCAGGTTTGTTTTTTGTTTGTGTATTTTGCTAGAATTGGCCAACAAGGACTGTGTCATTTAATTATTTACTGGAAACAACTGGAGAGGCAAAGAGAGAGTGCAGAAAATAGTAGAAAAAGTTTCCTGGTCTAAATTGTTTTCTTGCTACTTCTGCCTACCATTTCCATGTAGAGTTCTGCACTCTTTGTAATTGCTAGAAAATTGCATGTTTTTGCTAGTCCCTTTGGACAAATGGGCTGAAATTAGTGGTTGTACATATCTGCAGCTGACTCATTACAACATGAAGCAGCCGACTGTGGGTTTTGGGGTTTTTTTGGATCTGTTATTTTAGGATGGAAATTGCTGAGTTGGCAGGCAGTCTGACCTTATAAATCAAACAGCAACTGCATACTTTTAAAATGACATGGTGCATAATCAATTTAATATGTGATGTTTGAGGGAAAGTAGCTTTATTGGGGAAGCGTTGCTAATAAAAACTCAACCTACGGTACCCCTTAGGTCACTAAGGACAAAGTCATGGGCTAGTATTTATAAGAGTGGACAGCCTGCCTTTCTTTGGATTGCTTCTGGCTGAACAATAGCACCTAACAGGATTCATATAAATAGCAGAAAGAGACCAATGGTATCTAATTATTGCTTTCATCAGCACTTGAGGAACACAAGTAATACTGGAAGTGCTAAAACACTACGGGCAATTCCACTGTCATCCTGAAGAGCCTTCCTCCACCTTGCAAAAAAAACCAAGGCTGCCTCTACAGCATCATCACATAAGTCCAAGGTGACTTTTTGACTAATGTCATAAGGAAAAGCCAAAAGCATAGGGGAACGTGCATTTTTCCCTTCATACTGTAGTGGGATGTCATGAGCTGCAATTCCTCTTTCTGGAGGCATCCCAAGGAGGACTTGAGGTAACCCCAGTTCAAGGAGTCAAGGTATTCAATCACACCTTGAGCAGCAATGGTCAAGTCGAGGGACAAGTTCACAGCATTTTATGATTGGAGAAAAACTCAAACCCTACTTCCTCACTATGGCAAAACTAATATAAATCTTCTTAGGGCAGTTCCTTCAGGAGACTGGGGCAGGGAATGGTTGGAACCAGTGCGAGACTATGTACAATTCATCTGTTTTGGATAGGAATTTTCTCATGGAAAGGTACAAAGATTAGGGACTACAGCTCCTCCATCACCATTACCTGGAATGGCTCATATACAGTAGGTCCCATAAAGCTCATATATCTGTCTGTAATCAAAAGTTGAAAAATAGAGCTGTGAAGTCTAGGAATAGGAAAGCAAAAACTTGATCATATATAAATGAAAGAGAAAATAGATGCATTCCATTTAGTTATTTCTCAAGTCTTGAAAAATATAACTGGAAAAATACATGCAAAAGATTATTTCTGAAGTATGACTGAAATTGGCATGGTGGTCACGTAATGGGCTGAAGAAAAATAATAGAGCATTGATACATGGTAAACATAATTGTTCCACAAACATTTTTTGAAAACAGAATGTGCTGATTAATTTAAAAATACAGGTGACTAGGACTTTCGTTTTCTGTTAATCATGCGCAATGAAAAACATTAGCGGATATATGAGACAACATAAAAGAGACGAAAGTGGTGTTCACTATGACCCACTTGGGTTTTGAATTCACAGACAACAAAATTGAGCAGAAGGTATATCAACTATTTCTTGAATTCAAATACTGGAGCACAGAACCAAGGCAAAAATCCTGCAGTTGTCAAAGTATTTGACTGAAATATTGCAAAAGTTTAGGAGAGGGGAAGAAAAATCAAAGAGGCCCAGATTCCTGCTAGGAATAGGATAAGTGTGCTTAAAAGGGACAGACCTAAAATTGATAGATTTTGAATTTTATAATGTCTTCTGGAGTAATTTATTCATTTCTAACATTGATTTAAGAGTAACAGAAAAACATTCAAATATGTGGAACTAGTTATTCGGGGTCTTCTTGAAAAGCAAAAGATACTTGGAAAAACAACTATCCATTTAGCTTGAATATAGCTTCTTTCAAATTAACACCTACTGGAAAAAGAATAAAATTCTCACTTTAATGATGTCTTTTTAAGTAAGTAAAAATCATCCTGAGAATGAAATGTTTGCTTTCATTCTCCAGAAGTCCTCACAAAGACACAAAATGTGTTTTAAAAACAAAAGAAGTTTTATTTCTAAAATATAATTCCACTTTGGCATTCATTTTCAGTACAAGTAATGGACATAAAACAAATTAAATGTTTAGAATATAAGTGCTTGTGTGCCATTTTCTACTTTTTGCATTAATAATACTACTTCTGCCAACCACAGGCAAAATAATTTTAACGGAAGGGGCTTCTCTCATACAGTAAAACTAAGGGGAAGATTTAAGCAAAGATTTTTCAAATGCTATGGGAATTGAGTTCTGATTGATTCAGTGAAAAATGTATAGTTAATAGCCTTTAGAGTGGTTTTAAGATGCAACCTCTGAATAGGATTTGGTTATTGACATACCACTGATATCCAGGAAAACAATTACTACCACACACAAATTCTAAGTTTGTACAAGAGCTACTCAGTTCCCTAATTCTCTTCCTGGCACTCAAAGGTATTTGCTTCAAAACCATATTATCCATGTAAGACAATTATTTTGCAATGCCTTCTGCTACTGAGAATGTACATGGTGAAAAAAATTCAACTGATAAAACAAACTTTAAGAAACCAAAGAATATATATGTGGTTCTTAGGACTGGTTTGATCACGGTTATTTTAAACCAAAACTTCAGAAATACGGAGTAAGCAGTACCTGTTGATCAACGTTTGCTGACTTTATGAAGTGCAGTGAAAATGAGCATGCATTTGTCACAAACCTGACAATCCAGATCTAAGACTGTAATTAAACCTGTTATTAAAATTACCCTTGCTCAGTGCAGTGCACCAACTCAGTTTCTGCCCAGTCTACAGGACTAGACATGAATGTGTATATGCAAGAAAGCAGCTGGCTCTTGCTCACCTAGGTGGAGAACATTTTTCTCTAAGTTCAAAGAAGAAACTCAGGCAAATCATACTTGCTGTACCTGCTTTTAGACGAGACTCCCCTCGCAAAGTATTGCACTGATGACAGATGTAGAGTTTGTATTTGCTGCAGCAGTAACTCAACAGCTACTGATTTTTCAAAACCTCTCAATTGAGTTCTCAGGATTTCTGGATTCAGCAGTACCAGTTTTACAGCAACTGAACGTATATATACAAAGCATTCCTACTGCCACAGGCAACTATTACAGAGGGAAAAACAGCAGCTATCACATTGCATATATCCCTCTAGTGGGTCCTCTTGATTTTCATACCTTTATGTCTACAACTACTTTTACTTTCTAGGCTCACATCATCTATATTTCTAGTCCTTAGAGGATGAATTTACCAGAGTTCAAAAATTTTGGAGAGCTATGAAAACCCAAACGTTTTCCTAATTCATATCATTTCTTGAAAATACTTTTTGTTCCCAAATATCTACCAAAAGAAAAGACTGAAATATTACTTAAGGAGCAATAGGGCACAGCCTTCAGTTCCTAATGAGGGAAGACTTTGTCTTGACAAAGCCTCAGATTTCAAACACACACAGCGGTGCAGCATGCAGGCCAACCACAAAATGATTAGCAAAGCTGCAGCCGTGCACATGTGAGGTTCTTCCCATTGAGCACACCTGAATAACGCAGCTCAAGGTGCTCTGGGAAAGCAGTCTCTGCTATAAGCTCAGCAGGCTCTGCTTGAATACACCTTTCTCAAGGCTTTTCCCTTTCACACTAATGACTACAAGTTTTCCACTCCTTTTCCTTGAGAAGTGTGTTTTAAAACATCTGAAAGGAATGTATCCATGCAGTTTAAAAGGTGCATTTGGCTGAGATGAGGCTTCATCCGGCTGGGGCAGTGCCTGCAAGGGGAGGGAGACAGGAGGATAGGGAAGGGAAAGAAAAAGCTTTCAGGGTCTCTCCTCTTTTTTCTTCAAGAGCAGTAGATCATGGCTGCATGCGTGAGGAAGGCATTTCCTGACTGCAGCCTATAAACTAAGAGAAAAACAATCCACAAAAACTCAAAAATGTAACCAGCTGGATACGTACCCCAATTTCTTAGGCCTTGAAGAAAATAGTAGGATGTTGTTCTCCCTTCTTTTTTTTTTTTTCGTCACTATTGGATGGACAAGGAAAAAAAATCTGGGGAGGCAGAGAGGGGAGTAAGGGATGGGAGAGGAAAACTGAAGTTATTCTTGCATGCACCAAGAAACACATGCAATCTCTGTAAGTCAGAAATTATACTGTCATGGCAAGCATCCCAGCATCAGTCAAGGGACTTACGGTATTAGAGGAAAAACATAAAAATCTGACCAAAACTGATGTGCAGAAATTCATCAAGGTTAACTATTTCATATTCTCAAAAAGCCATTTTCTTTGTGTTCTTCTGTTCAGTGAAAGAAAGCAGGCCAAATCTTTACACTGACTATAACAGAATTAGGAGATATCTATTTTTTTTGGAGGAGTACTCCCCAGGGAGGTGGTTGAGTCACCATCCCTGGATGTGTTTAAAAACCATTTGGATGTGGTGCTCAGGGACATGATTTAGCAGAGGGTCGTTAGAGTTAGGGTAGGATGGCTAGGTTGAGGTTGGACTCAATTATCTTTAAGGTCTTTTCCAACCTGAGCGATTCTATGATTTCTAATATATGTTGCAATACAGGAATCTGAGGCACTATTTTTGCTCTATGAAAACAAAGAAAGTGGTTATATCTAAAAGGTTACTAATTAAAAAACAAGAAGAAAGTGATTAAGAAATTGGAAAGCACAGGCACGGGGGAAAAAGGAAAGAAAAACCACAATATTTTCAGCAGTGCTTTGAAATTAGCTGGTGAATAAGATGCTTCAGAAAGATAAAAGAGGGCTCCTCTTAAACAGCAGAAATTTTAGGAAGCCTTTGGTAGGACCCAAGTGCCTCAGATGCTAGATGAGAGAGGTGAGATCAGACAAAGACTGTGCTAAACTTTGAAAAGGTGGGCCTTGCCAGAGACAGAGAAATATTTTAAACAGTTGCCACACATCTGTCTTGTTCACATAGAGCCACCTGCTCCTTACTACTGCCGCCTACCGCTGCCAGCTGAGGAGTGGATGGAGGGTCTTCCCCTGGAAGAAATCTCTAAGTGTTTCCATCACCTTCTGACAGCTCTCCTTGCTCCTGTGGTTCACACGAATTGCATTAAAAAGATCCTTTTCTTGTCTGTGGCATGTGGCAAAACCCTTCCAATAACCCAAAGCAATCTGCCATCCATCTCACAGGAGCACAGGCATGGGGTGGATCCAGGCGTCTCGCACAGGTTTTGGGTGCCTGCCTGCACAGCTCACTGCCAAAGTCCAGGGGAAGGGACAATTAAGCTGGATTTTATCTGCACTTTTCATGGGCTTGAAGGGACTGTTTTAAGAGTAGAGTAAAGCAATTACAAAATCTTCAATAAAAACATCCTAGCTTTATTAATTACTTTAATTTTCCAATAGCAAAGCTGATGGCAAAAATGTGTATTTTCTCTTGATGATATTTTTATTATTTTGAAACTTAAGTAACTTTAGTTACTTTAGTTTCGTGACAAAACCATGTGCATAAAGGGAGAAAAGGGAAAGAAAACAAAAGATGCTGTGATTCGTTGCTTGTTTAATTACTCTTAATCTATCTGTGAATTTATGGTGATTCCCAGGACTTAGGCTTTTCATGCTACTATGAGAATTAAAAATGCACTGAAATACTACAAGTTCTCACTGCGTGAAAAGATTACTTCTCTTAAACAAACAGTGAAGAACAACTCTTTCTAGGTTTACAAAGCCCTACTGGTTTGTATACGTTGCAGCAAGCCATTAAAGCAAACCTTGCCTTATTTCAGGGCACTGATAGCAGGATCAGCCCTGATTTTCCCAATTCATTGAATACTTCTCTCCCAATGCTTTTTGGAAGGGCTCCTCAGAGACCACAGTTCGGGCTTCTCTTTCCATTTCAAAAGGGAACTCTCACTCTTGACTTTGCTTCACTTCTTTCCTTTAGCAAATATTTTAGGTAAGCATGCTGTCACCTCTTTAAATAAAGAAGCCAGCCACACCTAACGGTGGCCAGATATGACACGTTCAACACGGCTGAGGTGCTAGAAAGAGCTGGGCAAGATTTAATAAACGTTGTGACTTCACTCATTAAGCCTACAGCAAGGAGTGATCAGGACATGCCATCAGTCATCCTTCATCTTGACTTTGAGTTTGTAGGAGAACAATGAATGGAGAAATATTAAATGAAGCCCAAAGACAGCATATGTCTAAGAAAGCAAAGATACTATATTGATTTGCAGGTAAGGAGGACAGCATGACATCTTGTTTTTTGCATGAGTTTCGAATGTAGCATATTGCTGTAGGGGCACAGGTGCTCACACAGAATTTCACCTCTGCATTCCTGAAAATAGGGCTTATATATCTGGAAGTGGATAAGAACTCAGTTCTTTCTCTTTTGTTTTGAGTGGCATTGTTAAAAGAAACACAGAGTTTCCCCTGATGAGGTAAAAATTTACATGAGGTGGGCAGTGCCTTTCCTAGGATGGTAAAGAAATTCAGCATCTGCGAAGGATTACAGCTCTGCTTTGTAAAGGGACCGCTGCTAAACAGTGCTTAAAAAAAAAAGCATACAAGAATATATCGTGTCATCTTACAGAGGAATGTCTGCTGCAGCCAGGAGAAACTGAATGTACCTTTATGCATGTCAGTATCTAACTTTTTAATCGCAGCCACCCTGTTATACGGAAATTAAGAACAGCGTAATTTTCCAGTAATTACCAGAAATATACACATTTTCCAGCAGGGTGACATTATGTAATGAATTCCCTTGTCGAGAGGAAAAAAAGACAAAACACATCGCACTTGTCTGAGGAGGCAAAGCGATAGATTTGTCAAGAGGGTAATCATCTATAAAAAAAATCCACTATTATCAACTTCCTGAATTTCTGAAAAGGGATTCATTTGCTGCCTAAGCTAATAATGAACATTTTTCTTCTATTCATCATCTTCAGTTACTTTCTCTCTTGAGATTAATTTATCACTAACTACTGAACCCAAGAAATAAAAAATAGGCAGCATCCCCTTTTGAAATGATGGCTTAGAAGACTATTAAATCAAGAGGCAAAAATGGATTTAGGGGATATATGTTAGACATTCTTGTAACAGCTGTAGGTTTTCACAGGGGATCTGCACCACCAGTTCAGTGAAGGTACTGGTGAAGGTAAGTTCATTCTCTGACAGTGGTAATTTGTTTTTTCAGATAAAACTGACAACAAAAGGAACGAAATTGCAGAAATAATGAGATCAAAGGTACTCTGAAGTGCAATTCATGTTGCAGGAATTAGTCCAGGCTGATAGGTCGAGCACATCTAAAACCTAAAATAGCCCGCTATAAGGTGGGTCGTGCAAATGCCTCAAGTCTTGCAACCCTGCGGCCTGTGCAGAACTCCAGCCCTGCCAGAGCTCTGCCTGGGGCACTGACTGACTGCTCAGTGCTCCTGGGACACCAAGTGACAGCCGTCCCGGGGGAAACATCCCCAAATGCCTTCTTTCATTCAATGCCTTCATGCCTGAGGCTTCCCAAGCTCCAAGGAGCTTGGAGCCCTGATTCTTCTGCTCAGCTTTTCCTGCTGCTGGCATCCCTGCCCTTCAGCTAAGCAAAGAAACAGAGCACTGCTGAATGGGAAAGAAGCAAGACACAGAATTTACACTTAAAAAAACTCTTCTCCTGTAGGATTCTGCTCTTGCACTCTCTTTGTATCCCCATGCTGCATTTTCCAGCAAAACGAGCTGTCATGCTATCAGTCTGTGAAAACACAGGAAGGAAGATTCCTAACAGATAGGTGACAGAAGGAGCAGGACCTTCCTCCTTACTTTGCAGTAGGATGGAATGAATTCCTTCTTACCTCATTTCTTGCCCAATCTTCTCTGGCATGCCAGGTAGAAACCTGTACGCGCAATCGCCGTTGGAGCTGCCTGCTAATGGACTTGCTGTTGCAAGATCATTGCATAAGCACATTCAGGTCACTGACTTGGGTCCTGGCAAGACTCTGCGGGGAAAACACTGAGCCTAACATCCTGGAAAGACTTCTGAAAAGTTTTGCTCCTGCGACTGCATGACACTAGGATTCACATGAAAGTACAGGTTTCTTACACTCTTTCTATATCTTCCACGCAGTCCCACTGGGATGCTGACCTGCTTGCTCTAACTTGCTAGGCTAAAGGAAGTGTACGGAATTTGAGAGAGATTACTGTCTTAGATTCAAGCTTGTTGGTTCCAAGCCAAAATGCAAGCACTTACGAAGTCCAAAGCAAAGTGATTTTAGCAAGTAAGGCTTACTGTGCACCAGAGACTCAATTTCCCCAGCTCACATAGCTGATAGCAAGCATAAGACCCCTATGATTTATTTCCAAAGCCAGAGGGCAGCAGAAAGGAATGAGTGTAAATTTAATCTTCACATTCGGCCAGTTATGCTACTTTTTCTGTTTTTATGGAATCAATGCTACAAAACAGTTCTTATGGATGCTCCCTCAGCTAAGCCAATACAGCGGCTTTCCCTTATATGTGAAGCTCATAGCTTCCCTGCCTAGGGAGCACGGACATCTTTCAATAACAAATTCTCATCTCATTGTGGTGTGAACCGAGAGCAGAGCTGGAGGAGGAGCAGAGGCTTCAACATCTGGTATTAATGGCACCACATCATGCCACAGGTCAGCAAAGCAATTTTATTCACGAGGAGATTCCTTGACACTGATTGCTCTAACACAGTGCTGCCAACAAGCCCAGCTATCCCTAGGCAGCAGCCTTGCAGTAAATAATCCCAGCTGTTTCTAGAACTTTGCATAGTGGGTACTGAAATGGATTCTCTGCTTAACATAGCAGACAGCTAAAAAGAACAAAGCATGAAATCAAATTCCATCAATCCCTTAAATTTGTTTATGCAATCCATTGTTGCTGCTCATAGAATAGCTTTGGCAGGCAAAGGCCACAAGAAAACGTAGGCTTAGTTTATACAGACCAATTTTCCCAGCTGCCATTTTTGTTGTCAGTTTTTCATGTCAATTTCTCTTCGTGCAGCTCCAAGTATAACCCAGGCAGAGCCACATTGATCCAAGAAAGCCGAAGCAATTTGTCTATTCTAGTGAAGCAGAAATGGGGTAGGAGACAGTACCTGTCACAGTTTTTCAGTTAGGAATATGTTAGAAGCTCTTTCCTTTAGCCCTGATGTAGATGAAGGCTACGCTTATGGCTTCCCATTCAAATATTTCTATATTTGATATTCCATCTATCTCTGGCAATGAGATGAAATTCACACTGAGAAGCATGTTCCCCAGTAACTCCTTCATTCGCATTGAAAGGAGTTGACTCAGCACATGAATTATGGAATCACAGCTACCCATATCACAGCCTGCAGATTATAAAGGAGATTTTTCATTAACTATAAGTAGCATCGCTTGGGCTCTGCAATAAAGAGATTTGACCTTCATTTACCCGGAGCTCCAGTTTATTTATACACTGACCTGGCTGGCACATATGATGTGCCCTACAGCCCATCGCAGCAGTCACAAGTGTTCAGTTCTGTGGGACAGCAGTGAGATTCTTTCCTCAAAACCCCCCTGTTCACTGCACAGCCATGGAAAAGCAACTCTAAGGGCCAGTGCAATCATGGCACAGAGCATCCATCACATGTGGGGAAATGAGCAGAAGCTGCTCACTTTACTATGTGGTGAACTGTAGTCTGAGATGGAGAGCTGCTCGCATCAAGCAGAGGGAAGAAAACTATTCAAGTCAAAAACATCTCTGTGTAAGATGACCAGAAAGGCATCCAAATTAAAGGGTTGTTTGCAACCATTGAAGCAGTGAGGTTTGGGACTGCCAGCACAGCTACCACCAGAAGGTTCCTTTCAGTCCTTTTGTTTCTATGGTATCTGTAGCCCTGACATGAAAAATCCCCAGTGATGCAGGAGTACTTACAGATACATTTTAGCAAACACAATGTGAAATGACAGAAGTCATTATATGCTGTCAGGCAATTAATCTAGCTTAATTTTAAGGCATTTAAATGAGAAAGCTCCACTGTAACACTGAACACTGCTAGATAGCATGAATGCTTGTATTCACACCCCCATTTCAAGGCACTACTAAGTAGGATGAAGTCCAGTGGGCTTTATTTACCATCAAAGCTTCGTGGGAGATAAAGCATCCACTGCAGGAAACCTACAATTCTGTTTTGCTAATGAGCATTGTTAGATTGCTGTGCGACAGCAAGAATATGACTGAGGAATATCCCCCCTGAACACTTCATCCTCCCTGGAATATGCCTTCACGAGATAAGTCATAATAAATACAGTGTATCAATTGTCTGACCCTTTGGGAAAGGGCACAGGAACAACTTGGTGCAGACAGATGAGAACCATGGCTCCAGAGACCTGCTGACAAGTGGAAAAATGGCAAAGGTTTAAATGCCATTTCCAATCAGAGCTCTGTAGCTAAAGGACCAGGTAAGTAGACCAACCCTATAGTATCCTGAAATTGTTCTCTCACTGTTGACAGGAATGACTGACAGTGGTAAGTCACCTATTACAAAGCCTGATACAACTCAGAAATTCATCAAAACACAAAATGCCCAGCAGAAAAACACACCCAAAAAAGAGGTTCCAAATGGCAACTGAGACGAGCCCCAAATGGCCGATATTGGCAGAGAAATGCAAAAGGTACATGTATCTTTGTACTGTGGAGTAAAAGGATAAGCATGCCAGCAGCATCATGTGACCCATGTTTTAAAGGTCTAAAGACTACCTGTTCTTCCAACTAGAAACTTCTCATTTATTCATTATAAGAGTTAACTGATTTTCTTTAAGGGAATTAAGAGTATGATTCACATCTTCGTTTTGCTGGGCACCAATCAGAATGTCCCTTCTCTCCCATGTGGATAGTGGTCATCTAATACAGATTGTCTATAAGCACATGAAAGTAAAAAAATAAAACATGAAAAAAACTGAGATCAAGCTGTCAAAGCTCTCCTCACTACCTAAGCATGTTAAAAAAAATAAAAGATCCAACAGTTTCCAAGAAGAGTGATAAATAGAATGTTGAGGGGTAAATTGGAATATCTGGAATACATCTGTGGACATATACTTTGTCATTCACTACTCAGTGCATCTCCAGCTCAGAAAAAAATACTTCTCTTACACAGCAGCAGCTGTTATTGTTTGGATTGTAAATAGTCATAAGCCATATGGTACAAGAAAAAGACTTCACACTTTCTCACTTAGACAAAAATTATTATTACAAAGCATAAACACATCGATATACGTGCCTTTCCTCTGGGGAAGCAGATAGCCTTCAACCTGATTCTAGGGAAGTTACCAGATTCCAGACAAGCAGCTTACCTGCAAATATTTGATTTGGATTTTCAGAATTTGGACGACTTAACAGAAAACAAATGCAGGTGTGCAGTAGCAATGGTTTCAATTCAACTGAAAGAATGTAAAAGAAATGCAAAATACAAATCAAGATAGTTACATGGGAGTGAGAGTTAGGCGGAAGGGGAAACAGATATTTTTCCATAATTAACTGCAAATAGAATGCATTTCAGTATGTTCTGCTGTCTACCATCTAACTACATAAAATGCAGTAGGACCACAGCATAACATGCAAATGGATCAGCAGTTTCCAGCATGCTTGTGGATTTGAACTTTCCACGTAGTCAGCAATGGGTAAACCATTTTGGATGTTGATGTATTGCACGTAGACAAGAACAGGCCTCTCAAAAATGCTGGGGACCTCTGCTTGGCAAGAGAAGCTGACTATGATCAGCGTTTTGAGAACTTAGAATGTGGAGAAGATGAAGACCAACCACATCTGAGATGGCAGAAAGCCCGCTGAGTTCAAGAGAAGGGTTACTTTCTCTTCAAATCATGATTCCTACTGTGTACCTTAAATTCATATTTAAAACCTACTAGTGTTTTTGTTATCTCAAGCACTTTTTAGATTAACCTTTGCTTTAGCACTTTTCATTTTAAGGAAAGACCGATTCCCTTCCATTGTATGGTGAAGCTGGCAATCCCCATAGCTAACCTAGAGTTTTGCAGAGCCAAGTTTTTTAGCTACATCCTCAAGAATCTTAGCAGAGTGACACTGGACTTGCCAACAGCACAAACCTGCACACATCCTGTTCCTATGGTAAGACAGAACTAAACCCACTGAACCCTGACCTGACAACTAACGAGCATTTAGAGCTCTCCTCTCAGTGTATTTCAAATGCTACATCAGCACTAACTTCAGACCCCAACAATTCCATTTATATTAAGAACCATCCCTTCACTAGGAGGTTAAGTTGGTGACTAGCTGAGGAGCAGATGAAATGCTTCAGCAGGTGGACGTGACAGCAAGCCCACCAGATGGACATCCTGCAGAAGGGCTCTGGAGACCTCCCACATTCACCAGCACGTGCTGGGAGTCATGGCACACGCCCAAGCAGGAGCTACAGGAAATTTGAGCGTGTCAAGAGACTGGAAATCCAACTGACAAAAGTTTTCATTGTATCTTCTTCATGAAGAGTTGATAAAGCTGATCCCTGGGCACCAGCTTTGCTCTTGGTAGAGAGTGCTGACAGAAGAGGAGATCACAGGCAAGAGACGATGGCAGAGCTCCTCATATGGGAGACAAACAGGAAAATGTCACTCCAAGACCAGAAGAGACTAAGCTGCTCTCTCAGCTTTTAAGAAATATTGCAACCAGTTAGCAAGTCATTGAGGAGAAGTACTTCCAAAGCTGCCATGGACAAAAGCTCATCCAAAATTCTGTGAAGGTAATGAACTGAATCATAGAATGGCCGGGGTTGGGAGGCACCTCAAAGATCATCTATTTCCAACCCCCCCCTGCCATGGGCAGGGCTGCCACTCACAGTCCCATCCAACCCGGCCTTGAATGCCTCCAGGGATGGAGCAGTCACAACTTCATTGGAAAGGCAACTTCCCCACATGGGAATGTGCTCAGTGTATATGTTCAGGCAACCACAGTGGTTGTCTTTACCAACAAAAATCCTGGTTTATGATTAGTTTGCAGGACCATGGCCTAGAGGTTCAACAGGATTTCACTTTTACTTGCAAAACTGCTGTCAGAAGCCGATGACTTCCGAACAAATCATTTATACAAGACAGTGAAAGGAAGAACTCCGTAGGTTGTAAACATGAACTGAAATATGGGCAAAGATTTGCATCACTCATACTTTTCTAAAATACAACTTGTTTATGTAGACCTATATCTTCTGCAGTTAGACAAAAAGCTTAATTTAGTAAAAAGAAAAAAAAAAGAAAGAAAGAAAAAAAGAATAAACTACAAATAAGTCTTCTCAAACTGGAACACATTTTATATTAATTACTCTCTCCCATGGAAGAAAGAGCCTCTGGTGATTGGAGCGGTGTCATCAAAGACTAAATACACTGGTGGGTAAGAATCATAGGTGCCCCGCTGAGTAGAGAGAAATTAAAAAAATATAAAGAATATGGGAAAAAAAGCTGTGGATAGGGTACCTCACTGCATGAATAAGGTGCAATTCACTTTGTAAGAAAGCGCAGTCACACTGCCTGTACAGTGGCTTCCTGAAGCTCATGTACGTGTGCCCGTGGCAGAGCCCGAGGAGATAAGCCAGACGCACTGATTATACGCTTCACCAACTAGATCAGGCTGCCTTTCTCCCTAAGAAAAATGTGTTCCTTACATTACTTTAAAAAACCTCCAGCTGATTTTTTCTTTTCATCCGGCTAAAATGAATGTCCCGATTACCATCAGCAACAAGAGAAGGCACAATAAAGTTTTCTTGTCCTAACCTGCAGCTATGCATCTAGTTACCTCCCTATACTTAAGCACTGAGTGTTTGTCTGGGCTTTTTATGCCTATGGGTACAGACTATGAACTTGATTAATACTATTTTTGATTAAAAAAAAAAAAAAGCATTACTCACTGTAGATGAAATTAATAATTCAATAACCAAAGTATTATTTGTATTGTGAAAGAAAAAAAAAAAAAAAAAAAAAAAAAAAAAAAAAAAAAAAAAAAAAAGAAAAAAGAAACAAAAGAAAATGGCTACTTATGGAACATGCAGAACACATTTAATACAGAGAGCGCAGTTTCCAGAAAGACAATCATCACAATTAGTCATTTGAAAACTTTTTGTCCCGTGGGAAGTAAAGTCTTTTCATTTATTTTCATTTTCCCATTTTCACTGAAGAAAAAACCCAAACAACTTATATGTAGCAATACCACAAATGATTTGAAAAGCTAAGTCAGTCTTCTGTTAAAAGCAGCTGCTCAAACAAAATACATCTATTCAATCAGCTGACACGTTTCCCTTTCGGAAGAAGCTGTAATAACTGGCTGTGATTCAGACATGTATCTCGATATTAACACAGAATTCACACTCCGATTTCTCATGGAACACGACAGGGAGCGTGCCTGCCGCTATCTCACCCCTTCTTTAATCAGTACGTTCTGTTTTCCCCTTAATGAGAAACATGTAGCCCCGCAGTCAGAAAACCAAAACCTCTTCCATCTTAGTTTTCAGAAACTGCTGAATAAAAGTCAGAACAAAAATGAGCGCCCGTTCCCCACTCACATGGCTTACTCACCATCACTTTATTCCAAAACTCAGTTTCACGTGAAAATTGATCCATAACAATGGAATTATTGCTTCCTTCTCGGGAGGATCGCTCCGATCATTTAAATTACTGAACGAAGAAAAGCAAACATTGTGCTCCACAGAGCACTCTAAACACACACTGTTGTTTTTGCTGATGCAACAAAGCTGCTAAGCAGACGAGTTTGCGAGCAAGCTGGGCAGTGGCATTTTCCTTATGATTCAAAAGTGAAGTATGCCTCAGCTAACTGAATGCTTGCACAATGTATAATAAAGGAACTCAAGAATTCCAACATATTCATTTGTGAAACTTCAACTCGCATTACCATCTATAACTCTGCCACACCTCAGAAATGACGTGCCAAATGCAGACTTTTACTGGGTGCTATGTGCAGCCAAAAGAAAGATAGCTTCCAGCCAGAGTCTTGCCTTTGGAAGTCTCTGAAGTGCGAGTCCCTGAGGTGTATAAGGTTACATTATACGTGTGGAACATAAGTGCAGACTGATGCTTGCTGTGCACACAAGTATCATCGAGGTCATCCTAAGCGACGTGTCAAAAATATCTACTCTGCCACAGTGCTTTACTGATTAATATACTAAAACCACTGTGATAGAAAGAGGTTAAAAAACTTATTTAAATCCACTTAAAGCAATTTTAAAACAAAACAATAAAAAACAAACAACAAAAAAGCACAGACAAATTCACAGTGCTTTTGTTTCTTTTCTTTTCTTTTGGAGAAGTGGGGATAACGTGATCCGGGGACCATCAAAATGCTGCAACTTCTTTCCTATGTTTATATGCAGACCTCCTGTTCGAACCTTCCTGTGTTGAGGGGCTTAGGTACAGCTCTCTGCAGCGAGGGGAAGGCTTGGGGAAGTGGGGGGAGTGGGAATAGCAATTATGCTGTTGCATATCTGCTAGCTGGGACAGCAAAAATCATCGCTTATTTCATCTACCTAACTTGAAAGCTTTCAGCAAGTTGCCTTCAAAGGTGAAGCTTGCGAAGGCTCAAAAGCAAGTCTCAGACGACAATATCACCGCGACAAATGCTCTCGCAGACCTCTACGTGGCCATCACACCCTCATGAGGGTGGGAAGGCTTTTCCGAGGCGCCGAGGTCTCTCTCCGGCGGGCCAGGGGAGCCCGGGCCCCCTCTGCCGGCGGACGGGCGGCACTGGCGGCCCCGTCCCGTCCCGTCCCGTCCCCCCGCCTCCCTCCGGCGGGACAGCCCCACCGGGACCTCCAGCTGGGGTGAAGCGCCTGCACGCTGTAGCCTCAGAGATGTCGTTTAACACGCCGATCAACATCTATAGAATGATGACAAAAACATCCACTGCTCTGACTTCAGGTTGCCCGACTCTGTTCCACCCCCGAGCAAAGTGGGATAAATTTAAACGCGGCTTTAATCAGCACTTAACTCCCGGTTAATCGCTTCAGCGTTCTCCTCATGCAAACAAAACGGAATAAAACAGGATGCCGATCATCCTGTATCTGTCCAGAAATAAATAATCAGAAAGGATGTTGTGCAGCAATAAATCTATTATTAGCGTTTTTCAAGCCCTTTGATTTGCAACGTCCTTATCAGCACGTATAGTTTTCCTGCTCTATTCTGTGACTCCTGCAAGTTGGCAGATGACTGTAATTCTCCTGGCATTTGGTGAGACACAGACATCTTTGTCCTGCTGAAAGGGATCCTGAACCCTCCGGGCTTTCCAGTTACAACCAGGATGTCTCCACTTCTCTGTCTGTTGTTTTGAATGCCATACATTTTGCCCAGCAGGATGGAAACGTGTCCTGTGGCTGAGCTCCACTCTGAGCTCTCAAGAATTTCATAGACCCATTCTTCTACCACAATAACGTTATTTTATTTTACTTAGTCATTTACACTGAGGAGCATTTGAATCTGTAATGGAATTTGAATTCCACAGAAATTTTCAATCAAATTTCCAGAGGAAAGAAGAGTCTCGCCACATCTGCCTTGCCTGATATCAGCTCTTTCAAAAATCCGAGAGTTTCAGTAGTTAGAAGTACCGTGTAGAAAAATCATGGCAAAAATGCTAAGCGACTGACTTCCTGGTTTCTTATTTATCCTTGGATGTGAGGGTGAAAAAGAGCAAAGGGTGAGTGATGGCAGCTTGTGCTCTACTGATAGAGCTGGCAAGGGAAACCACAGAGGTGAAATGGCACGCACTAGACTTTAAAAAAAGTCTGCCTTTTTCTTTTTTTCCCCCTCACCTTGATTCTGATGCTGCACAGCACAAAATCTTCCATCAGGATCACAATAAACATCTATCAAAGATCTCTCTGCTACCTTAAGAGAAGGCCAAATAATTCAGAGACCAGTTGAAGTTCAATTACATTTTTCTGCAGTAAGCCAGAAAAAGGTGAAAAGTAAATCACCTTTATGTACCCTTCCTGAAGTTCTTTTATATTGATCCCCTCGGAAAACATGGCTTCAACATTTTCACATGTCCATCATCTAGCTCCAGGCCTTTGCCTGTACCAGGCAGAAACTCCCCAACTTTACATTTTAATTTCAGTACTATGTAAATAGCTACGTGTTTAAATCACGTGCTTGTAAATAATTTCTTGTATATATTATTCCTCAACACATCAGCATACTTTACCTGCTTTGATTTGTGAGAAAGATTCTGAGGCTCGGCTCCTGTGACAATGATAGCAGATTCTGTTTTTAATGCCCTATCTCTGAAGCAGACCTCGGTGCTGCAGTAGAACACTAATGCCACCCATTCGCCCACAGAAGGCCAGCAGCTCACTGTGGCTGGGGCCTCCTGTGCTCACCAGGGTCCCACAGCAGATTTCCCTTATCCCAAGTGACCGGGACAGCCCATTGTGATGCCACTGTGCCAAACGCAACAAGCACAGGTTTCTTAGCCCAAGAACTTAAAGCAATTAATTCTCTAGCATCTGACAAGGCAGAAGATGATATCACTTCTCTTTTACTTGGCTTTTCCAACATGAAATAAGGTTGCAGATGAACTTTTATTGACTTGAGCTGGCACAGAGGTCCATCAACCTGGAGGCTAGGATCTAAAGTAAAGATATCTGAACCGCTGACACAAGTCTGTGCTTTGGCTGATATGACAGTTAATCATTTTGGACTTCGCTAACAGTGAATTCAGTGCATGAGACTCTGTGTTCCTGTCTCCTGTTTCCACACTACTGTGGCTGCTGACATTGCTCACCTCAAGTCTGGTTTTTAAACTGTTGACAGCTGTTGCTGCAAACATTTCTAGAACCAGTCAAGCTGAATACTGATTTAAAAAAGAAAACAGAATCACAGAATCATAAAGGTCGGAAAAGACCACTCAGATCACCTAGTCCAACCATTAACCCATCACCACCGTACCACTAACCACGTCCCTCACGGCCACATTGATCCTTTTCTTGAAAATCTCCAGGGATGGTGACTATTGCACATGGCAAACCTGTCCTACCTACACTCACTTCCTGGGCATGGCCAGAGCCTCTCATGGACAGGGCAACACCCCACACTGTTACTGAAAGCAATGAATGAGGGCTTTGCCATAGGTGTGAGGCCTGCCAGCATTCTGGTTGCTCCTTGCCACTGCCTGTGTTATGACAGCTGATCATACCTCCTGCTCAGGGCTGGACAAAGTTACCCTGGGATGTGTCATTGGTAATTTGATCTTTGTTCTCATGGTCTCCACCAGCTGAGGAGCACTGAGTACCAAGAGCCCAACTCCAATTAACAGCACCAGAAACTTGGCATCCTCCCTCTCCCACTTCACGCACGGATGGGTGCTGTCAGGACAAAGCCTTATCTGCAGCAGTGCAGGACGCAGGCAGGAACGTGAGGCACATCCTGACACTTTCTGCACTCCGGTTTGTAAGAAATGTCACTTTGCAGAAGACAAGATTACAGATTTGGAAATTATATAAAATGGCAGAACCCTTCTAATGCATTCTTTAGGGGACCTGTAGCATAAATACAGAATACTGCATGCAAAGAAGTAAAAGCACAGCCAGAAGATTCATAGCCTGCAATAGCAATTTAATAAATCAAGCCCTTATAAAAATAGCATCTAACACTGGCTGACACTGGAGCTCACAGTACCTCCCCGATCAGTGCTAAATAATGCATCCATAACAATTGCCTCTCACTTGATTATGCTAATGCGGTTGGTGCTAGATGCAATTCAGAGATTATTGAAGTCAATGAATGTTCTTCATTAATGCCAATGGAATTTGGATCAGACTCATCAAGTTAAAATATGAGAGAGAGAGGAGCTAGACGTGTAGTACAGGCATAAGCAGCAATAGTGGTTCTAGCCCTTGAATATTAAAAATTACTATATGCTCAGTATATACCATGGTAAAAGATCCTTGCGAGTAGTTAGTATGGACTGTCTATGGACAAAGCTAAGTGATCAGATACAACTTTGTTACAAAACCCCACTGCTATCTGTGCAAACGATCTCCATTTGACACTCCAAAAAACTCTTTGGGTGAGTTTTCATCATAAAATTCTACAGCTCTGAACACTAAATGATCAACTCTCTAATACTGCATTCAGTTTTATAGCTGCAAATTATTATATGAAATGGTAACATTTCTGACTATAAAGTCTGAAGTGTGAGAGGAATTATTTCTCCTGCTTATTACAGAGCCGTACATGAGAATACAACAGAAAGGATCAGATAAATAAAGAGGAAATGAGGCAGAAAGGCCTTTAACTCATCTCAACCAGTCATTCCAAATGCAAACAATATCGAGATCAGTAAATCTGGCCACTGTTGTCATAAGAGAACCTTAAATTTCATCAGCTGTCCTTGATTGTTATACTACTGCAATTTACAAGGATTAGGTCAAAGACTGCCTAGGAAAAACTTCATTAAATTTTTACTGCATTTTCTTCAGTCCTTGTTTCATTCATGGATAATACAGCAAGGGCATGGAGACTTCAGAGGAGCTGGGACACTCAGTGAGGAAAGTAAAGGTCACAGCAAGTTTAGGAATCTGAAGCAGAGGTCAGCCTCCACTCTCTGGGAAAATGCACACAGGTCTTCAGCATTTCCAAGTATCAAAACTTAGTCACATTCCTGGATGTTTCTGCAAAAATGGATGGATAGCAGCAGGAGCAGGGACAGGTTTCATTTAGTTTTATAACTAAGCTTTTTTTTCCTTATTCATCCTCCCTGCAGGAACAATGTTGCTTCTTGACACAGCGTGGTGAAATAAAGACTTCCAGGTTTTTTTTTTGTTTTTGTTTTTTAATAGATCCTGTAGCAGAAAACTCTTGTAAGAATGAAACTTTGCAGCAGCAGTTGTCCTTTCACTGCTGAGCTGAAGCTGGTTCATCAAGATCAACTCCTTCAGAAGATGTGAGAAACATTAAGAACTATGCAAGCAGAAGACACCAAAGGCATTTCAGTGGATCGATCTGTGGCCCGATGGGGTGGGAATTAAAGGCAGCAGATGATGCTTCTCTCCATCAAACTCAAGACATCTATCCACGTACACATACACTGTGGAAACTACCACAGGTAAAAGCAAGGGTTTGAATGGAATTAGAGTGCACCGAAACATCTTGACTGTTCTAAAAATTCCTTTTTAAATACTTCCCAAGTGGGTCAGTATTTCTTCCTCAACAGAGCTCACCAGCTTGGGCCGAATGAGAATAGAAATTTTAAGCTTACTTGAAAACCAAATCAAACCAAATCAAAACAAAACAGCCTCCTTTTGGAAACACCTAATGTCTGCCACCTGCCTTATTTTCATCTGAGCGAAGTTTTGTGTACTTAGGTTATTGACTGTGCTTATATTGCAGACAATGTACACAGAGTGCTGTCTGCTGTGGAGGGGGAAGAAGAAACCATTACACAGTGCAGCCACCTCTGGGGGAGTGATGTCAGCAGCCGCTGTCACTGGCATGACATATGTCAATTGTGGGTTTGTGCCTACATTGATCCTTTACATAGCACACTATCAGAAATTGCCCAGGCTGGAAGAAGTTAGGACACAAACCTAGCGATGCTTTGTTCACTAAGGCCTCTCCAGTCATGAACATTTAAGTGTTTGCTATTTCTGGAAGCAATGCAATAAAGGTTGACACCCATCTTTAAGAAATCAACAACTCATTTATCAAAAAAGACAGAAAGAAAGAGGAAAAAGTCATCTGCCACTGAATTTTACAGTGGATCTGTACATTACAACATCTGTGTTATAGCCTTCCCACACAACTTTCTTACCCATTAATAGGAGGCTGCTACCAATTATTAGAATTACTATCCTGAATCCACAAAGCCAAAGCAATATTCTGTCCACAAAGCCAAGAGACCTGGACAGAAAACAAAAAGAGGTTCACTTGTTCTTGTATAAAGCCCCCCAGTAAACAGCAGTTTTATCTCTTTTCCTCTCTCTCATTTAGACTTGCAAACAGAGATTTTTAAACTTCAGTTTCTCATGCACCTATGGCAGACAACCACAACTTGCGTACAACCTGACGCAGCAGCCCATATAACGCAAGCTAGGTTGCAGCACAGGCCAATATGATCACCTGTTGAAAGTGAGCCAGAGTTATATAAAATTCATAAATAACCTGGAAGATATTAATCAAACTACTTGACAGTGCTATATGATGAATAAGTCAGGATTTGATAGTTAATAGAAAAAAAATGTCCAAGGCTAGAAGTTAGCATGCTCCCAGCCTGATTCATAGCAAAAGTTACAGTGGTTGTATTCCCATTCCTTTCCCAGGGATCTGGTTTTAATAGAACAGTATTTATCAGTATGGACAGACATGTCTGTCTCATTCCTGATTATCTATAGAAGCCATTTATAGATCATAGAATCACAGAATTGTTTGAGTTGGGAGGGACCTTTAAAAGTCATTTAGTCCAACTCCCCTGCCGTGAACAGGGAAACCTACAGCTTGATCAGGTTGCTCAGAGTCCCGTCCAGCCTGACCTTGAGCGTCTCCAGGGATGGGGCATCCACCGCCTCTCTGAGCAACCTGTTCCAGTGCTTCACTACCTTTACTGGAAAAAACATTTTCCTTACATCCAGTCTAAATCTCCCCTCATTTAATTTGAAACCATTTCCCCTTGTTCTATCACCACAGACCCCTTCTTTCTTACAGCCCCCTTCAGATTCTGAACAGATGCTATCACGTCTCCCTGGGGCCTTCTCCAGAACAGTCCCAGTTCTCTAAGCCTGTCCTTGTAGGAGAGGTGTTCCATGCCTGGGATCATTTTTGCGGCCCTCCTCTGGATGTGCTCCAACAGGTCCACATCTTCCCTGTGCTGAGGACTCTGCATCTAGACACAGTACTCCAGATCTTGCAACTAATTTCTTGTCCGCTGAACAGTCCACCCATCAAATCCACCTTTCCAATCTTGAGAGAAGGATGTTATGGAGGACTGTGTCAAAGGCCTTACTGAAGTTCAGAGAGATGACATGAGTGGCTCTTCCCTTATCCACTGATGCAGTTACACCATCATAGAAGACCACTAGGTTGGTCAGGCAGGACTTGCCCTTGGTGAAGCTATACTCGTTATCCCATATCACCTCCCTCTCTGTGCTTTAAATGTTTTGATATCTAAAAATGACCCCCAAAAAATGACCCAAAACCCAATATGGTCGGTTAATTATTTTTCATAACTGAAGATATTCATTAGCTTTCCTTTTTAAGCTTCAGCTCTTGGAATTGTGTTATTTAGAAGAAACTCAGTTTTAATGATGAAAATCATGTTTTAAATGCTTAGGATCTCAGAGATGTGACAGCACCAAAGGAATCCTTTATCATTTTGTTCATATTCACAGGTCTCTATCATAAAACATAATGGATTCATTTTCCTCATCTGTTTCTACGCAGCATATCCTACACAGCCCCAGATTTTCTCTCCCTTCCAATATGCTTTGTCCTACTGATTTCAGTGAGGTAGTGTGGCACAGCAGGAAAGCACACAACTCTTCTATGTTGTAAGGAGACTACTGACATGGCAATGGTTAATACCAAAATATAGTACAAATAGTAACAACCTTATGGTCTGCAAGTAGTAAATAAACCTGTATTTTTAAATTAAGGCCACAGAAAAAGACAAAGGCATAATTCAATTTCAGAGAAGATATGGCAGATAACTGGAAAGAACAATTTGAATGGCTAAATAATTTAAGGCACATTATCACCTTTATTAGGAGCATCCTATTTTGGGGGAAAAAAGGTTCAAGTAAAATTACGATTATCAGCTCAGGAGAGAATATCAGCTCCTTCCTTTACATCAAGTTTTGATCTTGTATATAAGTAAACCATGCTCTCCTTTCTTCTCTGATCTGTGAGGCTGTCCTATGTTTTTCTTGGGTTATGGAGGCAGAGTTGCTTGGCATGGACTTCAGCAGGCAGAGAGTATGCCACCTGCAGAGCTTTCCTTCTTTCAACAAACCACAGCACATGGGAACATCGATTCCTCCCTTTCACCCTGGGACATCCCTCCAGTTGTGGAATGCCCCAAACCCTTCCCTTCCCGGACCATTCATCGCTAAATCCCCAGTCACAGCCCGAAGCGCTGGTGGCCGATCCCAAGGGACATTTTGTAGGGTTTTCCCCCATTCCTTTCATTCTCAAAGAGCCCGCTAGGTGGCAGCCCCGCCTGCCCGGTGTGTCGCGGGCTGTAGAGCATTATTTATAGCTGACAGGGCAGTAGAAATAGCTTTTATTTCATAATTATTTTTATTTCTAATCTACTAAAACAAGTTTTGAACAGAATGTCCCCATTTCTGCACTGGAGCCCAACACTGAGACCAAGCAAGTGAGCTCTGCAACCTGTGAAAATGAACAGACAAAGCCTACGAAGAACTAAAAAATACCGTGCACTTTTCCCCTAAGCAGCTATAGCTGCAAAAGAGCCTCAAGTTTTGCACAAATTTTGCCTACTGGATTGGAAAGAAAGCCTGAAATTGTAACCACCACCACCACAGACCTGGTCAGGTATGTGAAAGGCTGTTTTGCTTTGCAAAGAAACAAAAAGAATGAACTATTTCTGCTTAAAAAGAAAAGAGAGAAATCTCTGCAGAGTAAAAATAAAAGGAATACTCAACCAGAGGGAGCTTTCAAGAACACACCAAAGAGGGTGACTTCAGCTGAGCCACCCCCAGAGGTGGTTACCGAACTGGGGTGGGAGCCCCCAGGCTGGGAAGGGAGAGGGACTGGAGCCGGAGCTGCTGCACACACAGCATGGCCCTGCTTTCTCCTTCCATGTCCTGGGCAAGGACCGGAGGCCAGCCAGCATCACCCAGTCCCTGTTACAAAGCTACAGCTTACCTCTCCAGTCCCCAGACACTAGTGCTGAAAAAAATGGTGTGACTGGTAGGTAGTCAGCTACAGGTAAAATGTTAGCTAACCCCTTCATTTTTATGTCATGTATTTTGTAAGCCTACAGTTACACAAGCAAACACCAATTCTGAAACACAGAAAGCACGTTTAACATCAGCACGCATTTGCGTTTGTGAGGATCTCTATTTCTAGAGCATACACAACACTGCAGCGTGCTTGTGAGCCTGTTTTATGACAGTGAAACGACTGTGGGATTACAGCGTAGAAATAAATTGCCATCTAACTTTCAATGTTGCATTTGGATGCCTTTTTTGCAGTTCTTTATGACACAAATTTGCGGCCATAGAAAGAGGTTTGATTACCCTCATTGTATATCCTTGTGCTAAACTCACAATCTGAACTGTCCCATTTCAAATGAAGTAAAGATTGAATGGAAGGAATCAAACAGATGCTTTTAACAATTCTGTAATAGAGTTCCCACACAGGAGATGCACTTTCCCCCACAAGCAGATGGGTGTAAGACAAGTAAGAGTAAATTCTGCAAGCTGGTGAACAAACAAAATATTCAGCAGTTCAGGAACACTGCAAAAACCACTCACCAAGGCAGCAGCTCCGGTTCAGACAGGGCTAAGCGTGGGAGGCTGCATGTGGATGATGAAGAAATAATAAGAGTAACCCAGTTTTATCTCAGATTTTTTTCCCCCTCTTTTCTATATCCAACATTAACACCCAGAACTGCCAGTTTTTTGAACTTGCTGTAACAAGCATTGACAGCAATAGCAGAGCCTGCTCCATAATGAAGGGCGATACCTTGCACTTTAAGAAGTCAGCTTTTCTAGAACATCTCTGTATGAATGAGGTTCCCCCTTCTCTGGCCCAACCTTCATAAGACAACACAAATGACCTGAGAAGCGTCAGAAACATTCCAGCTTTAAAACCAATAATCTGTTCAGGTTATAATAACCACAGGTCACAAGGGCTTTCAAGGGGATTTATGCCTTTTCAGAAAGATGCTTTTTAGTGCATTAGGATGAAAGCACACCTGCTTTGGGCATTTAAGAGCTCTGGAAGAGGGCCCAGTGGGGGAAGAAGAGGACAGGCAAGCTGGGTTTGCTGCAGGACTTCGCCCCAGTGATGCAGTTATCACAGCTCACAGCCTTTCCCTGACTTATGGGGTGCTGCTTCTCCCAGCTGCAAGCACAAAGGAGGCCATAGAGGGAATGCCGTGCCCAAGAGCACAGAAATTTGCAGCAAAGCAAAGACTTGCAGGTGGGTCACCCATGTTCCCAGCCAGCCACCTGACCTCTTCTGCAGTCTTTCCTTCAGACAGGAATGTGCAGCCACAGACAGGATGAGCAAAGAGAGGGCTGGTAAGGAACTGGGTTAAGGATCAACCAGCAGAAGCCTGTTGAATATCAACAATTAAAATCATCTTTTAGTCAGACTGAGATGAGAGAGAAAGCTGCGACTGAAGATTTTCAAAGGCAATTGAAACTTACACACATAGGAAAATGATTGGAAATAACTGAAAATGTTTATTTTCAAGGTTTCAATGGGAACATGTGCCCTGCCCAAGACCTTGGTGCATCTGAACATCTTTTTCACTCTGAGCACCGCTGGCAGACACCTGGCACACACACAGCAGCTGGCAAACGGCCTCACCGTGCTGAATGGCAGCATGTTTCCATGCTTACACTGGTATGAGCTCCCTGCCCGGGCACTCCTCCTGCCAGCAGTGACTGTACAAGGAGCTGTACCTGTCTAACTAGAGCAGTTTAATTACACAGGCAAATTTTCCCTGCAGACAAGCACTAAGACAGCTAATTCTGTTTGATCTCCAGTAGAAAGCCACCCCTGATGTCTCTGCATCTTTGCAAAATCTGTGAGTGTGCACTGTGCATTCACCCATATCAGGAATAACCTGCAGCTTGGGACCTTCTGGTTCCTGTTATTTTGGCTCAGAATACCCGAATTTCCAAATCTCTGACTTCTGTAATAAGTCTTCTGTATCTCTTGGAATACCAATATTGTTTAAGAAATAAAAGAATAAATGAAAGACATAAAAAGAAATATTCCCCATATACTACATAAAAACCTAGCATCGCTTAGTTTGAGAAATTGACATAATTTATTTTTCACCTTTGTCATTGTAAAAGCCTTGATTTTATTACCGAAAGCTTTTCAGTTCTCCCTGGATAATTTCAGGAAGACAATAAAGAAACTAAAGAAATTGACTAACTCCCCCCCCTAAAAAAAAAAAAACACCAACACAGTAGGAACAAGGAGTGTGCACGCAGCATTTTAACACTGTGCTCAATGCAACGTGCCCCTGACTTGTTTTATTCCAGGCTGGCACTGGTGCAAAGCAGAGTCAAGGGCAATAGCGTGGGCCACAATCTTCTTACAAGGTCCCAGCCAGGTGACCTCCTGACACTCCCACTTGTTCTTACTGCTTTGGAAGCCAGGCACAAAATGCATACCCTATCCACTGGGCATCTCCCTGGTCAGCAACACTCAAGCAGTGCTGAGCCTGCCCCAGAACTTGAACTTCTGAAATCAAACACGTTGGAGGTATCAAAAACCAAATTTGATCTAATACCATCAGATCACATCCCATCTAACCCCTTCAAATGTGAAAAATTCACTTACTAATATAGTTGCAACCAGTCATCAAGCAACCCTGAATAACTACTACAGGCTGAGCGAAGGGAAGGTATCAAGTTTTCTACACAACAACTCTCTTAACTGAAATTCAAACACATCAATACGTGCAAAACTTGACTTCTACCAAGTAACAAAGGTAGTTCATTTGTGGAAGAAAAAAGTTGTCATCCATATATGTTTGAGCAAGTAAACTGTGTATGCAGAGATTAGGGTTTGCTGGCACTATTCAGCAGGTTTGAAATGATGGGTTTTGTGGTATGAAAACATATGTGAATATTTGCTTTCTCTAAAAACTAGTTAGGGTGTGTTGACAGTACGGTGAATGGAATTATGGGACCATTTTTTCCCGCTTCACAGGTAAAGAAAAGCCTGCCACCACTCAGTCTTACAAGTGCATTTAGAAAACAGTGGAAATGAGTGTCAATAGGGCTAAACTGAAGGAATGGCAGCACTGACCACAAACGCTGTATGCTGAGAGAATTACAAGGGCCTTACAGAAAATTATCAAAAGCTGCAGAAGTACTCAGAGTTTGGGCCAAACAGTGATTTATACTACAGTAATTCTACTCATTTCATTACATCACTCCAGTTCCAAAAAAAAATTCTAAAAGCTTTCACATTTCTCCCCATCATTGCAGCTTTCAAGCATCTTCCATATAACAGCAATAATTTTAGCAAAAGTGTTGAATATCTCAACTCTCTGACATTTCTTCTTAGAATGAAAAAAAAAACCAAAAAACTTTGGCAAAATTAAAAGGAGCTGAGAGCTATGGATACAAAGCAGTGCCAAGTGAGTATCATCTTCCTAAGATGGAAAGTCATTTTTCCTGGTCTACGGTGGTCATGCTAAATGTTCACTTAATATTTACTTCCCCAAGGTCAAATGTTCTCCAACTTGTCACAGAGGTTCACCAATTAACAGTTTTCAAGAAGACAACATGGAGAAATGCAAACTAATTACTGCATTTAAAGACCCTTCCATTGGTTTTGGATTGAAACTGGAAGATGCTGTAGCAATGTGAACAGAGAATCCATGTGCTTGTAGGGCCGAAGCAGTGCACAAAGGGAGAAGAAGGGCTGCAACTAAGACCCCGCACCCCTCTGAACCCCTTTGAAGTGAAGAAAGTGTTGCCAGAAAGAAGTAAATAAGCTGAAAACCTGCAAGCTGTTGCTGCTGCCATGATGCCCTCTGCAGAAAAATAGGCAACAGATCCTTGTTAGCATGTTTAGCAAAGGGTGACTACAGCAACTGGAAGAAGCCCAGCGTGGGAGCAGCCCAACAGGCTCTGGTAAGCAGCCACGCAGCCTGCCAGCTGGGAGCTGTTCATCATTTTCATATACAGCTACAGAGTCTATAAATTAGGACTGTTGAGCCTAGAGTTAATGTGCACGACTTGCAAAGCTTTATTAGTGAGGAAGGACTGACATCTCCATGAGACCTTGAAGCTTTAACAAAGAACAAAAAAAAAACACCTCACAAAGCAGTGATAATTAAGTTTTGTGGAGAATCGGAGAGAAGCTCCAGCTCCTCACTGATCAGCTAAGTAGGGACAGTAAGATCAAAATGGCAGACAAAGATAACATCTTGGTTTTGTTCTTCTGGGGTTCACCTTTTCATTCAGTGTCACTTCTGTGTCTGCTTCTTTTCACCCCAAACACGACTTCTTGTACAGATTTTAATATATTAGGTAGAAGCAGAGAAGATTGCTGTGATTGGAAATGCCACTGAAATGTACATGGGACTGTTTGCGTGATTTGTGATGCTTTTATATTATTTGCAGTTGAGAACGAGAGTTTTCCCCTAGTTCTCCCAATATACAGACACTCTCTATATTGCCTTCATTCAGTTACCATTCATCCTCTGTAATCAGACCACATAGTTGTTTGAGCATGCACTTGTCAGAGCGCTGAATTTCAGATCAGAAGAGCTCACAAATGTATAAATGTGTTTCAGTGAAAAATTCACAAAATTCACAGAAATTCAACAAAAGTTGAAGCAGAATTTCTAACCCATCTCACTGATGCTAGAAGTCCCTCCACTAACTTAATATGAAGAGGGAAACCCTGACTCCTCTCTGTCCTCATCAAAGTCACTGGAATTTTGCTATTGATTGGCTTTGACAGTGCTTCGATACTATCCAGTTTTACTCACATAACCAACTGTAGTCTGACTGTACACTGGATATAGCAATGTCTCTATTAGACATTAACTAGAGATTACACAGGCACTAAATTAGAAATTGTTTGGAATGGAAGAATAACATTGCCTTATTATTCTTCTGCCACTGCATTTTGTATTTCAATAGACTCTTCAATTAAAAAAGAGGCTATTTTAATGGGAGTGTCGTGTTTTAAGACAGCTGGTCCTGGTCTAGTCTGCTCCAAAGTAACATGTGCTCTAAGGTAACCTTTACTGCAGTGAAGCAGAGTGGAAAAAGCCAGGACATGCTTAAAACATGAGAAATTAACAGCTCCAGCTGTAGGGCTGTGTTCTTCTGCAGTTGTGCCAATTCATGGTTATACCTCTGATAGCTTAATGAATGCATCAGTATTATTTTTTTTCTCTGTGATTTCTTTGCGTCACAAATATGAACTGGTTAGAAGATTTACTGTCTGGAGTAAAGACGAATATCAGCAGCAAACTCCAGCTTATGGTTTGTAACTGAATTCCCTGTGCTGAAACATCTTCAAATATACCAACAGATATTCTCTAGACAGCCCATGTCTCTGCCCTCTCCAGTAATGCTTTTAACCTTGTCTGCCCTACCAAAAACTGCCATTAACTTAGCCCTAGCATGTATCAGCTTTGGAAATTCTCAATTCACCATAAAAATAAATGAATTCTTTATTAAAGAAAGAAATCCGTTTTACTGAGATAAAACTAAAGGCTCAGTAATTATGATAGTTTTAGAAACCATTTTAGTTTTCAGCATTTGCAGGAGCAAAGTTGCTGTATTTCTTTGCCCAAGACACTGTACAGCACAGTCATTGGCAATGTTGGAACTAACTTCTCTTTCAAGGGTTTTCTCAGTGCATTTCAGATCTTACGAGGTATTCTGTACCCCCTACTTGTGGTACTTCAAGGCACTTTCAGTAATATTGCTCACATGTGGAAATAGACCTGCAGCAAGTAAAGTCAAGCTGCTGCCCTAATGCAAGGACCTGAGCTGCCCTTGTTTGCAGTAACCTCTGCAAGCGCATAAAATGCCTGCAGCTCCCACACAGTGTACCCATACAGCACCTCCAGCACCAGGACTCCAACTCAGCCTTGCCATTAGTTTTCAAGCACTGCGGAGAGCTCAATGTGCCTTCTTCTGCAAGCTGTCTCTCAGCTCAAGGCAAAGCTTGCTCAAATACAGGATAACATAAGCAATTAAATGTGTAGGCATAGGGAGATCGAAGAAAGATACAAAAACGTGTAATTTTTTCTTCATTTCAGCTTAACTGTTTTGCAGCCTGAGAATCAAAGAGAACTGATATACTATATCTACAATCTGAGCTAGCACCGATAACAATATAAAAAACAAGAAAGATCCAGTAATAAGAACTTCTGATCCAAACCTTCCCAGCTTCATTGCTTTGAAAGTTCAGATAACATGGAACAAGGAACTTGCCTTAGTTGGGGAGGTTTTTCAAAATCAGAGCCTGACTGTCAAGGCTTTACACACACAAAAGCTCCTCTGGGCAGCCTTTAAGTGCTCTGATTTAATACAGCTTTGTAGCTAACAATTACTTTCAGAAGGGGAAAGAAAAGATAGTTCCAGTTTGTAAACTGTTTGCTTCATGATGTGGAAGGATAGTAATAGCCAGCACAACTCACGGAGGTGCGCTGCTTTAATAAATCACAAAGTTCGGATCTATAAAGGAACGGCCTTAGCCCTGAGCAAAGCCACTGGACCAGCTGCAGCACCAAGCCAGCACTGGGGATCAGCGCTGGTGGGCAGAGTGGCAGCAAGCAGAACAGGGAACGCAACCTACAGGTGCGTAAGGATCTGCTTGCTCTACTGCCCATAATTCCTGAAAACACAGTCCACACTGTAAACATGTGAAAACTGTACTCAGCTCATTCTCTCAGATAGAGCCTTGAGAAATGTGATTTGATAGTCAACATCTAGATATAGCAAAAACACGGTGGGGGAAGTTCAGTGCAGTTAAATGAATTTGACCTTCCTTCCCCACTTAAAAATAAATCACGTTCCTGACTAACAGCTAGTGAGTTAGGAGGGTTTTGTACTTTGTCATTAAACGTATTGTGAAAGAGAGAGGCATACCATGAGCAACTTGCAAACGCTGCTTTGCTTTGGGCAATTGTTTTCATTTTCCTATAGCACGTGAGTTACGGTTATGCAATCAGAACTATTAACAGCATCATATGTGTGGTAGCTTCACTGCAGCTACACTGTCAGCAGGGAGCTATGAATAAATACAGTAATTGTTATTTTTTATGTTATATATAACTTACTGATTTTAAAACAACCAAACTTAATGCTTTGTAAAACCCAATAAAGAGGCTGTTGAAGAGTGGTGCCTGACTAATGGATTTATGGGAAAGCAAATGCAAGAATGCAGACACCACTGGGAGAAGCGGCCTGTTGTTCGGTGCTCGCACATCTAAGTAGCTTTAAATTGCATGAACTTAACATGAGCCCATTGAACATGTTTGTTTTTTCAAGTTGTAAGGATATTTATATTGTTAATTTACTGCTTTTCAAAACATGTTTGGTTTTTTTTTTTCTGTATAAGAGACTTCTAAGATATATATATTTATGTTTTCTGTAAAGGCTCACGATGTAACCTCTCCACTACCCACTATAACAGCATCACTGAGAACATACACAGATCATTGCAGATATCTCTTTGTATATACATTAGGACTTTTCTGAACTGCCTAACTGGACTTACTGCAGCATTTTCCAATAATCATAGAATCACAGAATGGCCTGGGTTGAAAAGGACCACAATGATCATCTAGTTTCAACCCCCCTGCGATGTGCAGGGTCGCCAACCACTAGACCAGGCTGCCCAGAGCCACATCCAGCCTGGCCTTGAACGCCTCCAGGGACGGGGCATCCACAACCTCCTCGATAAAAGGAAGTGAAATAAAACTAATTGCTTCTAAAACAAATATTTCCTTCCACAAAATGTGAAGCAATCTCCTTATCACTCTTAAAGGACGATAGCTATTCTGAAATAACTCTTGTTACTTGTTCCCCCATTCCTTGCAAAGTTGTTTGTATTGTAGGAGATTCTAAAGAAATACTCACAGATCCTCTCTCAAAATGCTTGCAATTGTTATTAATTTGCTTATAAATAAAACTTTAGAAAGAAAAACAAATCAACATTCCCTCCCACAGAAAAACAGCAAGAAAGAAGCTCAACCAGATCAAAACAGATGAAAGGAAAAGATGGTGAGAAACGAGTATTTATCACAGAGTGCAAAATAGCATGGTTTTCTCTTCTGTCCTTCCTTCTGACTGTGACTATGCATATTTAAAATTTTTCTCATACATATAGATAGAAAGCAACGAACTCTACAACATACCATAATACACTACAAACAAATTTCTAACATTTTTCTGGGGGACAACTGTTTGCAGATGGTATTCCTAAAGGAATTACATCAATCTGAGCAGACGATAGAAATGAGGTATGTTTCCATGATCAGTGACGAGTAGCTAATCAAGCCTGCATGCTGAATATCAAGTATTTTATAATCACAAATTGCACGCAATCCAAAAACTTAAAGAAATAAAATAAAAACCAAAACAGTTCAGCAATTCTGAAAAATGACTAGATTTTCAGAAATTACACTGTGTTTGAGGACATTTGGTGAGCAGACACAGGCTAAATTCATCAAGTAAATTATTCACTCAGCACTAGCATTACAGCTGTGTTTTCCCTCCCAAGACTTTTGCCTTTATTTGCAATTGTGTTGTTTATGCATATGCAAAATGTTTTATCTATTCTATCTATTCTGTTTCCCTCTAAACAATGCGCTAATCTGTAATGACAAGCATGGAGCTGCACATGGAAATCTCATCTTCAGGGCAAGCAAATGCGCTTGGTTCACATCTAGCAACTTTCCAAAATATGGCTGGAGATTGAAACCAATATAAATCTTCTCTAGCAATACAAATGTGCCGTGTTATACAAGAGCGATGCTCTGGTTTTAGGAACTGGTTGTGGTATGACAGTTGAATTCATCACTGATTATTCTGAAAGCATGGCTGTGGCAGCAAAGCGGCGCTTCAATTTTAATTTGCGAGCCTTGTGCAGGGTGACAGATATTTGCATAAGAGCGACAGCGTCTTTAATCCCCCTGTACCCTTGACTTGCTTCTTGGTTTCTTTAAATGCATTTTTAAATCAGCAAAGCTTCAGTCAATTAGGAATTATAATACTTCTTGGGAAAGAAAAAAGCGTTCTCAATCCCCATACAATTTCCCTGAAATAAATTATTTGCATACAGCACAGCTAGCGCAAGTAACTGTATTAAAATGCTACTGCTAATTACATTGTGTCCTTTAAAAATGGACAGTTTTCAATAGAAAAGGAGGGGAAAGTGTTAACTCTCTATATAATTTCAAGCTGTATTCTAAACACACGTTGCCTGACAAATATTTACTGAATATTTCCTGACTAAAACACACGGTGATAGTTATTTTCCTTCTCCCTCATACAAAAGGGCAAGATGACAAAAGCAGCTGTCTGATTAGGGGCACTGCTGTCCTGAATCAATTACATCCCTACAGTCGACAGCTCCACTTATGCACCTGTTTTTAAATAGAAAGCCTCTGTGGCTCTTCTTGTACAAGGGAGATTTGGGGGGAGAAAGCACGAGTGAAAGAAACAATAATTCTTCTGAAGGTCAGCCAGGGCATCCTGCATCCCTCGCTCTCCACACTCACTGATTGCCTCTGAATAGAAAATCCGCCCAAATCTTCTGTTACGACCAAGAAGGGGGGCAGGTGAACATGTGCCACTTCCACTTGCTTTTCAAGGAATATAATTATGTTTAACTGACTGACTTCACAACAAATCTCTTTCTTAGAGCTTTTCAGGCTGAAGGGTGGCAGAGATGAGATCTGGCTGCTCATCCTGATTGCAGCGCACCTCCAGGTACCCAGCACGGCGTCTGCATCTCGCTCCACACTGCTCCTACCCTCCTAGCCAGGGCTACTGCTTCAAATACTGCTCACAGCAGAGGTACATGGGTACTTGCTTTCCTTGTTGCACCACATGCTGACAGGCAATTTCTTTCTACCTTCAAGCCTTAGGTGGCATGCCCCGAAAAATGGCTACAGACTGTGTGCCCACAATATGGTTATTTTGATGAGTTTAGATTTTGAAGAAGGGACTTCTTTGAATTTATCCTGTCCTGTAATGACTAGATCTCTTTCTACAAGACATTAATTACCTCCTTACCACTTGGAAGGAAAAGGAGACTGTTTATGCATAAAGATTTCCCTACAATATGAAATATTTCTCCAGGGTATTTCCATTTACTACCTCTTATCTGTCTAAGCACACTTTTTTTTCTTTATTATTGAGCCTTAGTCTTTGTGTCATGTACATTTGCTTCTTAACAGCATGAAGAAATTAGAATAAATTGTTTTCTTTTAATCTGAATGCACAAAAAGAAATAGAATTGAAGTGATGAAACAGAGTGGGCTTTGACCAGACCAAACGTTCTGCAGTTTGGGCATGTGTACTATTCTCATTTTCACCACTGGTGTGAAATGTCCATAAGCACCTGCTTCCTTCTGTACATAATGGAGGACAGCTAGTCACCCACCTTCATGAAAACTGCTATTTAAATACTAGAGAAGGAAGAATCCCCCAAGTCATACACAGAAGCATGTGTTAACATAATATTTAATTTTTTTTATTTTCCATTTTGCTTTCACATGCAAAAAAAGGTCTGCGAAGTCTTTCATATTTAAAGACTAATCTTAAAGGCATTTAATAAATATGGACCATAAAAAGCAGGGCTGAAAAATCCTTAAACAGCACTTTATAAATGCATTCAAAGCGTTTACTTACTCAGGCCTTATATGTTAACTTTTTAAGTAGATACAATCATATTATTTAGGCCCAAATAGAAATATACATTTAGCCACTGTAGCTCTGTACAATTTAAAATTGTACAAAGCGTGAACAGTTCAGAGGTTTAACTTCCTGACATGGATGACGGAGGAGACAACAAGCTGGGACGCTGCTCAATCTCACACTTAAAAACAAGGTAGAACTGGCTGGGGATATATATGAGAGTTTTCAGAAAAGGGAACACAGAAGAAGCAGGACCAAAACCACGAATGGCAGAAGAGCAAACTTGGGCCTGTAAGGTCCTGCTTGGAAAGGTGCTGTGGGAGACAGCCCTGGAGAGAAGGATGATCCAGGACAACACACTGACTTTCAACCAGCTCCTACTCTGAGCTCAAGAACAGTCCATCCACGCGCAGGAAACCAAGCATAGTCACAGGATGTCTGCATGTATAAAGAAGGAGCTTCTGACGCAATTAAGACATCAAAAAAGAGGCAGACGAGGTGATCCTGCAGCTGAACAGGGACAGTAGACCTGGTGTTAAATAACACAAAAAGGCTTGAGGTACCCAATGCTATCTTCATCTCAGATTTTACTGGCCTTCAGAATTCCCAAGTCCTTGAGACCAGTACAAAAGTCTGAAGAAAGACAGCCTGTGTAGAAGAGGACCAGGCCAGACAACACTTAAACAAACTTGACAGGTCCCTGAGACTTGTCTCAGAATCTGGTTTCCAGAAGGAAAGATGCACCTCCAAAGTATGAGTGATCAGTATGACACCACTGTGTCATACTAAGGAAAACTTCCTGTCTAGTGGGTCTGTCTGTCTCCACTAATGATTTGGTGAATCCAGGACACTCTTTTTGACTCCATGCTTAAGATGTATAAGTTGAGATGGGGAAAGTATCAACAGTATTCTGTTGATGCTGATGAAAGACAAATATTCAGAAGATTTTAACTATCCCACTGCTTGCACAAATCCTTTGGTACCTAAAGAGCTTTGGAAATATGAGACACGGTGTCTGCCATATTGGAAAACAGAATGCAAGCTTTTGTACTCAGGTACAGACATAGTGGAAATTTTTACCTGCAAAAATTACATTCAGATTCCTGAACTGTGATACTTTAGGGACTGCAACTACTTAGAAATGTATTTATGAATTCTAATAGGACTTATCTAGATAGGATATCTTAAGAATGCAATATCTAAGGCTGAGGAATGACCTTTCCAAAATATACTACTACGGAAACAAAGCTCATAATACAGCCTAATACAAAGCTATCTTTGTAATTAAAGGAATCATTTCCACTACAGACAGATGTTTTTAAAAATCCTAAAAGAGAGTGTGGCAGAGCAAATTATTACTTATTAAACAAACTACACATTTTTAGTATTCTTTTCCTTAACGGTGTCTGCAACCTCTTTTATTAAATGGCAAGTATCACACATATTGACTTTTACTCAAAAATACAGAAATGAAAGGCCATTTATTAAAGGAAGAGAAAGTCCAGTCATTCAAAAGGGTACTGTCAGAAAAATTTCCAAAGAACAGGAGTAAATATTATCAGCAAAAAGAACTTAAATAAAGGGAACAGTACGGACACAGTAGTAGTCAAAAGCCAAACAAGGGAAGAGTGGGCTCATAGAATCATAGAACTATAGAATCACCAAGGTTGGAAAAGACCTCCAAGATCATCCAGTCCAGCCATCTACCTACCACCAATATTTCCCACTAAACCACGTCCTAAACATTTCTTGAATACGTCCAGGGACAGTGACTCAACCACCTCCCTGGAATCATAGAATATCTTGAGTTGGACGGATCACTGAACCCAACCTCTGGCTCCAAACAAGACAACCCCAAAATTCAAACCCTATGTTTGAAAGCATTTTCTAAACGCTTCTTGAACTCCAGCAGCTTGGGTCTGTGACCACTGCCCCAGGGAGCCTGTTCCAGGGCCCGACCACCCTCTGGCGAAGAACCTTTTCCTAATTCTCAACTAGGGTTGACCATCCCCTGACACAGCTCCATGCCGTTTGCTTGGGCCCTGTTGCTGTCACAGAGAGCAGAGCTCAGCGCTGCCCCTCTGCTCCCTTTGTGAGGAGCTGCAGCCACCATGAGGCCTCCCCTCAGCCCCCTCTGCTCTGGACTGAACCAACCCAGGGACCTCAGCTGCTCTTCATACATCTAGTCCTTTAGACCCTTCACCATCTTTGTAGCCTTCCTTTGTACACTCTATACAATAGTATGTCCCTCTTACATAGTGGCAATCAAAACAACACACAATATTTGGGGGTCATTTAACTTTAGAAGTGCTCTCAACACATTCCCCACAACATTCTTGAATCCACATTAGGATGTTACAGTCTAGATGGGTACCAAATTGTGTGGCTGAGATGGCGATGGTCAGTGGGTCAGCTCTGTTCTGAGGCTGGTTACCAGCACAGCATCACAGAGGTATGTCCTGGGACCAGTCCTGGTTAACACCTTGCCAGTGACCCAGAGGAAGTAGTGGAGTGCACCACTCACTGTGTCACAATGGACAAGTGCAAAATCCTGCATGTTGCGGGTTGGGCAGGCATGAGCTGAGCAGGAGCCAGCAGTGGTCACAGCGGCAAAGACAGCCAACTGCACCCTGGGGCTGCAGGTACATGAGTATTGCCACAGTCAGCACTTCTTAAAACACTCTGAGGCTCTCAAATACACAACAGACTCTGATACACTTAAGCAATTTCCTAAGAGGGCTATGACATTCAACAGGGCCCGGAGCACTTCTTTGTGAGGGAAGGCTGAGGGAGACGGGCATGTTCAGCTTGGAGAAGAGACCTAGCAGCAGCTCCTGGCACTGACACGGAAGTTACTGAGAAGATGCCGGGCTTTTCACAGTAGTGCACAGCAGAAGGATGGAAGACAATGGGCATAAGCTGAAATGAGAGGTCCAGACAAAGGGGATGGAAGGCTTTTTTCCGCTGTTTGTAGAGAGGAGTAGTGTAATTAATTGCCCAGAGAGGTCACACGGTCTCCATCCTTGTAGATTTTCAACATCACCTGGACGAAACCTTGAGCAACTTCATCTGAAGTCATAGCTCGCTCTACTTTGAGCAGGCAGTTGGGGTAAACACTTTGTCATCTCCCTTCTAACATGAATTACTCTGTCATATGTTCAAACTGCAATAATGGAAAATGAGAGCAATCTATTCCCTAGTAATAAAACAATTTAAATTTCTAAACACATTATGCTGACTTTATAATTCTGTATTCCAATCTCTTGTTGCTAATGGTTGCCAAGAAATTAGGCACCTTGCTAACTCCACACTAACTGCCATGCAAAATCTCACATTTTATTTAGAACATGCGTAACTCACAACAATGGGCAAAACAAACACACTATTCAGAAGGAAAAATGTGTACTGACTTTTCCAAAGACTCATGATGATATTTTTATTAATCTTCCTTTGCCTTGCAAAACTCAATAGGGCTGAGACTTTTGGTATGTTTTAGGTGTTACATAAAATAAATTTATGCAAGGTGTGTATTCTCCTTGTCAAATTAAATTACAGTAGGTTTCTCAAAATACCCATTATATTAAACACAAATTGAAAGAGGGGAAAATCTGCTGGACTAAAGAATGATAAAAAGGATAACAATCTATATTTTTGTACAGCCTGACACTTAGGAAAAAAAACCCGTAAGCATTTTGCTCTGCAAAAGATTCAAAATATTATTCACTTTGCTTTTCTACGCAAGATTTGTGTGTGTGTGTGTTTGTTTTGTCATTTAGTAAGTCAACCTCAAATGCTGAAAGTTATGGGTTTGAGATTACCAGGCAGCAAATAGCCGAGAGCAATATGCATGGATCAGAGATAGTTCAAGTTTTGTATTGTTCGCTCTCCCACAGACACGCCTAAGAGGTAATTCAAACTGCTCCCACTTTGGCAAGGATGATATCACAGCACTGCTGTATTTAGACATAATAAATGTCCTATTGCCAGCTACAACCCCAAATCATTTCAAGCCTGGAACTGAACTTCAAAAATAATATATATTTGTAGCACTCAGTCACAGGAAAATGAGCAGCTTTATAGCAATCTTCTTAAAGGGAGACTTCCAGTTTAGACAATTTGAGCATCACTCTTCCTGGCAGATCAACACTACCACGCAGTACTAACATTGGCAGTCTAAATTAGGTAACAAAAATACAGTATTTCTAGGATCTAAAATATTTCACAGACTCCACTCTCACCTCTCTTAAGATGAAAAGGCTCGCCATGTCACAACAGTCTGGGCATCATCAGAGTTTTCTACCTGGGACACACTGCTCATATTTACCTCTGCCAAGTGAGCACCTAACAACATCGAGAAGTATGACTTGAATGTTAAGTGGCATTTGAGACATGTTAGATGACTATTCATCAAGTTATTGAAAGCAAGTGAAAAGAATAATATTTTTCTATTTTAATTATCCTTATACAGTTACTATTATAGTAGCTGTGCTACTATTTACTTTCATGGTAGCAATGATGAAATAACTCACAATGAGATGGAATTAATTTAGCTACATTAAGAGAAGTAAACAATCATTGAGATTTCAGCCTGAAAGAATACCTAGAAAGTCAATACCTAAGAAGTTATTTTCCCAACATGAAGGTGTGAAGCTTGGTGCACAACAACAGCAGTCTTTGCATTACACTTGCTTGTGTCTGCATTTCTCATATACCCTCAGTCTGCTGAGGTTCCAGTAAAATCTGAATTTGATCAGCAAGAAAACTTAGCAGGTGCATCGTTTATTTTTTTTGTTCCATGTACAGCTAGTGACATACTTTTTCTTTTTTCAAGCCTCCCCTTGGGATAAATCACACCTGAGTTACAAAATAAACAGGGCGAGCAGGTAGCAGGTCTTTGCCAAGGGGCAAATTAATGGGGGAGTTAATAAGGTTTAATGTTACCCTGTTACTAAGCCTGAACCATAAATCTTTGGAATTTCACATGAATGAGAAGTATGTCCCTCCGTGTTGCAATCCAAGCAGTTGCAGTCAAGCAAACATTAAATTAACTAAACCAGGAAGCTAGCACAATTAACTAGTCAGCACTATTTGGCCAAAGCAGCAAATAGTTGAGCATAGTCCAGCTGGTGTGGGTCCTGGTAATGGTGCAGTGGCCAGCCTGCCTGTAAAGCTTGCCTCCCAGCAGCTCTGTGCCCTGTGACCACCACCGCAGAGAGGTGAGGCTGCAATAGAAAGGTGCCAGAATAGCCAGGCCAGGTCCACAAGCAGAACAGAATTGGAGGCTTGCCAGAGGTTCATAACCTAAATCTGAAATCCAGCTTCAAAAACAGCATCCAGAAATTGACAGACTGCGATTATTTGCAGAAGACACGACCTGTACCAGCACGCTCTGAAGGCCCATTCCCCATTCCTCTGCTGTGGTGTGTAAACACTTTGGGCACATCATGCCAGGGACCATCTAAACCCACAAGTTTTACTTCCACCAGAAAGCACACCTTTTCTTTCAGTGATACATGAAGATGGAAAACATCAGCAATAAAGGATGAAAACCTCAACATCTTGACCCTGTCAAGGTTACATATTTTCAACAATTCAAACAATTCCTGTGGGAGGAAACAGCACACAGCAGCTCATGTCATTCCATCTCTTTTCCTTCTAGAAACAGTGAACAATTCAGGTGGCAGCATCCCAAATGCAGTTGAGTTTCAAAGCCTCTCTTCTCCATGTATATGCATTATGCCCTATAACACTCTGTGCTCTTTTCAACTTTGCTGGCCGCAGCTCCATTATCTCAGGAAGTTGCTGTAACACCTGCCTACTGTGCCAGCCAAAACAACACCATCTGTTGCACAGCCTGCAAGGTCTATGAACCACAGCTTTTTTATGATTTGCCTAAAATATAATGAATCCTTTCTACCCTAGCATGCCAGGCCCAGCAGCCTCCCCGGAGTTTTGCAGGGTGCTTGCTTCCCTTCCCCATCCCTTTTGCTTCTGTCTGGTATGGGGCCAGCCCAGCACCAGTGCACAGGACCCTGCTGATGATGATCAGAACAAAACCCCTCCCAAAACAGCTAGCAAAGGAGTGCCAAATTCAGAGGCACTGCTGCATTAGGTTGCTAATTGTGGTCTGTGTAAGAGAGAATAATGCTTAGTGCAACTCCTTATTATTCTCCAGTTTAGGTTTTGAAAGGGTGCCAGCAAGTAAGTTGATGCCAGGGCAGATTTTACTGTCAGAAAGCCCTGATCTAACAGAAAGCACATGCAAGATACACTGGCCAGCCACTCGTTGCCACAGCATTCCCTGTCACTCTACACTCTCTTCCCCACTTTTATTTCCCTCTATTCTCCTTCTAGTCATTCCCTTCCTGGCATATCTCAGGCTCTTTCCTATTCTCACACAAAGACTAATTGGCACTGCAGTAACCCACACGTTCACTTATTAAGGTGATGAAAAGGAATGGGAATGAGATGAGGGAGTTCACACTTTCCAGAACTCTATTACAGACTCTGTACACTCAAGATGATTATCCTGAAAACTTGTTCCAGCATTATCCTTGTCTGTCCTCTGTCTTCCTTCAGGTTTGGGAAACTTACTGTCAGATTTCTGAGCATTCTGTGGAATATAAAGATTAATATGATCCACCTCGATATTAAGGAGGATTGAGAAGTCTGACCCATTTTCATTAGTATGTCTCTGAATATTTTGACTTGTCTTTCCTGCCTGTTTTCCTCAAACTAAGGAGAACAGGAGAGCTGTAGGCCAGATGGACAAACGGGCAGGCCAGCTGCATACACGTTGTTTCCTTGCAGGGAGGGGTTACAGGGCATAGCCTAAGCAACTGCTCTGGAAAGAGCTCAAACAGTTCTGAAGAGAAACAATAATTACGCATGTCCTAATGCTCAAGTGAATTTACTTACCTAAATCTCAAACATTATATTTAATACGCTGGTGATAGACTATTGGACTAGATGATCTTAGAGGTCTTTTCCAACTTTTATCATTCCATATGAACTAAGATTAACTTTCTGGGATTCAGCTTACCTGAATCCTTGTTGCACATAACATAAAAATGAGGCTTATCAGAAATGAGCAGTACTTTCCAAGGCACTGAGAGTCAGAGTGCCCAGACAAAAATCAATAGCTATGAGTAAGTCTTCTAACAGACTTTCCTGCTTCACATTCGGCTAAAATACATTCCTTGTCCAAAAGTATAGGGTTATGACACTTGTCATCTCTTATACAAGGAAAGAAGTTCCCAGCTGCATGTAAGAGAAAGTAATCCTTAAACACACCCAAGTCCTTCCCACCAATGACCAAGTAGTCAATGCTGCTGTCATGCACTATTATTTTTCCCTTAGTTGTAATTTTCAGTCCTTACTTTGAACGTCCAAATGTGCAGGACTCCTCACCAAGACCATGCATTTTGCTTGCATCAGGACTTGCAGACTGCACCTTATGGAGGCTGCTGCCCACTCCAGTTGGTACAGTTTGAGGGTAACAGGGAAGGTTTTGCTCCAGCCTTGTCAAACTGCTCTTTTATGAAGTTAAGGTTCCTATTTACTTTATAGCTGGCCCTGACTCTCTGACACTACCCACACAGGCGAAATTTAAACCTTTCCCACCACAGCTTTCTGTCGATATCATCTGTGATTAGTAAACAGCAATCATTTTTAATGTTCTTTGGAAAATGTTTTGGCTGCATTTCAAGCATTTTTTATTTATTCTCATCATGATCTTTTCTGTAATTAAGTTTAAGATAATTAACATTTTCCTTATAATCTGTATCTGCACATCTTTTTACGCATGTTCCAGAACATTAAACTGTGCTTAGTAAAAGCTGTGTTGTATTCTAGAAAACAACAGAATCACTGAAGGTCAAAGTCTAATTTTAATTCCACGTAAATAATAAATGATAGTGCATAAAATAATGCAGTATTTACTCCAAATTCCCAAATGACATTTGACTGGAAATTGGTTTTGTATAGCTATTTACTTCCCCTAATGTCTAACACGTACCAAATGTACCTTATAAATACCGAAGGTGATGAAAGTCAGTAGTTCAACAGAGTAATCCACTGTGGATTCAGTGGTAATGGGACAACTGTAACCCTGGTATAGTTTTAATTTAAGTTTTTCAAATGTTAATAGATCAGAAGAAGAAAATACAGAGTCACTGAAAAAATCAATAGACACATCAGGAAAAACAAAAAACAAAGTTACAGGCTCCAACATTTGCATACGTCAGGCTAAAGATTTATCTTTTACATACTTAATATAAGCGCTTTTAATGTAATTTCAGCTTTGACAGAACACAGTTTCCAATAGAACTATGATGAATTGACTCTACTGAAGGAAAGCTTAATGCCTATATCAGTACTAAAATCAGAATTTAGGGCTGTATTTAAAATCTTGTAGCTGCCTCTCAGTGTGGTGGTCCATCCACAAAACACTAAAGCCAACACAGAAAAATCTCAATTAGCAGTTTTAAGAATAAGAAGTTTATACATATGATGTATTTTTAGAACAAATTAAGTTCATAGCACAGCTGCTAAGATTATGCAAGGCAATAATTTGTATAAAGGTCACATGGATATTTGAAGGTATATCTTGATAAATTTGAATTTAAATAAAAAACAGTCTGAGATGACTATAATATTGCAGAAGAAGCTTTAGTAAAGAGTTGTTAGTCAAAGTGATGATGGCCAGGATCAAAATTAAATGGCAAAACCACAACAGCTCAGTGATATCCTGGTAACTCAAATATTTTTCCACACTTTCCATAGCATTTAAACAACACGCAGTCCTCAAAAACATTTGTAACACTGAAAAGCAGCCAATAGAAAGAAGCTTCTTTTTTTGTCACTAGATAGGCAGGTTGATGCTTCTTTTCATACCACCAATTCAGGAGTTTTCAGATTTTTTTCAGAATTCTGAGTTTCAGCTGATGAGTCATGCTGATTTTATCTGAATAAACAAACAAACCAACACAAAAGCTGCATTATAAAAGGATATAATTTGTGTTAGTTTCCTTTACTGAGCAGAACGTGCTCTAAAAATTTTCTCAGCATCTACGAACTGAGTAGCAGACCAATAATACTCCCTGTGTTACCAGGTATGAAATACTTATATTAATAAACTGCAAGGCACATTAAAAACATGCTAAAAGGTTTGCTGTTATTCCACTGAACTCTCTGTTACTCTTCTGCTGTATGTTAACTACTACTAGAACCACAGAAATGATTTTCCAGTCTATTTTCTAAATAGTGTGACAGCCATCATCTGAATTTATATGAATTCAATGAATGAATATTCAAAGCAATCTGTCTAAAACCAGAACTTCTTCCAGGGATTTTTATACGCTGACAGCAGCACAGCAAAACCCTCTCTTTACCAAGGTGTAGCAGTACAGACAGAATTCCAATTGTATTTTCACTGAAAAAGGGCTTGTCTTTTAGTCTTTTCCAAACACACCAAACATGCTTGCAGGCCCCACCTCCTCCTGCTACCTGTTTGAACTAACAAACTGTGGATGATGGTTATTTATTTAAATAACTGATCTCCAGTAGATAAATATGTAACTGAGAAAAGTTCCAGGTCATTAAAAGGATCCTTAGCTGTATCTCCAGTGGCTCCTCTAAAATGGAAGGTTTTCTCATTAAAACCACAGAAGTGTTCCTTTAAATGTTGGCAATCATGTAAAGTTCAAATCACCATTTGAGCCTTCTAATACTACCACAACTGTTCATAATGCTGAAGTATTCATCCTCTTTTCTACATCCTTTCCTTTTTATTTTGAAGATGACAAATCTTTCCCCCTAAGTCACAGGCATTTGTAATGCTGGCAGGAATTCAGTGGAAGATAGAAGCGTCTTCCTTTCCCAGGCTGATATCAGACCTATCCTGCCTTTGTGAGAGACAAGAATCCAATATGCCCTGCAGCTCAGAGCTAAAAAACAGAAAAATCACACTGGGGTCTACTGACTGGCTGACTGATGGGCCTCGGCCCAGTGTGAGACAGAGGCATTGCTTCTATGAAGGCTGAAGCCCCTGCCATGCACATCATCCACTTCAGAGCACTGGTTTATACCATTTGCCCAAGTCCTGCAAAAACCACACACAGGACAGAAATCTAAATGCAAGGTTTGTTCAAAGTATACAGCCTCCAGCCTTCTCTCTGTAAAACTTTTCTATTTCTCTGGATTAATGAATAAAACGTAGTTGTGTTATAGAGACTGAGTTAAAGCAACACCTGTCATAACAATCTGCAACTGATTTCTGTCTCTTAGTGTTTGGTGATTTAACATTTATGCGAAAGATCTCTATCAGTACTAGGTTGCAACATTTAATACTGCTCTAGTTCATCATGGGTTAATACCAGACTGTTTCAGTGAAATGAAATGTGTAAACATTTGATGTTTTCTGCCATGTAGTCTTTTTCTGGCCCCCGAATTTTAACTCCTTCACATCTGCAGGATGCAAGGATGGTCTTGCAGGTTAATTTGTTCTCTCTCTCCCCTCAAAAGCCCCCCAAAGCTCCCAGTATTATGTCCTCATCTAGTAAAAAGGCTCAAAATTTTGAAGAAAAATATGAACTAATAGAAAATAACCCTTCTATGCTAATAAAAATAAAGGCCTTACTTTCAAACGTGGAACATTCAGCAGCTTCTACTAATCATGATGTGCAATGAAAAAGAGATCCAGAAACTTATTTAGGGAGCTACGATTAGCCTTTAAAAAGCTTTCTTAAGCAAAAGATATACTCCTTTCTGAGGGGTAGACTATTTATGTAAGTAAATTAAGAACACACATTAACGTTTCTAGAATCAAGGCTTTTAAATAATGTAAGATGCAGTGGGTCAGTGACATGCAGGAGTAGTGAGACAATGCAAATACTTCTCTTCATCAGGCATGCTGGAGTTGCACGTGTCTGTCAAATTCAGTGTGAAAACACGTATCAAAGATATATTACAAATTGAGCTCCTAAAAACACAAGTAAACAACCCCAAAACCAGCAAAACAAAACAAAACCCTAAACAAATAAAGATGTTAAATGACCCTAGCAAAATTAAAGAGGCAAGAAGTAGCCCTGACATCTCCAGGTGGAGTTCTGAAGGAAGACGCATGCTCTTTGCTGGGGATCAGAACTAACCCTCAGACAGTTGGGCCCCAGGAATCAGGCCTCAGAAGATGCCACTCCTGAGCAGATGTGTGCTCTACCACCATTCCTGCACCAAGCCAAGGACTGGGCCTGACCTACTGGTGTCTTCACTAAGAACAGCTTGATCAGATCTCTGATATCAGAAACTGTGTGATAGAAATGCAAATCAGTGATAAAGAATTTTTTTTTTTTTCCCCCAAAGCTTGCTGTGTGCTCAGTGAGTTGACCCAGGGTACTTTTTTCTTACACACTGTTTGTGATGGAGACAAACAAGCCACTAGCAGCAGCTTGCCATCTGTTGACACATTTTCATCTGACGCTGTACTTAGCACTGAATTTCATTTTTGCTTTTATGTAGAAAAATCCAATCGTCCCCCTATTAAACCTTATATGACAATTTCAGAGATTGGCCTGTTCGCAATGTATGATGCACAGCAATAAGCAGATCTCTAACAATGGCTGGGTGCATGTGGAGTCAATCACATTCTCTTGGGATTTGACCACATATTTTCCTGGCTCATGAAAAAGCAAAAGGTCATTGAAACTGGAGAGCCATCACCTGAGCTGAAGTGTCCTACTGTAAGGTCAGAACAGTCCTGAGCCATATTCAACACGCACTGTTTAGTAGATGACTGGAGGGGTTAGAGATGTTTGGAGAGCCGAGATATATTCAGACTACTACAAATCAATCGTTAAATAGATTTAGAAAACAGGACCCCAAAATTGCTGAGGTGACTCATAAACACATGCCATTTGGTGAAGGAAAACCAGGAAGTGATGTTTTATTGGCAGAAAAAAAGGAGCAAATGGGCTGTACACAGGCAAGAGCAAGAAAGGAAAGACACTCCACAGCCTGGATGAACAGGTATGTTCAGAATCTAAATGGTCTGTAACTGGCTCACGCTGGGCTGATGAGCTCTGTGCAGCTCTGCTGAAGTCCCACAGCCCTCCCTTGGCACAAAACCTGGAGAACTACTGACTTATTCCTGCTGGACTCTAACTCTGAAGAAGGTTGAAAAGATGGCACAGATTCAGCCTCTCAGACTGAAAAAGCCCCCTGGGAATGTACTGTAGTGGGATCTTAACCCAATAACTGAGTAACCATCCAGCAGGGGGAATTTTAACAAGACTGTAATAAAGCTCTTACTACTGCTCAGTCTGATACATTAGAGAATCTTTTTCCCATCCAGCTTCATTTAAGTTTTTTCCTTCCTGCCCCTCCGCCTTCTGTCCCCAAATAAATCCAATAAACTAAGTAGCCATTTAGTTAAAATCTTTTTAGGGTCAGAGCCCTCAATTCCTTCAGGACTCTTGCAGTCCTATAATCATTTCTTAAACTCTGTTTTTCTAGATCATTGATTTTTTTTCAGGGCTGCTTGAAACTGCTCCTCTGGTAGCATTTGTGTAATAATGTGTTGCCTAGTGAGCATCTTCCAGGTCTGACACACACAGTTCCACACCAGTGTATGCCTCTGATAGTCCATTAGAGCCAGCTTCCACTGCAATGAGAAGTGCATCAATTTTGATTGTTTTATTTAAACTATTTTCTACCTCTGACACCAAGATTAATGCTGTAATTCTGTGAAGTCTGTGGAATAGTCTGGAGAAGTGCATGGGTCTAGCTGCTATTTTAGAGCTGACAGTTGGCTTTCATTGCAATGCAGTGTGAAACCAGAGGACCCGCTTAGTGGAAATTCAGTATATCTTAGATCTCCACAAATGCCTGATCTAAAATACGGGCTGGAGAGAAATTATCTTAAAACAATAACGTGTCCACTGAAAAAATGTCTAGTTGAACTCAGAACCATACGTATTAAATTACAGGATGGTACCAAAGAAGCCTGGGTAGTCAGCTATTGCATTTTCTCAACCAAAAACCAGAAGGAAAAGGCTGGCACTGCTGGAAAGCAACGTCAGATTCAGCAAGGACTTGCAGTGGAGCTAAGGCACAAGTCAATAAAATGCAAGTCCTGAAGACTGCCATGAAAATTTGCGTCTACATTGGGAAAATACAACTACAGCTAGGAGGACGTCATGAGAAGGAGGTGGCGTTACATCAAGTTGTCAAGCAAGATAGGCAACTTTATACAGAAGTAGGCGGTGCTATCTTTGCCACATCCCAGAAGAACAGGATGCTGTTTCACATAGGAAAGCTTCCAGTGAGAACTGCAGCAGCTGCACCAGCTGAGTTTGAGGCACAAGCATTATTAGCACAGTTAAGATTTCTTTGACACTGTCGTTTTTCTTCAGGGTAGCCCTTTCAGTCAAAGCAAAAGACTGCAGGACCTCTCCATAACTTATTATTATATATTGCCATTTAGTTAGAATGGATGGATTGATTGTAATTGTTGTCTTGTGTTTTCCAGTTGTATTATTGTTGCATTTGGCTGGAAAATAAAAATGGGAGAAAGTGCTTTTAATAGGTCCTGGCATGAGTTAATTGGAACCACATGTTCCAACACTGCTTATTACACTGTTGTGCTCAGCCTGATTTTCTGGTACGGCACAAAGTACGTCTGCCAAGCACCTTGGTTCCAAGTAATTATCCACTAGCATGAGAACAAGAGTAGTCACAGCAGAATTTGATAGGCTTTAGCACATTTGTAAGTCCAAATAAGTCTCTCTGCTCCAGCAGTGCTAAATGATGAGCTACAGGTTGAACTTTTGTCCTTCGTCAGAAAGAAGACAAGGGATTGAAAAGCATCTGTGTTAACAGACAGTGGCTGTTTACTATCATATTTTGTTTTCCAGTATTGTTGGGGTTGTGGAGTAGGCAACTGGAACATTCTAAAGGCCAACCTTTAAAAAACAAATTCACTTAATGCAGCCCTTAATTTAGGATGTTAATAAAGTTTCATTTTAGAAACTCACATGAGGGAAAGACTAGTTGAAAATGCCGTTTTAAGAGCAGACACAATACATTTCTTACTGTGGGACCACATACAAATTTGCTCAGAAGTATTAGGTTGCTGAAATTTACTGCCCATTACTTTCTTCCTGTCTTGAGTATACTGCATTTAAATGCAACAATGAGCTAACATCTGTATATTCCACAAAGGAGAAGGCTGATAAATATTAATGACATTTGCTCCTCGTGTATCTTATGAATTTTTATGTATACCTTCATCGAGGGGCATCATTGTACAACTTTCACATAAATGATTGCAGAGATTCCATTTCAACCCTGAATTTCTACTTTGCACATAGGCCCCTGTAGAGGGAAAGCCAGCAGAGCACTCACTTGGCTGACTGCTCTGATTATTGAGAAGCCTCTAATCAAGCAGGAGAGGACTTTCCGAGTTTCCTTGTCTGTGTAAAGAACAGTAGTGAGATGAATTATTTCCCTAAACAGATTAATTTTAACTCCACAGCAGTGGGATGAGCCTTTACTAAATTGCCTTTAGATAGGCACGCTGCCCATTACACCTAACTAAGCAGTGAGCCATTAGAAAACTAATGCAACAGATCAACAGCATTAAGCATTGTTACATAGTGTGCAAGAGGTAAGGAATTAGAAAATCCATATTGGTAAAGAAGCCCGTCCTTGAATACAGCCAGATCTCTCAAATGCAAAATGCTTACTGTTCACCTCCTTTTCTGTTTTTCTCCTCTCCAAATTCATGCTGTAGACTCAGCAGACATAAACCTTCTTGCAAGAAAATAGCATAAAAACCCATTTGATAAATGCAACCCACTCCAGAATACCATGGCTATCTGGCTCTTAGAGAGCGAAGCTTAAATAAAAAAAAAACAAAGCTGAGTCTTTGACCAAATGCAACTTTCAGCTTGTGAGTTTTGCTCTAGGGATCCAAGGTTCAACAATTTCATTAGCCAATAAAGAGTGTTTGTTGTTAAGCTTCTCAGTTTTTATAGAGTACATTTTTTCTTCCTCATTATTAACTACGAAACAGAAACTATATTGTATCAATTTCCTCAAGCTTCTGACGTTACACACCTCATACATTCAAATACGTGATTTTTAAATGACTATAGAAATGTATATGCAACTGTCAAGGTTTATTTCACAGAGCACTGTTTGCTGCTTCACATCTTTCCTTGCCAAACATTAAACGTGTCAGTTGAAACCTCTTATCCTAGGGATCAGAATCTCTTTTGGAGTCACACTAAATATAAATACGCCCAGCATGCCCATCTTACCCTTCACGTTCAGCGATTCCTCAGGATTAGGCTGTTCCATAGGTAGATGAGCCACATGAGGACTAAGAGGGAATGATGCTTCTCTGTTCTCTGTTCTTTTATTTAAAACTCTGCTGTATTTGTTTAAATTATTGCTTCGCTATTAGCAGAATAGCTGTTTATTCCAAATCAATCTGTAGCATGGATTCTGAATAAATTGCAGACATGGTGACCTGCACCAAATTAACTGAAACAGTCAGCTTGGAAAACAGCACACATACCAGGAAAACTGTGTAATGCCAACAGTAAGAGGACCGTCACAAAATTCATCTCTCAGATTTGGACATCAGGAGTAGATCTGCTGAGTATGAGAGAGCAGAGCAGACAATGGGCAGCTGCTGTAAGGGGCATCTGCATCACAGGAGTAATCTTCCTTACATGTTTCTAAAGCCCTTGGACAGAACTTGATGACCCAACAATTATGCTACAATAGTGTCTTACTGCTGGAGAGCTATTGTCTTTTTCCTTTTTATTCCAGGTGTGTGCTGTTGAACTTCTGAATAGCTCTCACATTGCCTTTGGAGCTGAAGGAAGAGAAACGTCAACCCAATATGCTTAAAGGACCTGCTAATTCAAATGCCCTAAAAATGGACTTTCTGTTTACCTATTTTGAATGTCAGACTGGAAGAAAATGGAAAACGGCAAATACATCTGCCTGTGTTTCCTAATACAGATTGTCCAGTTAAAATTGTATGCAGATTTTCACTGGAAAACATTATTTTTTTCCTGAAGGCCACCTCAATGTGTCATTTCTGTTTGTTTGTTTTTCTATTCAGCTGGAAAAGACATTTCAGAGATAAGTCTGAATATGAAAAGCAAACTTATTTCATAATTGAAAGGCCACAAACTTTATACAGCCTTCAGATGGGCAGAGAAACCATCACCACTGACCCAATCCTATGAGCAATGAATCTGTCAGATAGCAACCAGCCTGCACAATAGACTGTTCAGAAGCTGAATATGCAAGTACTGCATTTTAGCATATCATCAGTGTGTGACAGCTGATTTAAACCTACTTACGGCGTGAATAGTTCTGTTAGGAACACATTTGTGTTTTATAGTGAGGAGAAAATAGATTCCTTAATATAGAACACGTACTGTCCAGTTCTTTCCTTATGCTGTTACATATTCATAAGAAAGCAATATCTGCACTACCATATCAGAGTAAAATTTGTGTTAGAAAGGAAAATCAAATCCACATCATCTAAATGATTCAGCGTAACCTAAGAATATTAAATCCTAGATACAAATGGATGACGGTATGTTTCACCACCTGATGGTATAACATAGGTCTCCTCCCTAGTAAGATTGCTAAAAGGTGAAGTCAATGTAATTTTATTTTAAAAGATTGCCTGTGTTTGACTTCACTAGGCAAGTCAAACAATCTTTCAGGCATGTGTTCATACTGAAATTCTACATAGGATTTAGACTTGGAAACTGTGCCTATTTTCTTTTGGTAGGTAGTCAGACAAAAATTAATACTCCCACAGTGTGTCACTACACTGTCTAATCCAACATGACTACTAAACTGAAAACCTAGTAAATTAATAAATGTCAGCATTATAAAACATATAATTTATATCCATTTGAACTTATGATACCCTTCTGATTAATCATTCCTGATATACTGTACATCAATAATTATAGAAATGTCAATGCTTATCAGAAAATGACTTAGTTAGGAACACATTAGCCTTATAATTTACCTAATATTTATCTTTAATGGCTGAATTTACGATCCTATTTCTTTCAAAGATTAGAAGTGAATTACATGCTTAAAACTTGGATCATGAATTTGTAAGGGAAAAAAAAAAGAAGTGCAGAATGCTCTGAAGACATTCGTAAGTACATTATAAAGGATTACAGAGTAAGCACTGTATGAAGAGTTATCAGAACAACTGGAACGGGAAAGTCAAAACCAACAAAATTAAAAACAAGCCTCAAGAAAATTCAAAAAGCAACATCGTTTAGTTATTTGTCTACAACCAGGGCAAATAATCATTCTTTCCTTTGGAGTGGAACATACCAGGCTAGTCATGGATTGAGGTGTGTTTATAAACTATCAGATCTCGTCCTGCTTTAAAAACAGAAAGAACCTCCTTTTATTTTGAGTTTCTATTTCTTTTGAGCAGCCACTGTGCAGAACTGACTTTTAAAAGAACTAATCTTGCTGAAGGATTAATGAAAGGATTTGGCATTTGTAGGACTAATATGAAGATCTACAATTACATTAGACAGATCAGAAATACTTCAAGGCATCCTATGGTTAGGAACTCTCCCTGACAACAGCTTATTCCATAATTGTCCACTGTGGGAGTTTTAGCACTTTCCTCTAAGACCTAATACTCTCCACTGCTGGAGACAGAAATGCTGGGCCAAATATATAATTGTGCTGATCAAGTTCGGAAAGACTTTTTCCTTGTTTTCAAAGGGAAGGACTTGTCTAAAACCTTTGCAAGAATTGCTCATATTATATTGATGACTCAGATAAAATAGCGATAGAGCCTCTGAGAAACTTTGAAATATAGCTGCCCTCCTGGCTACTGCCAATATCTGAAGGCACTGCATCAGCTCCCTCACCTTTAATTGCTGGCATTTGGTGTTTGAAATGAACTTCTGCAGTTGTAGCTGCCCTGCATACTGCTTACACACGGAGCAGATGAAGCTCTAAATGCATAGTGGCTTTCATTCTCAGAAGTCCCATGTTTCATAGGGGGAATGCACAAACTAGTCACATAAGACAAGTATTTTCAATAACTGAGCTAGAGGAAAAACAAATAGCATATGCTGAGGGAGAGTACCTCTGTGGACATAAAAATTCCCCGTTCTTTTATTTCTCTATTGTATTTTTGCTTATTTTAATCACTTGGAAGCAGAAGCAAATTCTGTCTCAGCTGATATACTTTTATCATATTATTACTCTCCTTCCTTGTCTCAGAACCTGTTAAAAAACTTCATATGCAGTCAGTATTTTTTGCTGTTGTTGCCACTACTGACATTCTAGCTGGCATTCATCAGAAAATGGCAGGACAGGCAGAAACACAGCTAATGAAAATGGAGGTATCATTATCTTGTCCATATTCACCTCATCATTAGAAAAGAAATCTCTAGCTACAGCTTTCCTGTTTTATAAAAGGAACCCAAGACATTAAAACCACATGAGAAATGAATACAGATATAAACACTGTGCCTCCTAACCCTGGGATTAAATACTCTGCTGCTTGCTGTGAGCACACTGCCATTTTCTCAATTCAGAGCATGAAGTACTGCAGGCACTGAAACACCTTTATTAAAAAAAAAAAGAAAGAAAAGCATCCAGCTTAGCTGCCATCCACAGCCCTGTTGAGGGCTCGGGAGACTGCAGAACTAAGGCTCATTTTTGAAACATCCGTGCAAGGACACTGAGTGAAATGTAGCTGAACATACAGCTTCATCACATTTTACATTATTTTCTATTTTACTCTAATAGTAACACTACAAACTTAACACCAGCACACACTTTTTTTTTTATCAGGTAGGAACTGTGACAGGTCTGAAAAAGGGATGGAGATGGTTGGGGATCAGAAATGCTCTCATGTTCCTCCTCTCTGCTTTGTCCTCTAACACAGCAATTTCAAAGCCCAAGAAAATCACATAAGGACTCTCACATCTTATACTGCTCTTTTTGCACTCAGACCAAAACCAGATAGGAATTTCACATCACTGTCCTCAGTATATAGCACAGATCCTTCTACCAGTCAGAGAAGCTGCTGGTGAGTACAGACACACTGAAGAATGTATTACTACACAGTATAAAGCATGCACATATCAGAATTAAAGATGAAGGGTGTGTAGCGTCATCATTGAAAGACTTCCATGTGGGGCTGAAAGGAACCTCCGAGACTCTAGAACTAATGCCCGTCTGATTTAAAACAACTCCTAAAAATACCACGTTTCAGTTCTCTGTATGGATCTTAATAAACTAATGAAGTCCTTTACAAATCATTTTCTTCAGTAGTTGAACACGTTAGAATCCTTTATTCAGCCACTGCAAGGCTCCCATCTGAGACGTTCCCAACTTGCCAGTTTTCATCCTGTACTGAGGACATCAGACCCAGACACAGTACTCCAGCAGCAGTCCTAGCAATTTTGAAATTTAATGTCTATAAGTAGAAATCATAGATCGTATTAGCCTCAATATTAACTTGAGAGACTGAATTCAGCTGGTGGCTGCTGTAATTAACAGGTGCAGAATTTAATTATGCCAGGATAACACCCCCAGCTCAGTGGAGCTGCTTCATTCATTCTCTCACCACTAGAACCCACCTCTGCAAGTGAGTGGTTTTTGTCACACTTACTTGAGTCACTTATTGCTCAGTTGGTTCACCCATCATAACCTTGGTTTTGGTAAAGAAAAGTCTCATCAGCCTGAGACACCAGAAGTAAGAGGGCAAGTGAAATTACTTGTCTAACCCTCTCTAACCCCGTTGTACATGGAAGCCTCAGAGCTTTATATTAAACAGCAAGGCATGCCCTCTGTCCTATATATGGACAAAATACTCATATGGAAGAGGGCTCTTCATGAAAAGGGCTGACAAGACAGAGGAACAGAGGGATAGGAGGAATTAGGAGGTGTTTGCCAGCTATGCAGTGCTTTTCAACTAATGCCTGAATTGATGCCTGAAGGCTAGAGAGGAAAAAGTTTGCTAGAGATGAGGCAAACCTCAGCAAATTTCACAATTAAATGTCATGCAACTTGGAAGTTGCAGACGGTTGTTCAAATATTTTACAAACAGAGCAAAGATGGAGGCATCTGGTGTGGAGAAAAGCCACAGTGATCCAAGAGTGAAACACTTCTAATGTAATATACTGCACCCTTCACTTCATGATGTGGGTGGCAGATTCACAACCCAAAGATTTACTTACTACTGGGCTACTGACAGATTTTTTGCCACTGGTTTGGGACAGGCAGGCGAGAGACATGTCCAAGGGCGGCTGGAATGGAGGTACCTGCAGGACAGGTGAGCTGAATCCATGCTCCTACCACAACACTGACCATCTGCTGCCAGGAGCTGCCCATGGAAATGCTTACAGGCTTCTGTAAAGCTGCAAACATCCTGAATGGGTGACTGACCTGGGCTCTAGAAAGAGATGGAAGTCAGACGTAGGTCTGACTTGCAATCAGCCCAACAAGATTATATGGATCAGTCTGAACAGTGCAACGGAAGTAGGAAACCTCAGTCTGGATTTAGAGTGACCAAAACTAATGAGAATCATTTTAAACCTTAGAAATAAAATAGTGAAGTACTTCACGTGAATTACAGCGTTAGCGGTTCAGAGAGACTGCAAATGTCCCTCCTCAGGAGGGGATGGAGATACTGCATCCTTTCAAACATGTACAATTCTCTTATAAGTTTATGTACACAGCAAACTACAGTCCCAAGGCAGCCCAACTCCTTTCTTCTCTTTTCTTCTAAAAAAGGCAGTCACCAACAGTTTGGGTGCGATCTGACATTTGAGAGTTCGGCATTTCTCCTTGAAGTTTCAAAGGCAAACAGAAAGCTAGGTTTTTGTTTTAAGTTATGCTATTTACCTGTCTTTTCTTCTTCACTAGAAGGGAATTAAAGGCACAGGAGCTACACTAACTTTTTTTTTTTTTTTTAATGCGTGATATTTTTCAAACGTATTTTTTTTTTTATTTATCATCAAAAGGATATTACTGAGCTCTACTCCTGCAGAGCAAAAGAACCATGTTCAATACTACACCTTCACTCTTCTATTTCTTTTTAACCAACCATCATTCATTGTCCTCAGGGTGCTCATTAATTCTGAAGTTTAAAAGATATCCATCAGCGGTATCAAAAATTCATAGATAGGAACCAGGAAACAGGACTGTTTCTCGCTCTGAGAGTGACTTTCTCTTCTTTTGTTTAAACTCTGTAATTAACTCACAGCTTTGGGTCTTGTAGCAAATGGCAGAATTTTTACAGAAAGACCTTTTCTTAATATTCCATTAACACATCCTTCCTCGTCTCTCAGCTCCAGAGCACAGAGAAATCACATTATTTAACTGGCAGCACAAGATCTGCATATGTAAATAGATAGCAAAGCACAGAGGAACAAACATGCACAAGTGCACGAGTATTGGTGAAGTTTCTATGCCATGCCTGGATTAAGTAGGGCAGGAGAAGGTTAAAGTTTTTCAAAGACAAAAACAGCCTGGGAAGTTTAATTAACACATATTTTCAAGCCATCTGATTACTTCAAAGCTGTAATTGCTATTTGGACCACTCATGGATTTTTTCCTCCCTAGTTTGATGAAAAGATGGTTTATAGAAGAGGCTGTAAGGATACCAGAATGACTCAAACTGCAATATCATGAGGCCAAAAAAAGAAGGGAAAAAAAAAAGACCAAGCATTCTGTAGTTTTATGGACATCTGTTAAGTTCCAGGAGGCGCACCACTTTCTGCTCTTAAGCCCCAGAGGCAGGGCCCAGCCTCTATGGACGGACAGACAGAGCGCTTGGCTGCATAGTGCTCACCGCCACTCATCGTGGATGAGCACAGGCTGCAGCCCCAAACCGCTCATCTCTGCCTCTGCACAACCACGAAAATTTGCCACATTTAAGTAGGGTGTGTCAAACTGTGGGACTCAATACAGGTGATCTGCAAATGGCACAAAACCCAATTCTTTTACAGACTAATGCTGTGAAACACGCATGCTCTTCTTGCCAGTTGAGTCACCATTTCAAATTCTTATTAGCAGAGATTACAGATTGTGGAGCAATAACAGCACAGTGTTGCTGTAAACTAAAGGCATAGCAACATAATTTCAAAAGCTACAACTATGCCTTTAGCATCAGTAACTGTATCTAAATACAATTTCAAATAGGACAACAATTAAAATCCCTTTCAGCAGAAGCTAAGCATATGAAGAAGTGGGAGAAACACTTCCACGACATTCATCCATGTTTCAAAATGACCAGTATGGCATTTTCAGTCTCGCAATGCTGCAGTGCTTTAATACATAGCATTGCTGAAAACTATTAAAGAACATTAAGAACAAGATTTCAGGTACAGTGAGAAACTGCTGAAGCCAGTCGTGCAGCCATGTAGCCAGAGCTGCACAGATTTTCACCACCTTTGTGTTCACTTGCAGACGAATTTTGGCATGTTCAATTCTTCTGAAATATCCAAACACGACATACATAGCTTTCTCAGCTTGAGACCTTAGGCTGAACAGCTTGCTTCAGTTCAATTATTATTCAAGCACTGATAGCCAGCATTATCCTAGATGAAATGCAAACCGAGTGAGAAACAGATTCCACGTTAAAAAAAAGCTTGCAAGCTAAAAGAAAATGAAATCAGTCCTTTCAACTCCTTAAAGTGATAGGCAATAACAGGACTGCCAAACCAGAGTAAACCTGAAAAGAAACATTTTGCAGCCCATGATTGAAAGGGAGCATAAAAGGATGTCAGGTAGATGGATGCTTTATTGCTATTTTATATTTGAAACTAGCAAACAAGGCCAGGACATAGCTGAAGACACAAAATTGCAAGTCTTCCATCCATTTCAGGAGGCATGGCTGATATTGCTAACCTTGTTTTCTGATTTTGATTCCCCCGCCCCCCAGTCTTTTCTATACATTGATCGGCTGCTTCCTCTGAGAGCAGCTCATCTCTAACAGCAGCTCAGGAGGTGAGGCATATTTACATCCATATTGACATGCATGTCTTTTTCTCCCTATTATTTTTTACTGCAAACAACCTATGAATGTAAGTATGTTAGTTATGAGGAAGGAGGTGGCACCAAAAAGTCTTGGACTTTTTCATTGTTTTCAAAGATTAGTTAGACCACAATGTGTTGGCCCCTGCTGCGGCAGCAAAGCCCCTGCCCAAACACTCACTCACTAGTGGGATGGAGAAGAGAACCAGAAGGTAAAAGCAAGAAAAACTTGCTATGTTCTCATGGGTTGAAAGAAAGGCAATTTAATAAACAAAACTAAAACGCAAGTGGTGCAAAGGTGATCACTCACCCCAGCAGATTCTGAGCCAGTCTCCGAGCAACAACCACCTGATCAGAGCAGTGAGGTGAACATCTACCCTTGCCACCCCTTCCAGCTTTGCTACTGAGCAGGAGGTTACATGCTGTGGAGCATTTCTATGCTCACTTTGGGTCAACTTTCTCAGTGGCATCTCTTCCTGGTCTCCTTGTTGGGGTGGCAGCCTTCTCTGGTGTTTTTCATCTGAAATGAGGTTGTAGCAAGGTGGGGATTGGCCTCTTCTCCTGGATAACTAGCAACAGGACAAGAGGTAATTGGCTTTAAGTTGCGTCAGGGGAGGCTTAGATTGGATATTAGGAAAAAATTCTTCTCAGAAAGGGTGCGAGGCATTGGAATGGGCTGCCCAGGGAGGTGGTAGAGTCACTGTCCCTAGAAGTGTTCAAGAAAAGGGTGGGTGTCGCACTGAGGGACATGGGTTAGCTGGAATGCTGGTGATGGGTTGGTGGTTGAAGCAGATGATCTTAGCGATCTTTCCAACCTCAATGATTCTATGACTCTTTAACACTCTTGCAAACTTGTTCCATCACAGTGTCCCCATCTGCTATTTTCTCTCCCCCTCAGCTCTGTCATGAGAATAGATATCCAGCCAATTCTCTGCTATGTTTTCCCAATTTTAGATTAGATTTCCTCAATCATATATTTATTTTTATTCTGAAAAGCAGTGTGCTTTGGTATTTAAAACATACCTCATTTAAAAAAAAAAAATCCTATACAAAAAAAAAAAAAAGAGAGAAAGGAGAAAAATAGGCATGCTTCTGACTGCATCAAAAACCAGCCTGCTGAGTGAGAGTAGTCTATAAAAAACATCTAGCACATTCTTGCCCTGTGATCTCTCCTTTCAAAGAGCCAAATACATCAATACTTTTCCAGTTCTGTTGCATACCAGGGAATTAATCACCTACGTGAACCAAAACTTCAGATTCAGTGAAAGGAAAACAGTGAAATCTAAGCTTTTCCCTTTTTGACCTCCCCTGGTAGAAACAGGAGAGATAAGCTGACACAGAAAAAATGGGCCACGTACGACGTGGCGACAACAGCTGAGGAACTCAGCCACAAATGCCACTTTCCTTCAGTGAAGGGATGGACTCTCCCCTATTACAGATGGATTGTTGTCTGAAATACCTCAGAGCTACAACTGAGCAAGGACAAAAAAATGAAATTCTCTGCCCCGGAGAGCACTACATTGGGAAGCCTTTTCCCCCTGAAGAGAAACAAGCTCCCTCTCTTGAACAAAAGCAAGCAAGCATCTGGCTGCACGCATCCAGTCCTCTTATTTCTCATTCAGAACAGGTACAACCAGCAAATTGCCTGACCTGAGTAATAATGAAGGTGTGAACATACATCTGTATGCATGTGGATAACTTGTGATCATGCCAACCTGGTTCTTTTTACTGGTGTTTCTGCAGCGCATCTGGGATAACACAAAGGACTTTCCAATTTGCCCGAATGGCCTTTATTAGGATTTTACCACGAGTGGAAATGGATTTGCTTCTGCTAATGCTGCATGACTGCATTAACAATCAGTATTACAGGTTGCATGAAGAGCTCTTTTGCCCTGTCATACTGTCTTTTATTATATCTTGGCTCTGTTCTAACTTTTAACCTAGAGAGTAATTTCTTTTATGCAGTCTATAATATGGAACATTTTTAAAGACAAGATTCAGATGCCTGCTTTGATACGTGGGGGATGCAGTTCTATGATCATTATAAACCCTGAGTCCACCACGGGGTCCTCGAGTCCTTCTGAAGCTTGGCAGTGTAGCAGTGAAAACCAGTAGTTTCTTTATCTTTTCTTATATCTTTTCTTTTTCTTAAAAATAGGGCAATTTAACAGGTGTGGAAACTTTCCATGTTGCTTGATGTTTCCTTTTTCCACTCTACAGATGACTCTGAACTCAGCGTGCTGAAGAACTGCTTCGCTTCTAAAGCCTAGCATTTCTGACTGCCAAGTGAAAATCTCTCCCACTTGGTGGTACGTTCAGGAAAGCATTAGCCAGTGTTTTAAATGGGATTTTTTTTTTTTTTTTTTAGCCACACTAGGGATGTAAGAAACAAAAACAATTTCACAGAAGAAAAAAAAAAAAGATAAGAGAATGGTAAAATATTAAAGCGGAACGAAAAGTTTGGGAAATTAAAAATGTAGTTTGAAATTTTGCAAGACTTTTAATAAAATTATTTCTTTCCAGAAAAATGTTAAACCTTTTTCAAAGAAGAGCTACTTTTTATAAGGGACCACCAGAAGGAGCCTCTTTTAACAGTTCAGGATGCTCTAGATCAAGCTTTCAGATAACAGACTCGGAAGGAACCAGCAAAGTATGGCTGCATATCACATCTTTTATTCTGCCCATCTAAGGCAAGTAGGAAACAGCCAGCGAGTCTCCACAATTGGATTGAGACCTGGACTGGATTTCTAATGCTAAATTGATAGGTGTTCAGATACTAGTGTGATAAGTAGGATATAAATACACAGAAGCTGACGGCTTAAATAGTTTGTTAAAATAGACGGCTCAGAGAGCTATTCTGGATAACCATTTATCTGTCCATCCATCCAAACCCACTCTCTAAGCTGTCCATCTGAGTTTTCACACAGGATATTTCAGCAGGATAGCTTGTTGAAATATAGCTATAGCGGCTATAACAGAAAGATAGATAGCTAAAACAGATATGAAAGCTGAATTAGATACTTCATAATACAAACAAAGCTCCAGGAGATGGGAGGTTAGAAAAGAAAAAATGAAAAAATGAGTTCGCATGAATGGTTGAAGCACAAGTTTGAACCTCATGAATAGAACAGAAATAAAAGCCTGCTGATAGCAACTACATTTTCTCACAGACTTCTGCTTTGGATGAAAGGTGCCTTGAAAATCCACCTTTAAAATCACCCCAATCTAATTCTCTCACCAGTGTCTACGCTGCAGATACATAATTTCCCACCAGCAAAGTAGAGCATTCATGGGTTTGTACAGACACACACCTGCACTGCAGCTCTAATTGAGTGACAGAGAAAATTACTTAAGTTATTCTCCTGCTTTAAATGTACATGTCATTCTGACCAACAATTTATTCATTTCACCTATATTTTTCATCAGTTTGCAGAAACTTTTAGTATTTGCCATGCAGCTTCTTGCTCACTAATGGCAGTGCATGTGCATTCAGTGATACGCTTCTGGCACAGTTAGGAAGCTGAATTTGCAGAACACAGCCTCCTCTCTTTCATCTCGTCAGAGTCTGATAACCCCAGAGAAATCAGAAAACAATTAAAACTGTAACTGGATTTTACCAGCTAATTGGAGCTGTGGGTCTTGAATTATTTTGTACATCAATAGCTACATTTTGAAGAGAATCACACTACATCACAGCTAGATAGTAGAAGACATTTAAAGGTCTTTTATATAACATGTTGCTTGTTGCCTGCTGTTTTTCTGATCTGTATGGCAAATCCTGCACTGAAAGACTGCTGCCTAGAAGGCAGGCACCAATGATGTTTTGAACCTGGTAGCCATCTCTGTAGATCAGCTGCCAATTGAATAGGTATGCTTGTCACAAGCTCTTGTCTTTCTCTCTTGGAAAACGTTTTGCAAGAAATAATATGGCAGTATTTATAGTGATGGACTATGGTTACTTATACTGTGTTCATCCATTCAAACGGTTCAGCAGAGCTTTCTATTGGAGTACACACTGTAATCTACCAGCACAAATGCTTTTTAGCGTACTTATCTTTCATGTAAATAAAACAATAAAGGTCTCTGGTTAGTGGATAAATACTGACAGTCACTGGAATTTTGCTCCTCCTTTTGATATTCTTTATTTTATTAAATACCGAAGATCATTATAAATATAAAATATATATAAAGTAACAGCTATTCTGGTAGAATTGTGATGCTTAAGTTTTATTATTATCCTAAACAAATAAATTCTGAGCCAGAAAAATTATCAATTTGCTCTGCAAAAAGACAACAGTAAGAAAAGGTCTTTCTTACTTAGCAAAGAAAATAGAAAATGTAAAATGTTAAGCAGCTATTTTTAAGTGGAAAGAATACAAGAAGCAAAATAGATGTTATAGATTAGAAAAAATCCCAATAACCAATTTTGTCATTTCTTTTGATGCAGTAAGTTGCACCAAAAGATCCACCCTGACGATCCTTTAATGAACTTAAGGTTAACAGGTTTTATATTGATATCTTCAATATCTTGGCCATCCTTATCAGTGACATAGGAATATGGAGGTACTGACCAAATGAACATTAGGGAGAAGGCAAAACTTCGGAGTTACCTGTTGTAATTAGTTGAAAAAACCACCAAAACAATCTGATCACTGTCCAGGAACAAGGCAAAGACCCATAAATTTACAGAGCCTGCCACAGAAAGACACAAAATGAGAAACTGTATGTCTGTTGTTCAGAGTGAGTTAATGTGTTTGTTTTAATTCCCAGCCACAGTTTTTAACCAGAGAGGCTTGAGATAGCAAAGCATATGTGCTTACACATAAATGGCAAACATGATATGTTTATATGTTAAAAACAACCAAAGAAAAACAGAAAGGAGATAAAAAAAATATCAACAAAAATGTTCAGATTTGTTAAAAATGAACCGGGCAACATTCAAATAAATAAGCCACAGAAAAGAGAAACCAACCTCCTGAAGACAGTACATCATTACAGAATGCGAAAGATTCCTTAGTATCTTACCCTACCCTTAGGACTTGTTGAACATAACCCATTTCAATAAATATTCTGTTCTCTATTCTCTAATTTTCTAACACAAACAACATTGTCGATTACCTCTCACGCTAGTAGTAGCATCGTTTCTCCAAGGGTTAGAGCTTAAGGGGAGGGGAGATATGCTGAGCTACGTTGCACAATCTACTTGCAAATTCTTCAATCTATGGTTTAGTCTAATGTTATGTGATGCATGCAATTGAGAATTACAACACTCTCCCACTGCATCACATTCATGCTTAAGGACACATAAGAACTCTGCTGTTCTTAACTTGACCGCTCTCCTGCCTCACCACATCATTTCCCATCTCCTCTTCTTGCAGCAATTATAGAGCATTTTGTGCCTCTTATAAATGCTGTGTGCTTCACATTCTTACTGTCCTTTGTGTATCTGGTACTTGTATTGATTTTAACTAGAGGAGCAGTGACTTTTCTTCCTTAAGGCCTGCCCCATCAGCATTACGGAGGAGATGTTTGGCTCTCTGAGTTTAAGCCTTCCTTCTAGGTTATGACACAAAAGCTTACACGAGGGCATCAAAGAACCTGAAACTAGTATTAATAACTCTATGCATATTTGGGCAAGGAGTAGGATGAACAACAAACATGGAGAGAAAATGGTGTTTCTGAAAAGGAAACTGTCCTGAGTTGGACTTCACTCACTATTAAAGCTTTGAGCTTGTTACCTGCAGAGGAAACATCTACAGAAAGGATTGTAGAATATCATTATTAAAAAAAAAAAAAAAAAAAAAAAAGGGAGCTGTTCCTTTAGAAGAATCTGCAGCTACCACTCTTTCCGTGAAACCTGGACTTTTTTCCTGTTTAACAGGAAAGTACAAGCTGAAAAGCCTCAACCAGTCTTTATGTATCCCAGAAATTAAGAGATGGAAGGACTTACTATGTCTGTCCTTCATTTTGTGGCCACTGGTAAATTATTCCCTAATACAAACTCTGGGACTCTTTGTCCACTGTAGTTTTAAATGACTCAAGTGCTTGGACTTCTTACCACTTCCCTCAGAAACTTATCTATTCCACAGTCTAACAGATCTCACTGTCAGGAAATGGTCTAAATTTGCTTTTGCTCAATCTTATGCCATTACTCCTAGTTATGGTTGTTTCTTCCTGTTGTGCTCTGAAAAACCCTTATAATGGCTCTTACCCCAGAATCAGAGTGGATAACAGCTGCAAATGGAAACTTCTCACCTTCCATTAAGTACTCCCTTGCCCCCTGCTCCCGCAGCTTGGCACAACACACTAGGAGAGATGGCTGCAGTATGAGGGGCCTGGACTAGTGCCACCTGAGACAGGCCACTGCACAAGGCTCAGCTATAATTATGGCACAATAGAGCAGAGAGAACAGCATGGGATAAAAGCCATGCCAGTGGGCAGGGACACTTCCTTTTAACCCAGGCACTGTAAGTTACATGCTCAATTTTGTAAATAGTCCAATTGTGTAAATGGGCATTAATCATCTTAGTGAAACATCTCATCAGCACCCGCATGGTGTGCCTGTCTCTCTGACTTGCTCCTCCCTTCTCATCTTTATTGCTGAACTATAGCCAACCATTATGCTATGAACTTATGGCTAAACTTTGATGATAATTTTAGCAGCTTCTAAGAGACTGAATTCAAATACCAGCGCCACCTGCTTTTCAGCATGGCAAAGAAGGTGTGCATTCACATGACTTCTTGATTTTATACATCGAAGATACGTGCCATGATAGATAAGGATCATCCTTTGATTTAAAGACATAAGCTGTTTGATCTTTTCTTGTTCTGGAACAGCAATAGTAATGCAGAGCCAATGGCAGATGGATACTAGCACACACAAAGCGAATAGAGAAGATCTCAAAGACTTGATCGGATGAAGGAAAGTGTTCTCAAACAGATACAAGCTTTTGATCTCACATGAGATGGAGATACAGCATCACTCAGGTAACAAATGGGTATCAGCCTGCCCAGAATGTAACTACTAGTGAATGTTTTCTACTAGACAGATTTTAAGCAACAAACCATGTGCAAGTCTTTCATTTATTCCACGGAAAGAAACTATTAAGAGAAAAAGGAGGTTCCTCAAAAAATCCAGACACAGACAACTCCACTTTCTTTGAGTTCTTCCAATGTAATAATGCCAGTCACTCCTGCCACCCATCTCTTCTGTCCACTATGCTCCTGTTAAGGATTTTGCTGAGATTATCTTGCTATGATGTTTGATTACTTTCAAGGGTATTTTTTTGAGAGTTTTTGTTTGTTTTGATTATGACCTATCATAGTCCATTTTGGATTTTCCGCAAGTTTCCCTGTGGTGTCCTTGGAAATACTTGATCAGTATGATATAATCTGGGAATTGACTAGTTAAATGAAAACAAACATTGATGGTGAGTTGCCTGCAACCTACTATGGCCCTTCTACAGATATGTCTATTATCAACTTCTGTACCACTTCGCTGTTAAATATAAGAAAAACGAAGCAGTGAAGGGAAAATGACTAGAAAATATACAAGGGTGTGATCTTTCTCATCACAAAGAAAAGCACTATTTCTTATACAAGCCAGGACTGGCCACCTGGGCACACTGCTGGCTCGTGTTTAGCTAAGTGTTGGCCAATACCCCCAGATCCACTTCCTCCACACAGTCTTCCAGTCACTCTGCCCCAAGCCTGTAGCATTTCCAGGGGATGTGGCCAAAGTGCAGGACCTGGCACTCGGTCTTGTTGAACTTCAACCCAGTGGCCTCAGCCTAGCGATCCAGACTGACCAGATCCTTCTGCAGGGCCTTCCTACCCCCAGGCAGATCGACACTTTCTGCCAACTTGGTGTCATCTGCAAACTTAATAAGGGTGCACTCAATCCACCTGTCCAGATCATCAGTAAAGATATTAAACAGGACAGGCCTCAATACTGACCCCCTGAGAAATATCACTTACGACCAGTCACCAATTGGATTTAACTCCATTCATCACTACCCTCTGGGCCCAGCCCTCTACCCAGTTCTTTATCCAGCGAAGAGTGTACTTGTCCAGGACGTGGGCTGCCAGGTTCCCAAAGAGAAACACTGTAGGAGACAGTATGAAAGGTTTTGCTAAAGGCAAGGTAGACTACGTCAACAGCATTTCCCTCATCCACCAGACAGGTCACCTGGTCATAGAAGGAGATCAGGTTGGTCAAATAGGACATGCCTTTCAGGCTGGCTGAGCCCGATTCCCCTGTCATCCTGCACATGTTGTGTGATCTCACTCATGATTGTCTGTTCTTTCTTAAGAGAAAATCTGTACAAAGGTAAATTCATTTTCTGCTCTCAGTCAATTTCATGGAAAATGAGACAAATCAGAAACAAAAGGAAGCAGCAAAAATTCCAGAAGGAATTATATACATAAAGCATTAAAAAAAAACAAAAACAAAACAAAACACAACACAATAATCTCTGCTAAAAAGCATGACAGATTCCTGAAAATACGAGTAATTCATTTCTTTATTATGATAAGCCTGTCTACCGCTAAGCATTTTACACTGTGCTGGTGCTCATTCACAGGCTGAAGGTCTGAGATACTACACCTTCTATTCTACTGTGAGTGTTAGGAAAACCATAGTATTTCTGCAAAAAAAGGGTGACTTGTTTCTACTTGAATCCAGCTGTTAAGCTCCCACGACTTCCATCTGGCATAAGATCAGGCTTATAAAGTCCTCCACATAAATCCTGATGTTGTATTAGAAGAAACGATGCAGTGAGACCACTGTAAGGTTTGGTTCCTTAACTTAACATAGCAATTACCACTGAGTGGAACATGCAGTTTCACAACTACTCTCCAACTTTTTTCAGTCATTTACAGATTTACAGATCAGAAAAGCTACGAAGTCATTGTTTGGGCACTGTGTTCTGCTTCTGCAAAGCACACAGTAAAGAATAAAGGCAATCCTGGTCACCCGGGTATTTGCAACCATAGCAAATGCTTTCAATATGCACAAAAAGTACTTCAAGTAGCACTGCCTGGCTGCTCCTTGCCCAGCTCCAGGCCTGGCCCCACAGAGGATGAGCTGTTCCGAGCTGTGTCCCTACAGATGGGAAGATGGGATATCAGTTGCTAACTGCCCCTTTGAGGATTTGATGTGTTAATGTGTGAGTTGTCTGTCATACCATTCACCTAGAATACGCAAACTGGCTGTCTGGTTTTGACAAGAAAAACTACAGGCATAGTCCAAACTGACAGGAGGAGAAGTACAGATTTCTTTTTTTTTATTTTTATTTTCATTTTTTTTTTTTTTTTAAGCCTCATCTCTTATATGTAGTTGATATCTATAAATAAACATAAGGAGAAGCATTGTAGCAGTCTTTGTTATTAGTCTAGTGGAAAGTATTGTATTGCAAATGTAAACTTCTTCAGGGAGGTCATTCCAATCTGGCCAGCAAAACCCAATCAAAACAAGACTTTTGCTTCAGCTTAACTGTATTACATGCTTTATCACCCAGTGCCTTGTGTAATAAATGTTACTGAAAAGACTAATTTAGGATCTGAATTTATTTTAATTAGTCTTTGTAATACTGCAGCAGATGTTAGCTTGTGTAAAGCAAACCTGCACTTGCAAGGAATCTCAATGAGAATGCCCCAAACGTTTGATATTTTCAGACACGTCGCTTCAGACTATAATGGCAGAAAAGAGAAGAGAAGAAAACTGAAGAAAGAACAAGAATTTGGTAATGGGGAGAAAAGGCAGCAGAGATTCATTCTGTTATAAAGATGTCCTGCTATCAGTCACAGTACTGTAAATGTGAAGCTGCAGAGAACCATTAATAACTGACAGTTGTTGTTAACTACCAGGGAAGACCAGATAACCTTCCTGAGAATATCTATACCCCCATCTCAGGCAGCCAAGTAATGAGTCCCAGTGGAACACAAGCACCGGCCGTCTTTGTTGTAGCTATTGATCTCCTGATGTGATTTAGATAAGGGAGGAAGAGATAATGGCATTGATTATTCTATTTAGGAGCCAGACTGAGACTAAACTCAAGTATAATATATAAAGAGGAAAAATCCACACTCAATCACTCCTTGTCTGGTCTTTACTGGGCACTGCTAGGTGGTCACGGCAACAGGAACACATATCTTAATAAACATGTGGGGTTTGGTTTCTGGGGCAATTTGATGTTAATGAATGTATGCCATTACTTTTTCTTTTTTCTTTTTCTCCTAATGAGCATGCATTGTTTTCATATAGCAAAAAGCAATAGCTGAATAGGTTATTTTCCTGCAAACAAAGTTGACAGAATTCAGTGATGGAGATCTCCGGCTGACAGCAGGTCATGAATAGCTAATTTTACATTACACTCCTTCGTTGTAAAGGGTAGTCAGCTCAAGTCAGGTAGTTTATGGAGAAGAACCTTAAAAAAGATTATGAATGTTCATGCCTATCCACAGCAAGATGTAATTATTCTGACAAGCTTTAACTGCAGGTCACCTGGAGACATGGATTAGAGCCTTGGGCTTTTCCTTGGAGCTAAAAAGAATCCCTGTCGCTTTTAAGAGCAGACACCAGTAAGATTTAGAAGCAGCTTAAAAAATGAGAAAAAAAAAAAGAAAGCCGTTTCCAATCTTTTTAAGACTGTTGAATTTAAACTGCTTCGGAATACTTTAACAGGTTACAGAATCCACAGCTCTAGCAGGGGACCCTGGTGAGGGGCAAGATGGATTGACAGACACACGCTTCCCACTCTGACCCCTGGAATGCTGTCCTAGGCCTGATACCAACACAAACTTGTACATCTGTCCCCACAGGAGGTTTCCAAAGGCCACACTGAGGTTCTCCTACAACCGTGTGCATTTAGACTGAGTACAAATCATTCATCTTTTATTGATGTGATTGATAGATCTGCTTTGTAAAGTATAAGAGAAAGAAAAAAAGACAGCAAGATGTAGGAGCTAAAAATAAAATAAAAGTCTATGTTCAGTTCTTAGACATCACCATAAGGTTTCCGCATATAATGATGCTTTCACCTCTTCAAGGCCCTGCCCTTCTCAATGTCAGAGAGCTGCAATTCATGTCAAGCAGAGCTGAACTTGAAGTTTTTTCAGGTAAGCACATCCTATCTTTTAAAATGAAATTTAAAAAGTTAAATCCTTATAGCCTAAAAATTTACTATATGTTTTTTTCTCCTTCTCACCTCTTCCCATTCCTCTCCTCATTTTGGGTTTCTTGAACACAAGGCTCCTCCACAGAAAATATTCTCAGTTTTCTCAAACCAGGTTTCTCTGGTAGCTCAAAGATGCTTGAGTTTCCTGCCTCTGATAGAGTAAATGAAATTAATGTTTTACGGAGAAGCTAAAGAGTAGACTTGAAGCATCCAAGCCCAATGCAAATCTTAGGTCCAAACTGAAGCTTCCCTCAAACTAGAAACTTTGCTTTTCTGACATCTTTAGAACTCTTAGATCTTAGAACTCTAAGATCTTATGTCTTAATAAGTCTGCAAAAGATTATTTTAGATTATCACAAAGGACCTGGAATTCTTGCAAGGCCTCTGACATGATCCCACATAACATCCTTATCTCTAAGTCGGAGAGAAATGGATTTGATAGGTGGTCAATACAGTGGGTAAGGGTGGCAGGATGGTTCCAGTGAGAGGGCTGTGGTGAGTGACTCCAGGTGGAGCCTAGGCGGAGATAGGTGATGAGTGGTGTCCCTCAGGAGTCTGTCTTGGAACCGGTGCTCTTTAACACGTTTATCAGTGACACAGACAGTAAGATTAACTGCGCCCTCAGCAAGTTTGCAGATCACACTAAGCTGAGTGGTGCAGTTGATTTGAAAGAAAAAATGTGCTCAAAGCCAGGTTGAACAGAACCCTAGGCAGCCTGAACTAGCGGTTAGCAAGCCTGCACATGGAAGGGGAGCTGAAACTGGATGATCTTTAAGGTCTTTTCCAACCTAAGCTATTCTATGAGTCTGTGGATAGTATGACGACTTGAAAATCTTTCTGTATTGCACTACAACAACTCAGAAACAAAAATGACTGGCATCACTACTGAAAGCACTCAAAGTTCGCTACTTGCTCTCCCATCACAGTCAATGGAAGACAGAACAGACTGCGAATCACTGGTTGCACAGAGAATTACAAAACTAATGCAAATACATATGGTAGGTCCTTGAGTCACTATGACATAAGAGAGCAGGAAGTAGTGAGAACAACCCTGCATTGGCAGAAGCACAAACTACAATGCTAAAACAGTGCTGGACCAAGTTAACAATGTATGTATACCTCACACAGGAACAGACATAAATCCAACTAAGTCAAGAGATTAATCCAAAATCCTCCCCAGTGATATCTTTATTCAATTCTTTTTATTTCTTTTCTTTTCTTTTTTTTTTTTTTTTTCCCTCTAAATGTTTCAACCGTTTCACACTTTGTTTTCTTTTGCTCTGTGCTGGATTTTACAGACTTAGGTAAATCATTAAATAAATAGTAATTAAAACTGTTTCCAGAGTCATTAAAGCAAAAAATGTACTTCTTTCTACATTTTGGAAATAAATTCATACTTTGCAGCTTATGCACTACAAATTCTGATACAACATACCCATTTATACCACAATTCTTAGCTGCTCATAAGTAAAGTTACTCTATTTTCTCAAAATTCTCAAAATAAGACAGCCTAATCTTAAAGAAAGCAACTGTTTCTAGTAATACATTTTGGTAAATGCCTTCTAGCAGTCATTTCGTTTCATACAGAATAACCTTTTTTTTTCTTCTTCTAAACTTGCAATACTTTTGCAAGAACACCCAGATGTATGGTTAAATAGATAATGGCTATCAGCTAAGTGTCAGTTAACAAAATTAACTTATGCTCTATCTTCTGCTTAATTGCCAGCTAAATACACTTTCCTCCAATTCTACTTTGTGCTACTGAAATTATACTGAAAGGTACCATCTGACGGTAATTCATAAGTTTGGATAAGTCTTTAAATTAATGTGGATGGTTAATATCTTAAAATATCTTCTGTTTTCAGGCAAATGACCAAGAGTTACAAGAGAACTTCCTACTCCAGACTAGATGCAATTTTAGAGCAAACAGCGGGAACTCTCCATTACCAGGTGTTTGACTGCTCCTTTCTGACAGCAAAAAAGAAAAAAAGGTGAAGGTACATTAGTTATCAGTTGGGTTTAATTGGCAAATACCCTTTATATCAATTCCTTTTGTTTAATGTTCCAGTCCTTTTCAGTTTTTAGGCAAGCTAAACAAACACTGTATCCCACCCTAGAAATTGTTTTCACGCAACTCCCTTGGTCCTGCTCCCACACGAGCTGAAGCCAGTGGAAATAACAGCGCTCACATGAGAAAAGGTTCTGACCAAAATGGTACTAAACTATGACATTCATTTTTAAATCCCTGTTTTGTTTTCAGGTAAATTATATCAATTCCCCTAGAATCTTTTCAATGGAACATGAGGGAAATCACCATGTTGTGTAAAACAACCCCAAACCTCCACAGACTAGTGTTTATGTTAAAGAGTAGGCAAACTCTTAGGACAACCTAAGAAGTGCACCTTTCTCATATTAAGAGTTTTTGAGAGAGAGGGAAATCATCCTAGAATACTGCAAATTGTTTCCACTTCTTAATCTCTCTCTGTAGTAGATAATCTCTTGCAATTAGATAGGATGGGAATAACCAGCTGACAGACACTTAGTTTCTAAAGGAATCATATTTTTAGATTATCATAAAATGACCACTGAATAATTGCATTGCTAACATTTCTTGAAACTTAAAGGCCATATAAATGACCACCTCTATAGAGAATATTCCACACATTATATATACAAGTGGGAAGGGCAATCACAAGAGAGGATCACAAGACATCATGTCTTAAGTTTAATAACCCATTTAATATTGCCTTTCAATTCCATTTCATGCTCAGTAAAGCAAGAATAACTGAACCTTTCACTGATGCTGGCCTTAGATGAACAGCTTTTGTTTTGATGGCTTTGGTTGTAATGCCTTATCATGGATGACAACTGCCTTATAGCAAGGGGCAGTGCTAGTGTTAGAGGAACTTTTTTTTTCTTTCTTTTTTTTTTTTCTTTTTTATTTACCTGAATAAGGATATTTCTTTAATGGACTATTTTTCTTAACTAGGGTCATGCTAGCTGCTCATGTGCCCAAGGGACAGTTATGACACGCATTGCTTTTGTCCTTTCCCCAACACATTCTCTCATCCTTCTCACAATGAAATACAGCGCCTGCAAATGGGTAAGGGGTGAAAATGTGTGACGTGCTGAAGCAAGCAAAACACAGCGCACTGTCCCATCAGAAAGGTTAATGGTGAAAAGAAGCAAGATATTTAAACTCATGACATGCTAAAAAGCTGCTTTAAAAAGGTTAATGGTTATTGCTCCCAGTGCTTGCTAAAAGAACAAACTGTGCTGGGACTCAGCCAACCAAGAGAAAAGAATATGAGAAGAAAGAGCAATGGCTTGAATAAAAGATTACAAACTGAACCCCAACCAGAGCAGACAGCAAAGGTTTATAACTCAGTTACGAACACAATACTACATACCATTATCTTACATTGCTCACAAACAAAATCATTTTATCAGTAGATTAGGAGAATTGTACAGATTTTTTTTTATTTCAGGCCTATCCATACAGCACAAGCAAGATGACAAGTCACTAATTCATCAGGAAATTCATTGCAGCTGGTTTTGCAGTATAAATTGGCTCCAGCCATGCTACTCTACAACCTTTAAAGAATGGCAGTTGCCATATTTGCTTTTTCTCTTACATGCTCTATTGAGAAACCTTTTTTCACCTCAGAAAGCGCAGTGTATGTCTTGGCCGTCCCTTACTTTCCTTGCTATAATCCACTTGATGGAAAATTCAAGTTAATCTTACTTTATAGCAGTAGAAATATGAAAAATAATTTTATTTGCAGACATGCTGCCTAGCGGCAGCATTCCGCACCATTTAGAGACTTTGTGTTAACACTGAATACAGGGCTGATCTATCAGAGTATATATATATAAATTTTAACTTGAAATTCTTATATGTCATGTAAGTACATATGACTAAGTAAGCCACAGCTCAACCTCGATTACATCAGAGATGTGCAGAGAAACTGAAGCAGTCTCAAAGAAAACTATTTACCATTGCCAGCACAGGAAGGTAAACATTTGTCTCTAATTTTCATAGAAATCATGCAGGTTTTGGCTTGTTTTTTTTTTTTTTTTTTTTTTTTTTTTTTAAAACAACCCTACTTTCACAAAAGAGAAATGACTTTTTTTTTTTACTGTATCTGTATTTATTTCAGTGCTTTTCCCCCCTTTCTGCAACCATTTTCCTCAATGCCTTTCCCATAGATGTTGCTGCTGCTGCTTCTTGCCCTTCAAATTGCTTTGCACTCCTGGGAACAGATGACAGTTAATCTGACCACGTGTTCAGTCTTTCCCAAAATGTGATGGCGCACTCAGTGACATGATTGTGCAATACTGCCACAAATTCTCCCCCAAATTTCTGTGCAGACTTGTAGATGCCATCTCTATCAAAAGATAGTATAGGCTGTAGAGAGGAACAAACTAAAGAAGGTGAATATGCACCAACTCAGAAGGAAAGAGGAAGGGAGGAAGAGTATCTAAGCTGGAAGTGATGAAGTTAGGCCATTCTTTACATTACTTTGCCAGAGGCAGTGTTACTCATTCTTGTTGACACAATTGCTTACGTATGCTGTGAGAAATATAACATGTTAAAGGGGAAACATTTGTGAAGCTGATTTTAAAATATTAAGTACAATATTTGGAATACTTAAACGAAGGTTATGTACAACAAACTTTGGTTTAGAAAACATGTGCTCATTCACACAGAAAAATATGCTGTTTGAGTGTATGGATAACATGACAACTGCTTTCTCCCTGCAGTGCTAGTATTGTTACTATTAGCAAAAGTACTAGGTTCTTGCCAGGGTGCCACCTAGGAGCCTCATAAGCAACACAGGGAAGAGAGGCTGTAAGAAGCCGCTGCAGCTCTACAAATGTTTTTAAGAACGTTTTTTTTTCTTTTAGCTTCTTGTTACTCATTTGTGTTGGTACCTTAGTCTGTATAAATAGCTTCGAATTATGTCAGTCCAAAGTCTCACCTTTTGAGAGCCATATACAAGCATGTATGTAGTAGGTATTTTAATTTCTTTCTAAATACCTATAATACCTATAGGTCTGGTAACACGATAAATCTCCCTCACATCTAACCTGTGCTTTTGAGAGGTAATCAACAATCCTTATTTACTCCGAAGTAAAGCAATTTTCCAACTAATCTGTAGAAGCAAAAGGAAGATTATGAGAAGGGATATTGCTACCTGACCGTATGCAGCCATTAATACTTCACATCCCCCCTCATCATACAGTAATTGTTCAGCAACCTCAACTATATCAGATGTGACAAAACACCTGTTCTTAATGTTGTCCTAGTTCTTTGATAAACAGCCTGGACTGTTCAGAAAAAAAAAAAAGATCTGATTTTATTGAAGCCCTCTCACTTCGAAATAGTGAAAAACATGAAATTAAAGCAATGGAGAGGACAAACTTAAAACTTATAATCTTCCTCAACAACAGCAGTATGTCCATTTTGTTAAAATGTATTTTCAGTAACCGCTTTGTCACAAAATTGAATTCAACTCCTGTGCGGAGCTATTACCTCCATGCTGTGTGACTGTAGGTTTTCACATCATTTCTTATATCCTCTTTGAAACATAGAAATATGTAATTGACTGCATAGCTATATTTTGTGAATCTTCCTATTTTTCTTCAGAAATTTACTAGCATTGCATAATATGCATATTCGGCATTATATATTTTTCAAAGTCAAAAGTTTTAACTAAAACACACACAAGATGATTGCCACTTACTTTGCAAATCAGAAAGAAAAGCCATTAATTCTGATAATGTCAACAAGAAAAGAAAATGTCATGGCGGAGAGAGAAAAACGAGCTCAGTGAGAAGAGGATTCAAAAGAATTATCTGAAGTCATTCAATAGTTTGAAGAAAAAATGTTTATATGTTTTCAGACAAAAACTTCTTCAGATTTGTAAAATTGCTTATAAATCCAGAAAGGAAGAAACCAAAACAATGCCAAAACCAAATGATTTTCATGACTGTCATCTGCTTTTGCACCATCAGTTATGCACTTCAGCTGAATGTGGTTAACATTTGGAAAAATAAGCTCTTCTAAGTGAGGGATCAGAGAAACAGAAATTACTGTACAACTAGAAATGTAGCCCCAAAGAGATGCTGTTTCTGTGTTGAAATATTGACTGCAGTAGTCATACACTGTGAGCAGTTCTGCCATATGCCAGCTCTTGGCTCGGTTCCCTGCTGTCCCCAGGAGACACCTTCAGGGAGGCAACGAGCAAGTCCATGCGCAGAGGCAGCACTCTTCCTTCCTAGGCCTCCTCTATGGTTCCCTTTTGTTTTGAAGAACACAATCCAACATAAAAAAAAAAGTAAAAATAAATCCTGGATATAATGTATGACTGAGGTTTCACAATGAAAGGTTTTTTTTTAAAACAAAAATTACCTTACGCAATAGTATTATTTTATTTCACACTGAAGGTATCACTATTGACGTTGGGGAAGGAAGTCCATAATACAACAAATGAGCTCAAAATAGCTGAGATTATTATGGAAAATCTCTCCAGTTATTTACCTAAACTGCACACTGAAGCATGGTTTTCCTCATGGAAAACATTATAAAATACGGTCTGTTCACTGACAAAAATCCAGTGGAGCCCATTAGGCCTACATAGCCTATATAATTTTATATATATATAAAATTTGGAAACAAGACTATCGGAGAATTGAGAAGTTTCCATGTACACATGTATGTCATTTGATTTTTAAAAAATAACTAAAATAAAATTCTGTTGCTGAGAAGTCCAAATTTTCAAGAGCAAATAACCTACCACAACAAGATATGAAATACTACAGAAATAGGCAAATGTCTTTCATGAAAACCCAGAGACTACAAGGCACTTGACAATATGAACATGGCTATTTATACTGGCTTTTATCTTTGTTGTTTTTTCTTAATATTTGGATATTCCTTGGAAGTATAATATAATGCGGAGATCTTTAGGGAAAACATGCTCATCATCAAGCTTAATTACATTGACTTACAGTCTTGGCTGGTAACAAGATTTATTAATCTTACAGATATAATAATGTCATAGATTTACTGTAGTCAATATCTCTTGTGCCAATAAATCTTGATATTGACAACAGAAGTCAATACCTACTTAGGAATTTTCAACGCACTGACAAAGCATTCTGTTAATATCTGATCTGCGATCAGGCAATAAACAGTTCCTCTGACACTTCATTCTGGCAACGCAATCTGTTTCATTGAAAGAGGAAATTTCTTTTCAAGTACCATCACTTGTTTAGGTAACGATCAGCTTTGTTGTGTACAGCCAAGCAGAGAGGGACACAAACAGCATTATGCCTGGGTAGGGGGTGAATGGTGCACTCCTCACCTTAAGCAAAGTGGCTAGCACATGATCGTGCACAATTCCTGACAGTTCCTTACAAGCCTTTCAAGGTTTCTGAATCAGCTGGTTAGCTTCTTGGTTTATAAAAATATTATTTTTTTCCAGAATAATGTTTTGAATGCAGAATGCACTTGTAAAGAATTGGAAAACAAAATTTATCTGCATACAGTGGCCAAAAACAGAAGGAGCAACCTTTTTCATTTGATAATATCCAAACCACAAATTACCAGAAGTGGTTTAGCTGAAATCATATTTGTTAGTTGCAATTATATTTGCTTCAACGATGCCGTACTGCCCTTCCTCTATGTCAACTGTGACATCTCTGATACAAAACAGAATAATAATAATAATTAAAATGAAAGGTTCCAAATTCTTTTAAGTGACTTCTCTAACAGATTGTTCATGCCCTCTTTCTATTTCACCACTGCTAGGTTAATCCTTCATGTAACTGGTCATTTATTTAATATTTTTCCTTATCATCCAACCTGTAGTACCTTTTACTGACAAAATAACCTCTTCATGCTAAGGACCTTTCTTCTAAATATAACACAATAACTTTCTTAAAAACTAAAAAATATTGAACTTGTCAATGCACTTCAAATATTCCAATGCCAGTTTCTAATTTAATTCTACACTTACTAATCTGAGCAACAATATACAGTGAAAGTCAATGTCTTGATGGATCACTCATGGAAAACTGAAGTAATTACCCTCATTCTAATATTCCTATTTAAATGCATGAAAAAAATGATTAGCTGAAAGTTCTTTATGTAGCAGAAATGGCATCTGTTTAATATTTATGCTAATGTGAAATACCTTTTACCCTAAAGGTTAGGGGTGATGCATGAAAGAAAAATGAAACCAAATAAAAACAAAACAAATAGAAATTCCTGCTACATAATGCCACCTTAATTCATTTTTAATTTAAGTTTCTGTAGCAGAAGTTAAACATTCTTTCTTGGGTCTTAGTCAATTTCCCTCAGATTTCTTTTGCTGATATAAGTAGAATCCTACTAAGGAAAACTCCCGCTTGCTTTTGCTGATAATACCTGTGAGACCTCAGTTGGGTTTAACCTGAAGCAATAAAGATGTCTGATAGTCATTTTAGGATATATTCAAATCTATCCAACATATGAGTATGAGATAAAAAGGGCTAAAATTGCCCTAAAATTGTTGTGGAACTCACCAGTTGGGCCTTGCCATACAAGCTCAGCAAGGACAGCAAGAGCTATGTCAGCATTTCGCCTACCCTAGATTTGCTGCAGCTCAGCCCAGGATCTGCACTTCAGTGAACACTCTTGGATCACTCTCCTTTTAGAGACTGCAATGACAAAGCCTAAAAGTGCTCATTTAAAAATGTTAAGGATCTTTCTGCTAGTTTGTATAACTCTGTTCTCTCCCTCTCTCCTTCCCCCTCACATTTTTTTTTTCACCTCTTCATTTTTGTTAAACAAAGTATTAAAACTGACAGCTTGATTCTAGTTTTCTAATAAATTTTTGACAGCTTAAAATGAGAATCCTTCAGTAGAATTTTAAACCAAAAAATATTTAAGAGTTGCCGTGACAGAGAGACGATGCGTTTAGAAGTTAGAAACTCCCTTTCTTTCTTCCCCTGCTCCTGAACAAAACTGGAGATAGGCCCACTCCAGCTGCACTCCTCCCTTGATCTCTGCGGCTCGCTCTCTTTGCTCATAAATGGTTCAGGACTTCATTTTTCTTTTTTCTTTTAACAGAAGCCCACTACTTGTACTGTTTGTTTGATACTGAAGTTGTAAACATACTTAGATGATTTGCTTTCATATAAATACCCTCTAAGGGCAGTTACTACAAATAATAACAAAGAAAGTTACAAACAACAAAACTGAGTGAAAGACTGCAAATACAAGGGCTACTCTGAAAGTATTATGTTGGCCTATGATGTCAAAGGTGGAAAGGAACAGAATCCAGCCCCAAAGCTCACCTGCAGACCCAGTCCCCACTGGGTCGAGGCGTCAGGAGGAATGTGGGACTGGGATCAGAGACTGGGTAAAACTTTGGGTGTAGGAATAGGCTTGCACACATGGACAATTTAAGTGGCCAGACAAAATAAGACTAGAGAAAAGCTAATTATTTCTGAAAGACAAGTAAGTCTACTTTAAACTAGAGCAGCAATTCAATTATCTGAAGACTGTATATCTTTCCATTCCTATCCACTGTATTGCATTCTCAATTTATACAAGGTATTTCACGAAAAACAAGGTGTGAGTTTTATTTAACACTACCTGAATAGGCATCTTCTTTCTACAAAGAACCACAGACTATTCCTTCTACTTACAATGTCTGACTGTGGAAAACTTTTCTATTATGTTGTTTCAATGTAGGTGCATTTGTTTACTAACAAAAAAAAAAAAACAAAAAACAAAAAAACAAAACACCAAACTGAAAGTAGTGAGGAAAGCAAAGAAAAATAATTAAAAAAAAATTCCAGATGTCATTTGATTAAGCTATTTGCTTAAGTCATGACAAATTAGCACTCAGAAGAGACTGCTGTGCTGTCCATTCAATTGCCATAGTGTTACTTCCAGATACCTCCAGCCCCAAGTGCCAGCATTGTTGGGGCTTCTTAATACTGGCTGCTGCTTGGCTTGGAGTTGTCCATTCCTTAACTACAATATTGTCCTGGTTTCAGCTGGGACAGAATTGATTTTTCCTCACAGTGTCTTGTATGCTTTGACTTTAGGAAAAAACAATGTTGATAACGCAGTGGTGTTTTAGTTGCTGAGCAGAGCCGTGCAGAGCCAAAGACATTGCAATTTCTCAGATTCTCCTACTGACTCTCCAGCAAAGGGAGCTGAGTGGGCCAAGGAGCTGGGAGGGGACAGGACCAGGACAGCTGTCTTATCACGTAACTAGTGATAAGACTAGAGGGAATGGCTTCAATTTGCACGCAGGGAGATTAAGGTTGGACGTTAGGAAATACTTCTTTTTCGAGAGTGGCCAGGAGCTGGAACTGGCTGCCCAGGGAGGTGGTGGAGTTGCTTTCTCTGGAGGTGTTCAAGAAACATTTAGATGCTGTACTGGGGGACATGGTTTAGTGGGAAAATACTGGTGATAGGTGGACGGTTGGACTGGGTGATCTTAAAGGTTTTTTCCAACCTTGGTGATTCTAAAATTCCATGACCTAAATTGGCCAAAGGAGTATTTCATACCATATGATATCATGAGAAAAAAATAAAACTGGGAAATTGGAAATGGAGGCAATTGCTGTTTGGAGGTTGGCTGGGCATCGGTTGGTGGGTGGTGAGCAATTGCTTATGCACCCCTTGTTTTGTAAATGCATTATTTACCTTTTCCTTTTCTGTCTTTGTAAATAGTTTTTTGTCATCTCAACCCACAAGTTTTACTCTGTTTTTCCTCAATTATCTCTCCTATCCCACTAGGAGGAGGGAGGGAGCAAAAGGCTGCATGGTGCTGATCTGCTTGTTGAGTTAAAGCACAACAAATGTCTTGCTAAGTAAGAAGCTATGGTACAGATTCTTGCCCCACTTGATCCCTCCTTGACCCAAAAGTGGGAAGATAACATATTCCTGCTTCTAGGAACCTGTAAAAATAAATTAGCAATACAGAGGCAGGAATCATTCTGGCTATTTCATCTGGTTTAACGCTAGTCTCGAGACTTTTCTCTTTTCCTTTCCCAGACATTGAATATATTTTCCATTTTGAGGGATAAAAAAGTGAAAGACAAAATTATTAATTATCCAATTAGAAAACAGTAGCTCAGGAATTATCCTATTTTAACACATATTGGTTAGTAAATTTAAGCCCTCTGTATTCTCTGTATTAATTTTGAGCTTCTAACCATATAATTTCAAATTAAATGCTACATGCAATACTTAATACTGAATCACAAAATCATCAAATAATATAGGCTGGGAGCAACTTCTCAAGGTGACCTAGTCTAGCTCTCTGACCAAAGAAAGGACAGCTTCCAAGTAGACGCAAATTCCAAGCTAGATCAATTTGCAGGGGACCTTGTTTAGTGAAGTTTTTAAAATCTCTAATGAAGGAGAGAATGACAGTCTCCATGGGGCCCTTATCCAATGCTGAATCCTTACAGAGGAGATTTTTTTCTGTGTCCAATGAAGCATCAGCTGCCTCTTGTCCAGCCCCCTGTGCATGTCTGAGATGAATCCAATTTCTCTCTCTAAAATCCTTCTTAACTGAAAATTGCAATTATATTCCTGCTTCCTATATTGTACTCCCTAGTCTCCTAACCATTTTTAATCACTCTCTGCTTTTCTGAGCTTTTCAGTATTATTCTTGTTCCATATTTGAAATAGAGTGTGATTAAGAAAGTCACGGCTGACTTCTGCTAAGCAAATAGCTCAGAAGTTTTCCTTTGAATTTCAGTGTCCTAGAAGCAGGACCTTGAAGGGCAGAGCTGTTTGATCTCTGTAATTAGCAGAACTCCCTGTAGAAATCTTAAGAAACAGTTGGGTTAATATTACATACATTCCACATCTAAGTTTTATTCTTTTGGGAGGATGATGTTATTGTAGTCTACATACCATCTAGCAAGTAATTTGGTGTTTCAAGAACTGAAAGGGATGATTTAATTACTAACAATGCTGTGTAGTCATCTTTGGCAGATGCTAGACAGGCCCTCTTTTAAAAAGCTGGCTACATTTTCCATGACATATATCTATTTTATATTTACTACTATTTGCACTTTTGTCTATTTTTTTTAACCAGCTTGTGCTTCTGGTGATGTGGGCTTATGAGGCTATGGAAATTATCTATCACTTGCAGTCTGGCAGCTGTAGGCTCTCCAACAATTAACACATCCCTGGAGAGTAGGCTTGGTCTCAGTCAAACTTTCTACAAACTTTCTACAAAATGGAGTCCATACTCAAATGCTACCTTACAAGAAATGAGTTCCTCAAAAGAAAGGTTATCTCTTCTAGTTATTCCCTATTCTTTGGGTAGCTCCCAGTATTAAGTCCAAACAAGTAGTACTGTTGGGAGTGGAACATCTATACCAAGAAAACCAGAGCACTCAGAGGTAGAAAAGAGCTAGGATTTAGCTGTAGACTCCTTGGAAAAAAAAAAAAAAAGATCCATGGAAAGCTTCAAGATGCAGAGACAACTTGTCTCAGAAAGAAAGGAAACAGTAATTTTCTAAATACGACAGGACTAAGAGCTATGAAAGTACATGTGCTAAGTATGGGTTTGTCTATAAGTTGTAGTGAATGTAAAACCACTCTGGAGAGGCTCTGTCTGTATATCTGATAATGTGATATTATGTATTTACAGTATTTCCGGACCTGACATTTACATGAACACCAAATAGTGATTTTGTGAAGAAACCAACCCCTCCCGACTATGAAGGGAAATGTTCAGTAAAACTGATGGTGCTGAGTGGAGAACTCATTCCTGCTAAGTTACTAACTATTAAGTTATTAAGTGCAACTGGTAGAATACTTACTAAATTCAGTGTTACACTGGGTTTTAAAAATACCAGTAGAAGCATACCTCAAAGCGTGCCTAAGAGCTTTATAGGAACTGAGAAACAGAGAAAAGAAACAATGCTGCTACCAAAGAAAATGTTGGAGATATCATCCAAACAATGCATTAATATTTACACACAAAGGTTGCATTTTGCTATTAGATTATTATACATTTCTAGAGACTGCATTAACAGGAAATCATATAAAAATGCTCAGTTTTCAAAAGGAAACACAAACTAATAACCAAAGTGACCAAAACCAAACAGAAAACAAACGATCCCCTTGTCTGAACGTGATTCCCTTCCTTCCCCATCAGTTGTTTTGCTACAACCTCTTTTCCTCTAACCTGAACATTTATTGGGAAAATAGTTTTGTTTCAGCACATTCTCTAAGGTACCAAGTCCTTTACAGTGTTTTTTTAAAGCAAGATAAAGATCAGAAAATCATTCTGTATTTTTATGGAATTTATCACATCATCTTCTTTAGAACTTCTCTGATGCTCTTGATAAATTGTTTCAATTTGGTGAAACTGGTCTCTTGAAAACCTTAGAATCAAGTCCAAACCACTAATTTGGTAGCGCACGACAAGGTTATCCACACACCTAATTACTCCTAATTTTTGTAAGGCAATCAATTTTTTTTTTCATCTAGAAAATCTCACTTTCACAAACAAAAAACTGGACTTCGTTACATGCAACATGGAATTTTCCTACTGGAAATCAGCACCCATAATTTCTAGAAATAATGTTTAATGCAATAGAGTATTTTTTATAGCGACCTCTGAAGTGAGACAGTCACAGTTGCTAGCTGGCAGCTGTAATAGAACTGAAATATATAGTGCAACAGAATACAAACAAAATGGATTAATAATTTATTTCCTTACAGAAAAGGATTCTCACAGTACTGAGCATCTCTGGAAGTGATTCTAGTCTTTGGGAAATACCTTCACAGCTCCCAAGGGAAGTTCTGTGTTCTTCAGCGATGAGAACCTATCTCACTTCTGAATCCTGGGTGTGCCCTTTAGGTGACCTCTGTCTAATCCTTTCAGTTTGATGTTAGCAGGCCATAATCCTGTGGATTCAATACTGACACTACGTGGTAGGTCATGTCAATCGTTATGCCTATTGAGCTGAAAAAATCTAAAAATCTGCATTTTTAAATTCAAGTCTGCAATCTGCTACAATGAATATATTTATCACAGTTTTCCTGTCAGCCATTGAATCATGAGGATTCCTTAAGTACAGTCTACCACATGCAGGTTTTCGAAGGGTTAAAAGCCTTTCACATAGGTAAGGTTGGTGTTCCATGAACTGTAAAATCAGTATAGAAGGCAATTTGGCAACAGATCTTAGGCACTGGCTTAATTAAAGCTGAGCTTGTTGTGCAAGTAAACGGCACACAGTTGGGATTTTCTCTCCGCATAATTTACACATCCCTTATTGGCTTGCTCTCAAAGCAACTAATTCTAAGGCAATCCTTGCCTGGTTTGAGTCAAGAGTCAACTCACTGGAATTAAAGGAAAGAAAAAATAATGCACTGATATGTTTAGGAAAGCTTAGCTCAGAGTTTCAAAAGCCTGCATATTGTTTGTTCTAGTAGAAGAAATGACATTTGGTTTGATATTGTATAGTAGGACAGTTCAAGCTTCTGTATACAATACAAGTAAATGGTTTATTAGTCTTATTCTATTTGATAAGAAATGCCTGTAGCGAAGAAAAGTATTGTAACTACTAATTTTTAAATTATTGTGGCTAGAGATCCTTGAGTGATTACCTAAATGTAAATAAAAAAGCTACTTCAGGTGCATTTGTACATTAAAAACCTCTACGTATCCAACTGTACTTTTCATATTTTGTGTTAATTATAACCTTGGACTCCAAGTTCTCCAGCAAAAAAGCTTTTGGACCCATGTGATAGTTTGATTCTTTTTGTCTTTCTACAGAGGTAAAGTCATTATCATTATGCTCTCCATCTGCTGCTCCTTCCAGTATTTGCTCTTGGTAAGTGGCACCCCTCTTAAATTGATAGGGATTCTTAAATTACAGAAGGTCTGTAAGGTATCTCCACTTGCTGGTAGAGAAAAATATTTCTAAATACTTCAAGAACAGAAAAATGCAAAAAACTTTGAGTGTAAAGTGAGCCTTGCCAAGTAAAGAAAAGTTAGCCTGTAACATCATCATGTTTTAGTCCAGAACTGTTCTTTTAAATCACTGAGAGTCGGAGAAAAGGAAGTTTTTGAACAGACTGCAAGCACCTATATCCTTTGCTTATAAAGAATGAAATTCTACCTTTGATACAAAAGACCTTGGGGAGAAACATATAGTCGCAGTTGCATCAGGCAGTATTTCAGAGACAAGGAACATAAGTGACAGCTTTACGGCGGTCCAGGTAATTCCCATCTCTTTATGTCAGCTCTGGCACACTAGCTAGCAGAAAAGAAGTGGTGAGGAAGGGGGTCTACCTCCTTTCTTACCCTTGCTTAGCAGCACTGCTTTGTTCCCCACTGGGCTATAAATTACAGCTCAGGCCAGTGCTGCAGAAGACTTGGGGATGCCCTATATGGTCACTGACTTTCAACAGGTGTGGGCATTGTCCACAGACTGGGCCAAAGTAAAGTGATGTATCATGATTACGCCTACTCTCATGTTTCAAGCATTACTGACATAAATACAAATGGAATATTTTATAAAGAAAGAAAAAGCCCTGTCTTTTAAATGTCCCAGTCCGGTGTAGTACACACTATGAAAATATGCAAACAAGGATGTAAGAACTATTTAAACTCAGGTAAAGAGCAAAGCAGTAAAGCAATCTAACTTTATTAAAAGAAGGCTATAAAAAGAATACATCACTGAAAAAGATTATTTTTCCCAATATATGCCGAACAAAAATCACACAATGAATCATGATTTATAACACAATAATTGCAAATAGGTTTTGTGCATTAGATTGTTTTAACAGGTCATGGCTTTTTTTTTTATGTGACTTCAGAATCTCCCTTTGATATTGACAGAACTTAATGTACAGACCTTTAGATTACTACTTGGTTGTAAAACAAGTTGATTCCTCTTGCTTAAAATGAATTAATCTTACGAAGTCATTCTCCTCAAGATATAAAACATAGTATTGGCATAGATCCTACTGCATGTTCTTTTGCCCTCTTCTATGCAGGTCATTGCTCAGATGGAATTTTTGTTTTCATACACAGTGACTGATGTGAACATATTCACAGACGACTTTTACAACATATTTTTCACATGGCAGCAAGGGACTTGCTAGGAAATGCATGTAGTTCAAGCATCATTTTAAAGAAAAACACCTCAGGAAGTGCTGCATAGAGGTAGCTTTCACCTTGGAAAAATCTGCCTCAGTATATACCAGTACGATATGAATTGGCACCAAGCTACGGATCCTTTTTCATAACCAACATACTAGATCTTCATGATCAGAATATTTCAATATTCGAATTTTAGAAATACATATTCATAAAGCAAAAACCCACAAACAAAAAAAATTGCACAAAATGTTCAGATATGTTCACGTACTTGAACTACCCAAACAATGTATTGATTAGTTCTTAAAGAAAACTGCAAAATACAGTGGAGATTAAGAAAAAATAATAAATATGTGGAAGTTTTCATACTTCTGTGAGAAAAAGTTTTACTTCGCTAAAAGTTGACAACATACTGATACTGCCCCTTCAAAATACTTACCCTTGTTAAGATGTCTATTTTGGATTCTATCGTTATTAATAGACATGAAATATCACTAGTACTAGTTCTGTCAATTATGGTATTTCTAATGCAAATCTTATTAATACCCAGTGTTAGACATCAACGTTTCATGCCATTAAAAGTTAAAATTTCCTTGTTACAGATGGTACATGTAATTGATTCCAAATCTAATAATTTACATGTTAAGAGTCATCAACTGCATTGACATGGGAACAACAATAATCATCAGTGTGACGGAATTTTTATGGCTTTTTTACTTATACGTTGATGTTTGACTTTCTAAAGGCACACAGCATACACTGATAGTCTTGGTAGCGTAGAAGACATTGGATATATGAAAAAAAGATCAATGACTCATTACGTCACAGGTTTTTGGGATTGATTAAGCACGAGCTACTATGATTTTCTGTCCTCATTATGTACATTCATTAGTCTTTCTTTGTAGGCTTATGTATTGTGACAGAGCACAAGCAGACTCAAAGTCAGCACAAACAATTGGAACTATACAAGTATGCTGCTAAATAACACAGACCTCTAGCCTGATCATATGTCATGTCCCCTTGTGCCTCTTGGAAGAAAGGCAAAACGTCTATTAAGGCACAACTGAGGTGAGGCTGTGGGGACTTGCTTTGGGTTCCCTTCTGAAGGGCTAGTACAAATGAGGCAGCACCATTTCATGTCTCCTGCCAGGGCCACCTCTCCTGTTGGAGAAGTTGATTACTGCTGACTGTCATGCCCTCGACCTTCGACAATAAAATACTACTCTGCTGGGCTGTGACTTAGACCTCTCTCTATTTAAGGTTATGAACTGAGCTGCTTCACCTCTTCTCCTGTGCCCCACATATAATCATGTCTGCATGTCTGGGAGTGATGAGGTGCCACATGTAGCAGCTTGGTGGGAATACCACCAAGTCATTCCAAAGAGAATTACTAAGATCATTGTGGACTTAAGGCACTCTAGACTTCTGTTTTCTCTACAAGCCAGAGTTCAATCCCTAACTACTGTTTACTACCGTAGGTTCAACTAGCAATTTCCTGCTTTAATTCACAGTAGGCAGTTAACTATCCAGTTTTGATACTATTCCACCAGAACTTGATAAACTGCATCTTCACTAAAAGGAGCGACATCCCTACTATGATTAAGATTTCTTTTTAAACTTAACTGCATCTTTTTTTTTTTTTTTTAACCTATGCCACATGTTATTATAAACTTATCAGACCTGTTCTACCACAATATTTGAATTTTCTAAACACGTAATGTTAAAAAACCAACACCTTCATGCCAATTGTTGGTCAGGTTTTGAAGTGGTTTCCTTCTGTTTTGAATAGCATGCTAATCTATAAGAAACCCCTCAAAACTAATATAATATGCTACAGAGTACATTATTGTTTTGTGTGAAGAAGAATGGCAGGCTATTTGCGACTTGTATTATTTCCTTACTACTCAAGGAAATATGATTAAGTCTGATGCACTCCCAAAACTAAATTTATTTCCCGCCTGCGTCAATATTTGCTTTGTGTTCTATTTATTATTTTCTCTTCCAGTTTAGCATAATCTATATGTTTTCATAAACACAGTGGTCTTCCCCAAACACTCAAACACTACTGGAACTCTTCATGCAGCATAAGCAGGGCTACCAATTACCACCGATGCTCTCATATAGATTCTCCTTCCAAAAGTCAGTGCGCTGTCATCAATCATTCAGTAGTTTTGGGTTACTGCCTGTCAGTTTTTCATCCATCAAAGGATATTTAAATTTAAGTCAATTGGAACTATATTTCCAAGTCACACCACATATGACTTCACAGGAAATGACAGCTTATTAAATCTAGATAACTGTCTCCTACCTGTAATGACAAAAAATGTGATCAAAAGAAAGTCAGAAGAAGCACGGAGGCTACTGCTCTTCTCTGAGTGATTCCCTTAAGTTTGCTGGTGATTAACAGACTAATTCCTTTCAAGCTTAATCATACAAAGAACTGACTTTGAATTTCTGGGAAGAACATTATGTGTAACATGATATTTGCTAACTTGTAACTTTGCAAATCTCATTTCTTTCCTACATTATCCAAACACAAGACTGTCATGTTAATTTTATTGAAATGCTTCACGTTGTTAAAAGCATGCAAGAGGTTACAAAAAGTTAATGTTACGGTCAGCAGTTCAAACAATTTATTTCTAATGATCCAGTATTACAATTACAGGCATATTTAATATTTGTAAGCTTTGCTCAGTGCATTTTACACCCACAGTACAAAGTTTAATTTTCACTATGGACAAAAAAAAATATCCTAACAGCTCCAGAATGAAAATCTACAAACCAGAAATTTAAGTCTGGTAAAACTATTAGCTACAGGAAGCAGTTTTTAGTAATGGAAAGCAACAGGCAAGCCTTATTTCATTGCTAGTTTACCTAAAATTATTCTGTCACAAGCAATTTGCCTGTTTCCCCTTTAATTCATACGCTTTAGGGAAGGAGGAATAATTATTTTCTAAAAAAGCAATAACACCAGACCATACTCCAGGAAAGGATGTAACTGCACTGTTTTCCAAGAACTGCACTGCAGTCAGAGAACGTTTATGTAAAATCAAATTTGGTCTGGACATCACTAGTTGCCACTTTTAAAAACAACTCAGGAAAGGTGAAAAAATGTCAAAACTGTAGGTGATCAAACCTCAGATTTACAACTTTTCCAGCTTACTACACTTTATGTAATGTTCTCTTAACAGTCATTTATCCCCCTTTGCCGACACCAATCTCTCCTATGAATCGTCTCAAGTACCCGATAGATTTTATAACCAAGTACGGACCAGCCTTTACTGTGCCTTGTCCTTTATCACAGCAGGAGAAGATGACAAAACCCTATGGATATAATACACTATATTTTTCCTGTACCATAACACTACTCTAATACTCAAAGGCCATTTCTCAGATCAGTAATTGAAGACAAGAACAATACATCTTCCTCTGCTACTAGTCAGACACTCAACTGCCTTAGAAAAGGAAGAGACTTGGAATACTGTGCTCCTCCTATCAGTTTTTAGGTAAGGAAAAACATCATAGCAAGTTTCGTTGCAATGCACATTTTAACATCCTGAACTGCCCAGAACCTCTCTCCTGGATTCCCATAAACCATTGCTCTGGATATGGATCTACCCATTCTTGTTTTGCAGCTCCTCACACCTTGCCCTGTCCTGATACAGGGTCATTTAAGACTTTCTTTGAAACTGTTCTGATTGTCTTGTTTTTTTTTTTTTTCCCTTAACATTGTCCTTCAGCAAAATGTCTTGGCTTGAGTACATGTATGTATCTGTTATTCTTCTGCACTTACCCCTATTTATAACCCAGGTGTTAGCAGCTGCGTTCTTGGAAACATCAGCCAGTTACCTTAAATAATCTGCAAGTCCAAAAAATGCTGCTTCACTGGATTTCCTGGCAAAGGCAGAACAATAGTAGAGTGGATAGCCAGCAGAAATGCTTTACTTCTGATGCAGTCTATTTTACCTACTAATTTTTCATTGTTATAACTTGCCTCCGGGTAGGAATAAAATACAAGTTTTTCTTCTATAGGCTGCAGGTGACATTGCAACAGGAAAGAAAAATATCTATCATGACCGAGTACAATCTCTGGAATGATGTCTGAAAGCTTATTCACTTATGTAAGAGACAGTGAATAATTTCATTTAAATTACAAAGGCCCACTTAGCTGGGCTAAGTAATAAATCCAATAGGGGGCTTCAAGACAGCTAAATTTACAACTTAGAGTTACAAAATCAAGCTCTATATTTTGTACCATTTTAATTGAACCCAAATATATTTAGCAATATCATTTAATGTAGGAATACCTACACAACTTAGAAAACTATTTTATTTATAACTTGCTGTTCAGTGGTCACTTGGTGATCCGTCCCCAGTTAAATCAGTTCTCTTAAAATTCTGGCTGATAGATATAAGGTCTATAAAAGAAATACTTAAATGCTGATATAAAAATGTCTGTGATAAAACCAGGGGCTCTGAATTTCATGCTACCTTAATGCTGGCTCTGAAATAATGGAAAAGCCATTTTCCAGCTCTTGCTTCAAGGACTCCACTAATAACATTTTTCACAAAGGACCTATCTTTTCTTAAATAAGTTATTGTGAAGTTATTCTAAAGTATTTAAAATCATGCAACTAGATTTGATCAGAACTACTCAGCCTTTAAATTCTGTTTAATGAAAGGTTTCTTAAATTATTTTAATAGATTTTACTGCAACTCATGATGCAGCCCAGTAACAAGAACGGTATTACTGATTTCTTGCTCTGGTATCATCCATGACTCTTCAACTCACTCTGTTAGTCTATCATCATGAACTAGTTTAAAAATCCATTTCTGGCCAAAGTAGAAGATTGATTTGGGACTTCAGACAGATCACAGTCATTTAACCTTCACCAGGGAAAACACTGTGCCTCTTAATGTTTAGCGGTTATTTCAAAGAAATAAAAGGGATTTGCACAGTGCCAAAATATGCTGATAGAGCTGTGCATGAAAACACATACAGATATTCACTGCTTACCCAGAAGATGGACAGACGGCAAACAAGTATTATAATGGGAAGTGCAGCAACTCTTGTCAGCAGCAATGTGTGTGTCCTGACAGCTCTGCATAAGAGCATACCCTAATCTTATCGCTGAAAGACTCATGCTGGAAATATGTAAGAGCCTGCTCACTTTCATCATCCAATTAAGTAATCCAAGTTGTTTGGGTATGTTTTGGAGATGACAGTGAAGATGATGCCTGTATGAATTAAAAATAAAATCATAGACTAGGAACATAATTAAAGGGATCCTTCAACAAATGCTGACTCTTATTTTTCAAGAGACAGCACTTTCTTTTAATTTCTAGCACTCGATACATAAACTTATTTTTAAGCGCAACTCACGAATCAAGATTTAGTCTTTGGGCCTGAAGACTACACTTTCTCAAAAATCATTTGATGCAAAATTATTAACGAGCTACTCAAATTGCTTTCAGTGATACCAGATCCAGACTTTGTCAGATCTTTCAGTGATTTTAAGCCAAGCTCAAGGGTCTTTGGATGTCCATCATTAGATCTACCCAAAGAACATAAATCTGCGCTGCTCTTTCGTCTTCTAACTTGCAACCCACAACTGCATAAGTAAAGGCACCTTCAACTGTACTCTTCCCACATCAAAGATTTATATCAACAGACGTAAGGGAGAAGTGCAAAAGCCTATGTTTTCCTGCCTCATGCTTTTTCCTGTACTGCATGAATTAGTCAGGGGGCTTTTCTCAACATTCTCAGCTGAAGAATCAGTATGCAGGTGCTCTTTCTCCATTTGAGCTTCTTTCCCTCCAGACTCCGTGGGAATGCAAAAAAGAAAGAGGTGTAGCTTTGCTCCTTTTCCTGGGGTGCTAATCCTCTGTATGTATTTTAAGGTCCTTCAGCCTGAGATGGTTGACGACAGAAATCATCTTGATCTCTCCTGAGACACCAAAAGATAACCTTCCTTTAAACAGCTCTGCTTTTATCTGACTGAACTCTAAATAGCTGCTCCAAAAATGGCTGAGAAGACCTAGGAAGGTCTTCTCATCATCTAGAAGAAAGTGAAAGAAAGTCTAAAACCTAAATCCTGCATTGAGACCAATTTCTAGTAACTCACAGATGCAACTCATTTTCATGAGTTTATTACATTAACAACTGAATTAGTTTCTAATTTACTAGGTAACAGGTTTACTAATTATAAATGTGATGAGTACTGACCATAAAAAACAGGAGAAAGACAAAACCACCATTTTTAAAAGGATGAAAAATTCTTTTCTGAGATGATTAATACGCTATAAGTGCTCAGAAGTCCACCTCCAGACTTCCATAATTCCACACCTTACCATTCTGTCTAAAGGAGACAAGATCACTATGAAGCACAGTAGAATAAAAACACTAGATTTCAGCTTAGAAAAAAACCACTCTCCAGCAGTTGAAAAAGCAGTCCAAGATGTAATTTATTAATCCAACCAGTCAAATACTGGGGACTGAAATGTGTAAACCAATTCTTCTGTTCATTTCTGAACAGTTTGACACACAAAAACTATCTTCGCTATCTTGCTGGAGTGGTTTCAAACTGATGATTTTTTACACCATCAATAGCCTACACAACAACAGAACGTTAAAGCAACATCCTGTGATTATTTCTTAACTCTGTATACTTGCTTCAGAAGTTGACTCTTAATTTTTTTTCCTCAGATAATTCTACAGCAAAAGTAACATAAGTATATGTTCTCAGTTTAAGAACCTAAAACATTTCCTCCAGCAGCTGAAGTTCAGAAATACTGAAACATGATATAATTTCTACAGACATAACTGGTCACATTCATGGTGTTATTAAATCCAAATCCACAATGAACTGCTTAAAAAAATCATCCCTTACTAGATTTGTTCATGAAAAGAGCAATTATAGCTATTGTATTTATTCATTATAAAGCATACTAACACATAACGCAGGCTAAATTATTTCCTGACCTGCACAGCCTCAAGGCTTCAAGTGCAAAGAAGTTTTCAGCTTATGAAGTTATACACGTATTCCACACACAGGATAATGGTCTGAATTATCTAGGCACAGCATAGGTACATTTGAACTTAGAAGCCTTTGAGGACTTTGGAACATAGATTTATTCTCCACATTCAATTAACCAAACTCACATGGTACTACTGCAAAAATTACTTATGTTTCTTATTAGAGATTAAAAGCCTTAAAATGCCTCCAACATTATCAGAAGAGGCAAGCAACATGTTCCTGAAGATTTTATGCTCGTGGGAACTAAGGAACGGACATTCATTTACACACAATTGTCAGACAGATATAGCAAGTTGATCATTGTCATAAATACATATTGCAAGAGATAAATCTCTTAAAAAAGCATGGTCATTTCTCTGCTGCAGCCCAAACCCCTTTAAAATATGCCTACTATCCAGCTACAATTCTTAAATTATTGAACTGCTCTGTCAAACTCATCATTTTCTCACTAATTCAGAGACGGGTGGCACTAGGTAGCTACATGACAGACTTGGGGAATGGTCTGAGATGGATGGTTAACTATATTTTTTGTGTTACCAAGACAAACTGATCTTGCAATAACTGAATAGTTTGCTTATCAAAACACTATCAAGGAGTCTCTGACCTTTATGGTGTAAGTCTTTCACTACATTAAAAAAATAGAGTAAAAGGTACACAGTAAACCTTTTATTTTAAGGTTGGCATTACCAACATTTTCTATTTAACATATTACCCTTTCACAAGAGAAAATTTCATTGCCATCTGAACGGTCCCATGAACCAGGATGTGTTCAGCTTGACAAAATGACCTTTTCGAATTCTGCAGAACAGCTGAACAATTGTAGTAGTTCCTGCAGCCAGGGGGTGTTAATGCGGCTCTGAAGATTGATGTGGCTGGTGTTAATTGCAATTACAGTGATCTTTTATGTTTACTTTGGGGAAACTGTAAAAGCGAGCACTATATTAAAAAAAAAAAAATCTGTGAACACCGACTGTACAAATGTTTTGACATACTATATTTAACAATTAGTTCCGTCAGGCCTGAACAGATGGCCTTTAACTCCAGCTACAGAAAGGACCAGCATTTTCAAAGCTTGCCCTTGACCTACATTGAATTCACAGACTGAAAGACTCAAAATACATGACACGAGAGGAAAAAATAGCCAACAACAGAGGAATGCACCCCCTAAAGCGCTCTCCCACCATCCGTAAAGGTGTGCCTAAAGATTGGAACAAACATTTCTTATATGAAAGCAAGACTTATGGCCTTTCCAGGCTATTCATATGCTGAAATACTGGTGCAAAACCTAGACAAAGTGAAACGTTCCATTTTGATCCCTAAATAGTACATTTTCTAAAGCATAGAAAATGGCTCATTTGCTAGTAACATTCCACTGCAGGAGAGCTAACCAATAACATTAGGAGTACTTTAAGTACTCTTAAAAATAAGTCCTACATTAAGATTATTAAAAATAGCCTGAACACTTACACATTTTTCCAGCACATATGAGACAAAACAGGGAGACATCAGAACGGTATATAACCTAACAGCAAGGATAGAAAAAGTCTGGGAACAGTAATATATAATTTATTTATAGTGAATGTTATTGATTTTCAGACAAGTCCACAACAGTTTCTCTACAAAACACCCAGTGCTTTCCAGCACTGTCATACAATATTTAAGGCTGCATTACAATATGAGGGAAGACTGAAAATTTCTGGTTAATAAATGATAGTATTGGTAATGGAAAACAACATTTAATATCATAAGGAAACCAACAATTACAAGGTTTCTTAATAAAATATTGCTTACACAAAGTTCACTTCATAAGAATTGCTATATTGAGATTTCTGAGCAGAACAACAATAATCAGATGTCACACGACACCAATTAATCCAGTGAAAATACCAACAGATTTGATTGCTGCTTTCAAATAATTGCTGGAAGCTGTTTATCGACTGAAGATGTATAATTAATGTAAGCAAATATTGCAACTGTAATTCATCATTAATAATATAGACAGAATAAATCAATTCATCTAGAAATTTAAAGTTTTATGCAACTGATTATTATTTAAAAAGCAACACAAATAAAACAACCCTCAATAGAAGGAGAGCATCTGAAGTAGTTCTCAAATGTATGACAAATTCTAGCTAATACTGTACTATTTATAGAGAAAAATAATTTATTTTAGCAGTGATTTCTATTTTTCAGATCTGATAATCAGGCTTATGACTATTCTTACGTTATGATTTTCTTGTCCCCAGACAAAAGTCATCAGGATGACTTGAAAAAAATCACGATATTAAAAAAATACATTGGGAGTTTGCAAAACTTTGTTGTTTGTTTGTTTTTTGTTCTATTTGTTTTCAGAGCAGAAGCTTCACATCTTTTATTATTTGCTATCCAAATTTAATTTCTTCTCAAAATGGTAGGTGGTATGCTCACACAAATTCAACTAGGAAAAAGATCTCTGGTTCTAAGACTGAGTAACTACTTTCTGTATCATGCTTCAAGAAAAAAAAAACAACCAAAAACAAATCCTTCAGCATTTCCCTTCAACCAAAAGAAAAGAATCAACTTTCCATTACTGTTGAGGATTGAGTTAACAGACAACCCATTTGCACATAGTCCTTCCTGGCAATGACATAATGTAGATACTAAACAAGATGCAGTTGCACAGCCAACGTGAAACATTTTATGTCTTTGAATTTGATCTGTTACGGTTTTTCTTCAGTCTCTGTGTGTAATTGGGTTGGTTATCATGCTGGAACCCACAAAATTCTTGCATCATTTGCTCTGGACTTTTTTCCAGAAAATGGATACCGCAGAGAAAATAAAAATCAAGTCTAAAGGATGTTGCCATGGTGAGTTTAATTCTGTATTTACATACTCACTGTGTGGCAAGTCAGCATATTGGACAAATTACAAACTTTAATAGATGGTGAAATGTTCACATTTCATATTGTCCAACTTCTCAGCTGAAGATCCTTTTTTTTATTTATAGAAGTGAACCAAGCAGCACCTTAAGAATTATCCCAGACATCTCAGGTCAGGCAACTCAGTTTAGTTATTATTTTCAAAGACTACTGTTATCTATTTGTCTCGGTTCCAGACTATCTGCTACATATAAATCAGCATCGTTGATACTGTCTATGATAAAACACTGGAAAAATTAATCTTTAAAGGAGGAAAATGATTATTGTCCAATTTCACAGTGGTGTTGTTGATATATCTATTTACATTTATATGTGCAGATCCTGTAGCAATAAAACACCATCAAAAATTCACAGGGACTTAAATTGTTCTATTTAAACTGGATTTGAATAAGGTGCAATAAAACAAGCATGGGGACTGTACATAGAGAATGATAACGAAGGAGGGGGGCAGGCAGAGATACAATCTTTCCTGAATAAAGTAAGAATTTTGAGGAAAAAGAGTATATAATTACAGTATATATGCGAAGATCAAATGGAGACCATGAAGAACACCTTTACAATGACACTTCCTAGCACCAGGAGCTTTATTTTGTAACTTCTAAAAGGCTAGTGCTTAAGTGTATGATATTATACAATCTTGATTTACTTATGAATTAAATGGTGCGTACATGCACAAACATGCTCTCACATTACTGTTTCATAGCACATACTTTGTTATTTCTGTTTCACTTGCACCTGGAATATTATGTTTTATGCATCTGCCAGATGCACGATGAACAGCAGATTACAAAGCACTGTACTCAGCATTTAAAGCCAGCTCACGTGGTTTTATACTACTCTGCATTAAGAATATAGACTGCAGAAGTAGTGCAATTTGGTATATTATTAGTGCTTTTGCAGAAGGCCTTTACTTTTACAATTTTCTCCTCCTTCAGCTCACCTCAAGCTGCCACTGCCATTACCTCATTCTTTTCCATAAAGTTCTCCAGGCATGGCAGAGCCCAGTCAAGAAACATAAATCATAGGACAGCTTGGGTTGGAAGGGACCTTAAAGATCTCCCCTTGCTGTAGGCAGAGCTGCTGCCCACCAGCTCAGGCTGCCCAGGGCCCCATCCAACCTGGCCTGGAATACCTCCAGAGATGGAGCAACCACAGCTCCTCCTGGCAGCCTGTGCCAAGGCATCACTTCCCCCTGCATAAAGAATTTCTTACTAACATATAACTCAAATTTTTCACTCCTCTAGTTTAAGGCAATTTCCCCTTATTCTGTTATTATCAGATAGTATAAAAAGTCAGTCCTCCTCATGCTCATAAGCTCCTTTCCAGCTAAGAAGTCCAGCAGGGTTTAGGAGGCTTGGTAGCCCAACCACCCAAAACTCTGTGCTGTCCCTAGCACACCTGTGTTAGGTCCTATGCTTTTGCATTTTTTTCCTCAGCTCTACGTTGAATCTCTTAATGTCCTTGCATACCTCCTTTCAACCTTACTACAACACTGATTTTGTTTACACTCTTAGTCTTCTAGTGAATTTCTGGAGGACAGATGCTCATTAACATATATAATGTGAAATATGATAAAGCTGATATTGAAAGGAGCCTCTAGGTGCTACTGTAGTACAAAAAAAACCCCACCATTTTCTCTCTTTTTTGATAAAGATAGGCCAGAGTTGTTGATGTTTTATAGGCAAAGCCCCAGAGAAGTTATTATGAATATCAGATCAATTCCCCTCCTTTAGTACTATTGCTAGAGAAGCTTTTTCAAGTATTTCCCTTTAACAACAACATCAAAGAACTAAGGAAAACAAATTTTGCATTAGGAAGTCTGTGTCAGAAAACTTTTCACTTCAAACAAGACACCAAACATAAAGCTGACAAGATGAGACATTTACACACTAATTAGCATCCATTTCTTTACTGAATTATTAGTTCAAGAAAATGTTGTGTGAACCTCTGGTTTAAATAATTTTCCCTTGAAAAGTATTTTTCATTGCCAAAATGGGTTCTTAGATTAGTATATATGGATTTTACATATTAAAATTGATTTTTACAGATTGGCTCATGTTTCCACATTTATAACCAAAGGCTGTAAGTACTACATAAATCACAGTTTGCATATTCAAGATCAAAATGGCTACACATGATAAACAAGACTAAATCACATTTCTATGCGAGAAACAACAAAATTCATCACAAACACTAAGCAGGCAATAAAAAGTTGTAGCCTTTGTTTTCTTTTAACTGGAATGCCCACCCGACTAGCAGACAAATATGCTCTGGATTCCAAACTTTCCCAAGAAGGCTCCATGAGAATGGCAGAACAGCACATAAAAATGTCTATTCTTCCCTGAAACACATCACTAATACTCAAATATCACATTGCTCACATCGATGTAAAAGTTCACAAAAGCGTTACAGGTTAATGCACAGCTACCTCATGTAAATCCTTTTCTTTAATATTCATCCGTGAGGAACAGATTTCATGGATGAATGAATGTATGGAGAAATAGGATTGATTAATCCTTTTTTTCCTACAGGTTTCTCACATGTAAGGAGAAAGGACGTTTACATAAGGCAGGTGAAAGCTAACCTTAAGCAATTTCTTGGTAAGGGGTCATACCCAGAAGAAATGTTGGAAGTCTCAGTTAATAGAAACTATAAGTAGGTGTGTTGAGACTGAGATGCTAGAACATGAGAAAGGCACTCAGGGGAGTAGCTTATCTCTATCCTAACAAGGTTTTCTTGACAAAGGAGAAATATGATGATACAGGCAGCCTATATATAATTTATGAATTCTTGGCACTAGTATAATGTTGACATGTAATTGCTTTAAGGATGACTATGTACATGTGGGAAAGAGGACCAGAAGATGCCTCTGTGGGAAGTGGATAAGGTGGTTAACCCTAACCTAGCAGCAGGCAGCGTAATGAAACTGCCTGGAATGGAAACCAGTTCAGTAGAGTTGCTGAGGCGGTCCAAGAAAAAGTCACTGGTATACAATAACAGAATGGAGCTCCAACACAGCACTGGCACAATAGAATGGAAAAAAATTAAAAGCTTCATTTATTATCAGGTTGCATCCTGTCCAAGTAGAAGGTCAGACAGAGGATGAGTTTAAAAAGGGCTGCTTTCTGTTGGACCTAAGGGCAAATGAGAAAAAACACACTATGGAGATTCCTACTTTTGCATTTCTTGCATTAGTTTCAAATAAAGCTAATCCCAAGCAATGTGAACATATCTGTAAGCTATTACCTGCCATGCACCCCTGAAAAGTTAAATTGTAAATATGTAACGTCAGGGGGCAGAGCATTAGAGCATGAAAGTGATTTCCAGATAAGCATGAAAGTACAAACTCTTACTAAAAAACATGTGAAAAAAGCAACGGACAGAGAATTCTGCCACTTCATATTACAAGGGAAGATGGAGCACAACAGTCCAGTATGTGAAAACTCAAACCAGCAAACACCTACAGCGTTAAATCACCACAGGACTGTGGTCACTCCTAAACTTTGATGATGCAACATTGTGCTTGTGCCAGGAAAGAGCAGCAACTAAAGTCAGAACTCAAAGCCACAGTCCTAAATAGCTTTAAAAACACTATTTTCTGCAAGAATGCACGGCCAACTCTTAGATCTCAATGACTGAGGAAAAGTTGCAGTTACAGCATACATAATAAAACAAACAAATCAAAATAGAACACCCAAACCAGAAGAGCCAGGATGCCATGTCCTAATCCATCTTCCTCTGTACTCATCTGAATCTTTAAAGTTTATACAAAACAGTAAGGATTTGGTATATACATTTATATTGCCAAAAATTAACTTCTGAAATAGAATACATTTCACATATACTAAGCAGCAAATTTGGACCTGAATTATGCCAGTATACCCTAGTATGCTTACCTGGAGGCACTAAAACCTCTCTGCATATTAATATTCTGAATGAGATACTGAGGATTGTTGTGGTCCCTTTCCTATTCTACTTGCCTTGCCACCTCATATGGCTATATGCTTACTGCTCAGTGTCTTTAAATCACTGAGTAGTTATTTTATACTCTGCATAGAGAGATGTGCCTGGCTTTTTAAAATAGCTTTCTGAAAAGCAATTAGAACACTGATCACTGGATCACACAATACTCAAACAATATGACACATCTATGCAAAGCACAGACTTCAGAGACAAAAGGATTATTTCAAATTAAACAATCATGATTTTTGTCTGCAATTTATACTAGCACATTACGTGCTAGGATATTGAAAGCCTATCTTAATGCTTTGGTCATAATGAGCTTTAGGACTTCTCTAGGGACACATCTGTGGCTTGGTTCAAAATCTTTAAGTTCTATTTTGTTGAATGATACCATGGTTTTGTCCTCTGGTTCATTAGGAGCCAATTAAAAAAAACACCAAAGAAAAAGAGCGTTGAATAGTTTCAAGATCAAAGGAATAGATCAAAAAAGTCAGGTGGCATAATGCCACAAATGTTTCAAGAGGACTTGATCTTCCAAAATGATCACAGTTGTCTTGACTTGCAAGGGTATATTATTATTATGACAAAATATATTGTGAGGAGGAACAAGCCTTGCTCCATTCAAAGCCGTTTTCAACCTATGGTTTAAGTGTAGGCTGAAAGCAGTCAACCTGAAAGTCAACATGACCTTCAAATCTCAGTGAAAGCCTCATCCTACACTTGTTTTCCAAATATGTGTCTCTCTGTGTGTTTGGAGAGTGATTTTATTGTTGCGGATTGACTAGACAAGCAAGTGGCTAAATGCAGGCATTTAGCCTGGATGAAATTAAAAATCACACTATTTGTGCTCAGCTTTCACTGACGGTCTTAGAGATCCAAACACTGAAGTCATCTGATTTATCCAGAAACCCTAAGCAAGGGCAATATCATTTATTGAGTAAGAATGCAGCACCCCACAGAAACGCTCCCACTATGGCCTCATGGAGCAGTACTGCATTTTGAGGAAATGAATGTTGAATATTTAGGACCGCATTCAGCCTTACATTTCAGAGCTAGTTTATACCCCTCAGAAAACATAAAGCCCCATATCCTAGCCCGAAACAAAAGCCAAAAGATCCAAGGAAGGTGTATTTTTTCCACTACTAAAAAGTGGCATAGTTGACTAACGTATTACTCTGTGTGTAATGGAAATGAATGGTGAGAGACTGCGCAACATCATAGATGGAGAAGACCAGTCAAGAATGTCAGCATGCAATCGCAGCTACGTGTTGCCAAATCACAGTACCCAGCACTACAGACAAATTTAATAAGGCTCAGTAACGCACACATCATCCCCAATTCCTTTTCTTCCTCACACAGGCATAGAAATTGGGTGGAAATTTCTTGGAATCACTTTAGTTTTGCTGATTCTAAAGACTGCCTTTCTAGTGCCATAAAGGCTACGCCGCTTGCTCAGCAGAAAACACTGGAACACATCCTTTATTTTTTTTTGGCCATACAAAACTCACTTGATTTCACCCAAAGGTTTGTAAGTATGAGGAACAGATCAAGATATTCTACTTTCAGAACTGCCAGTGCAAGTAAATGAAAACTTCATGTGGTATTTTGCTTTCGTATGTTAATTTCAGATTCACAGTTGATATATTTGAAACTTAAATAAAGTATAAAAAGGTTAAAAATACAAACTCTACTGAATAAAAAGCAACACATCTATCTATTTAGGCTACATGAGATAATTAAAAAAATGACATCAAAGAAGCCACTTTGTTCAGGCTTTTCAAAATACTTGTCATTACAGAAGGTTTGTTTAAACTTCAGACAGACAAAATGTATGCCACATTTTGAGTGAAAGAATTACCTTTCCAGGGTTGCAATTACATCTGTACTTAGTTGTCATGGTAACTTGGCAACATATAGATGTTATCAAATGAAGACATCAAGGGGCAGACAGCAATTTTCAAATCACTGCGTGCCAAGTGTCATTTTGCACTAGTATATCTGAGCTCAATTACATTTTATAAAAAGTTAAAATTAAAAAATTAACATTTTAAAACAATTTTGAGCTACAGTGAGATTGCAATACTAATATCTCATTTCACTAAATCATTTAACTTTGGACACTAGCTTAAGTGTCTGCTTTTTCTTACCATGCTCCCAAAATACAGTACAATATAAGGAGCTGAAAGGCAAAAAGGCTGAAATACAAAAGTTACCACGCTTTTGTGACTCCTCGAGTTCTTTCTATTCTCCCCCATCTTTTCTTTCTGTTTTAATTGCCCTGCTATCTTGACTTGGGTATTTTCAGTCAGATGCTCTTTTTGACCTGTACTCCAACTCCTTTTGAGATAACAAAAGGAAAAAAAAATGATCTATAGTAAAAGCCAGTGCTGAGCTTGCCCCACTGATGTGAAGCTCTGCAAATACTCCAGCTGTGATCTATTTGTAAAGGCTGAAACAGAATCCAGAAAACAGACAGTACAAACACAGCTTTCACTTCTTTTCAATGGCAGCTCATACTGTGGTGCTGTTAGCTATATTTCTATTTTTACCTCTCAACAAGGTGGCTTTGCTCTGTTTTATATTAAGAGTTCCAACAAAAGTTTTCCAAGTTGGTGTTCTATTTACACAGGCTTCTCAGACCACGATAACATCTATCCTCATTAATGCCACATCATACAGCAGTGCTAGTTTGACACAGATCAAGCATGAGGATAGGACTGTGCATCCTTCCATCCAACCTGACTGCATGCCGATGTTTATGCTGTAGCAAGATGGGCACCATTTCAGCATGAAGTTTACCTGAACACCAAACAGTGCAAGTAGAAAATGCCACCAGTGTAATAGGAAATTTCTTTGGACAATGTTATTCTTTCAGGCTTTTTAAAGAAATTGTAATAAAAGTAGCTTGTTCACCATATGTGTGACTGAGATCTTTACCATCTAGGACTAAATCACCTCAAACCCCAAATTTACCACCTTATCAATCCCCACCTTACTAAAGATCTGCCCAGCTCCTTCAAATACACAGTACAGAACTAAACACTCAAAACTGAGAGTGGAAGTGAAAAGTTGTATCACTCATTACATTAAGTAGTTAATGCACTTAGAACATACAGGTTTATTAAAAAGACAACAACAGTGTGAGGGTTTTGCAATTATCATTTTTTATAGACACTCAAAAGCATATTGTTCTGTTGCTCCTAAACACATTCAGTCACATTCAGGCTACTGAAGGTTACAGCTAACAGTAAAATACCAGAAATATAACAAACTTCAAGCAAAACAGATGCAGGTACACACCAGATTTTTTTTTTTCCAGTGGGAAATAATTTTAGTTAATATTTGTAACAAGAGCTTAAATGATTCAAAATAGCAATAAATTCCTCTATAAAATTACACACTGATTTAAACAGTGATAGTACTGGCTTTGTGCTTTCAGATTTTCACTATTAGACTACTTCAGAAGCACTAACAAGAAAGGTAAGCAGCACTCCACTCTGTACCATTTCAGAATTAAAACTTTTGTCTATATTCCCTCAGCATCTACTTCAAAAAAAACCACAAAAAAACCAACACCCAAAAGCACAAGCTACCACATACTGCTTAATTGTCACTTCTTAAGATTGCAGAAATTAAAATCTTGCTAAATTGAAATAAGAAACATTTTTCCTTCTCTAGTTCAAAGAAACACAGTGCATGAAAATACTTTCCATAGAGAAGGAAACACTTAGAAGTTATTAAAGCCAAACACCTCTTCCATAAAAAATTTTCCTCAGCCCAAACAAACATGACCAGTCAAGTTTCCAACAAGCTGTTTCCACAGAGAAAAAGTATCAGAATTCCTATTTATTAAGAAAAAAAGAAATAAATAAGTCATAGAATGGCTTTTGTTAGAAAGAACCTTAGAGATCATCCAGTTCCATCCCCCCTGTCACCAGCGGGACTGCCACCTACCAGATCAGGCTGCCCCGTTATCCTTAAAATATGAAGTAAGAACAAGCAAAAAAAACCTCAAACCAAAAAAAAACCACCTCAAATTACATATTTAATTAACTTTATGTGGATTGTATAATAGATAAAATTAATATTTTAGAGGAATATACAATCTTAGTAGAAGATCTTTTGTTGATACAGTATTTGTATTAAAACCTTCAATAATTAATTAATCACAAGTTGGCTGCAGTTGGCCTCTAGAAGTCCCTGCCATGTGGTCCAACAATCCTTGCTCAAGCAGGGACACACAGAACGGGTTACTCAGTACCAGACTATGTCCAGGCTGCTTTTGAAGATCTCCAAGGAGGAGACCCTACAACCTTTTTGGGCAACATGTGCCAGTGCTCCATCACCCTCCCAGTGCTTCCTGATGTTCAGAGGAAACCTTCTGTGTTCCAATTTGCGTCCATCATCTCTTCTTCTGGCATTGAGCATCACTGAAAAAGGTCTGACTACTTCCTTTGGGCATTTAGACATACTGATGCAATTCTCTCTGAACCTTCTCCATGTTGAGCAGTCCCAGCTCTCTGAGCCCTCCCTCAAAGGAAAGTTGCTCCAGTCCCTTCATCACTTATGTGGCCCTTCACTGGGCTTTCCAGTGTGTCTGTGTCTCTTTTGTAACGGAGGGCCAAGAATTGGACACAGTACACAAAGAGAGGTCTCACCAGTAATAAGGAGAGGGGAAGGATCAAGGACCTCCCTTGACCTGCTGGCAACTCTCTTCCTAATGCACCTCAGGATACCATCGACCTTCTTTGCAGCACATTGTTGCCTCATGTTCACCTTGGTGTAATAACACATAACGGACACCATACTAATCACTGCATCTTTGTACAAAATATAAACAATCTGTTCTTTCTGTTCCAGTCAAGCCTGAATGGAAGAGGTGAGGTGACCTTCAGATATCTTCAGTTTTCTAGTTCATGTGCATTTCCACAAACAAAAGCAATTCCAATTACTAAATGAGAATGTGTTTTCAGATAGGTATCAATATTCACTTCCCTTTCTCTCCGCATACACCATACTTATAGTATTATACTGGGGTAGTCTATGTCAATCTACACTTAAAATTACATGGAAAATATGACACCTACATGTAAATGCCTTTCCAAGCCACTCCTTGATTTATTCCTCTACAGTATTCAATTATATGCAGTAGAAAAATACTTCATTGAAAGCAAGTTTGTTCTCTCTTCTCTCCCCAAATGCATCCTTACCCAGTCTTGTGATCATATCTACCACTTACGTTTCACAGGACAAAAGTCATACTTTATGTAAATCCTAATGCTGTTATTCCAGTTTCCCTGCTTCACAGGGAAGTTACATATCTTCTACACCGAACAATGAGGTACTTACAAGAAGCAGAGGAACATACTAAGCAATCTCTCAATTCATTTAAGAAAGCACCTGCAGGACTCATTTGAAGGCAGATGAACTAATAACAGTCACCAAGAGTGCGTTCTATTTTACTAAAAGGATTTGTAGCCTTCTCTGCCATCTCATCCCTCAATAACACATACAGTTTAACTTAACTGCTCTTATCTCACTCTCTACCACAATAAATCAGAGGTAGGAAAAGCTAGCGGAGAGCAGAAAAATAGCATTTGAAAACATGACCTTTGCACATGGTAACTGAAAACTACAAAGAATTAAGAGTGTAGAATGGACTCCTGGACACATCTATGCTGGGATCTTTGAAGCCCAATATTATCCATTATTACAACTCTAGACTTACATAGCTGTGCTGTCAAACTGTAAACCTGGGTTCAGTTAAATAAATATAGTCCAAAGCGTTAGTATGTAATTACAGAAACAAAGATACTAAACAGACATGCTATTACACTGTATACGAGAGGGCATTTTTTAGACAGCCAACCACTTGTTAGAACTTATCAGTTGCGGCAGTGTTTATAAAGAGCATCTACTGAGACTGAAGTCCCTGTAACTAGCATCAGAGAGCAGCTGTGTCTTTCCATACCAATGCTCCCACCATTACTGTGAAAGCCATGTGAGGAAAAAAATACAGATGCAGTTAATGAATAGGGGAACAACCATTACTGAAAACGTGATTCTCCTCTTACACCCTCTCACCATCTCTGATTTGTTTTCCACTGGTAACTACTGCATTATGACCCAGGCTACAGCTGAAATGACAGCATCAGTGAATTCTGCATCTGGCTCAACTCATAAAATACATCCCATAAGATGCTTGGTTATTCACCTTCAGATCACCAAAGTTAAGAAAAAATTATGTCTCAGCAACACAGATTTAAAACCTCATAATGCACAATCTCTTTCCCTGCTACTTTTCAGCATAAATATTTTATCAATGCCTATGTCTTTGGAACAAGCGGTGCCTGGAGGTGACAGGAAAATTTATCATCAAAAGGCTGAATGGCTTCTGATTTCTCAGTGACAATAATTTCCCTTTCATTGAAGAGATGCTGCCTTTGGAGGCAAGCAAAAGGCTCCAGGAAAAGCCCGACCTTGCCATGGTGTTCACCAGGCAGTGCTGAATCGGGGAACTGGCTGTTGGAGCAATGCAAGGCTGCCAGTTCTGAAGAGGCTGAAAAAGAACTGAAAATCCATTAAATTGCAAGCAAACTTACTTTGAGGGAATGGAAAGTCCAGTATCTAGGTACAAAAAAAATAGTGAGAGAAAACATTTCTAGATTACATTAATAAATCAAAAGAACAGTAAAAGAGCAGATCTGAAGCCACCTAGATGTAGGGTTTAATTTTTATTTTTTTGATAAACACAACTTTTCAGGAGCAAAAATTCAGGGCATGCTGCCAAACTACAAGGTTGTCTAGTCTATCACCACCTAATTAAGAACTTAACACATCAATACAGAAGCATGCCACCCTGTGTTAGAAGTCTGTTTAAGCTGCATTTGTCTTAAATTGTTGCAAATCTGTGCCAGCACCACTAAACTCAGAGTGGTAAATTTTGCACTCTGGAAATTAAATAAGGAGATCATGTTAGTGAAAGCTAAAGAATAAGGCTTACAAGCACCTACAGAAATAAAAGTTGTAACTAACCTCCAAAGTCACAGACGGCAAAAAATATTCATCTTCATTATTCTGCACCATGAAACACAGGCATACTTATCCTCATTAACTTTCTTTTCCCTGGCATCTTTGATAGGAATTACTTTTCTGCTACATGGGAAACACTTTTTCCCCATTTTAGCTCTTCCAAGTAAAACCTAAACCCAACAAGCCCATCATTCCCAAGTACTTCACATTCTACACTTATGCCCAAAGTCTGTAAAACCATTCAGGCACCCCGGCCTTATGTACCATGCGTTCTTACCAATTGATTTGAAAATTATGAACAAAAATTTTTTTTGGACAGTGGCTATGAAACCAAGTAGAAGCAAGAAGGGAAGTTTATTTAACTTCATAGTTCCAATTCAACTTTCCTCTCTGAAGGTGAAGGCTCTTTTCTCTTTTCTCCTAGTCAGTCTTTCCATTCACTTTTCCAGAGCACTTTGGAAATCATTTGCCAGAATAAGACACATCAGACAGGATGTCTAGGAAAATTTTGCATAGATAATGCCTAAATATGAATTTTTTTTTCTTTTCAACTATAGTAATATTAAGATTAAAATAATAATAGAAAAGATTATATACAGGTCCCTTAGTCTGAGGTTTAAAATATTTTTTTCATTAACATTTTAACCACAGTTTAAAGTGATACCCAAGAAGAAACAAATTGCACCTGCATTCCCTGAACAGCATTACCACTCATAGCAGCACTTTATTATGCTTTTAAAGACTTATCCAACCTTTCTATTTTATTTCAGTTGAAAAAAGCAGAATAAAAATTAGACAATCCAAGTCCTCCTGACTCCATTTTAATTTGAAGGAAAACAATCCCTTTAATTTTAAAATCCTGAGTAGAATTTCCTGTTTCAGAGTAATGAAACTATCAAGAAGAGAACCGTACAAATATGTTGCCCATCCTGTTCAGATGGGGCTGCAAATTAGGTTTTGACATAGCCGTCTCTATTTCTCTAGGTACCCTCCTTATGTATAGCGGTATTTGTTACATGTGAAGGCTACAGTAGAGTGAAAACAATTTGGGCTCCTATCATGTCAGGTTTCCATAATGTATAGTTGTCTCCACATTACCATCTTAGCACCATTAGTTTTATGCTTTAAGCTCTAAGCGCAGGCTTTAAATCAGTCTCTACTTTCCTATTCCCTCTATTTAGCTGTTGCTCTGAATGTTGCTTGCTAAATCATCTGAAGCAATTTTGATTACAAATGATTACACAATGTAACACCACTCTAGAGCATAATGTCTGTAAAGTGCAAAGTGTAGGTGCAGAACTTGTGAACAACAGGGCAGGTGAAAAACCTCAGATACAAAGAAAAACCTAAGTACTTAAACTGTGGGCTTTTTTTTTTTCCCTACTAAAAGAAAAGAAAAAATAAAAACAGCATGAAAACAAAATCCTCTGAGGGGAAAAAATGAGAGGAGAAAAAAATATCTCAACAGAAGAATTTATAGCTTTAAAGATAGAACATGTCATATAAGTTAAATCCCCAACTGCAGCAGGTAGGCACCCAAGTAAAGGGCAGTTGTCAAAATTGCTGACATCAAAGTAGGGAAAGGAAACTAAAAACTGTATATTTGGAAATGCCACCAATATAATCTCCATATCACATCTGATATACAGTTTAAGACATGCCACATAAGGTTAAAGAGAAAAAGGCACATGCAGTGGTTCAGCCTAATACAGGAAATGCACCAAAGAATCAAATTCACTGTAGTATACAACATAAAAGGACATAATCATTGCCTAATATATACTGGACTGTATTACTCCCTTAGACCTCTGAATCCAGTTCTGTCTGGAAGCATGGAGGAGTTTAGTTGCCCACCAAGGCAAAACCACCACAATTTCCTATTGATAAAATGATAATAGCTGAGCACATACAGCCACTTCATTGAGTATCTTATACAGACCAAAATTATGCTACACTGAGAAAAATCACCAGCTCCTACAGGCAAAGCTACAGGTGTCAGAAGAATTTTAGAAGAAAAGGCTCAGACTTTATATGAACCTTAAAATCTATGTTGTACACAATCTTGTTTGATCTTCCACAAATGTTGCTTTCCTTCCCTATGATCAAACAATACTTCTGAGAGCAATGAAAACGTACTGCTGCACTCAAATTCTTTATAACAAATCCTTGTAACAATTTTCTATTGTTCCATATCATGTTACAATTTGACGTATCTCATAACAGAACAATCTGTTTTGGAGATATAGTATTGCATCATTACTTCCAGATTGACTTCATTTAAAATTACATGATGTGATAATTTACAAAATGAATGCAAGTAAGATACTCAGCGAGACCTCCGTAACAGAAGACTTACACTTCATCCATGTTCAGTGCATGATTGATTTTAACAAGCAAAGCAATGCAATAGAAGTAACACATACCAGTATCATATTTTTAAAAATTAATACTAAAGGAAATGTTCTAAGAGCCCAGCCCAAAGTGACAGAAAACAAACTACAGATCAGAGAATAATTCACCTGCCTTTTTTTTTTTTTTTTTTCCCCTTTTTGAGCAAGATAATTCAGAATTCTTTAAACCAAATTCTAGGTAGACTTTAAAGGGGAAAACAATTTGATATTTCCAGTTCAGTCTCACAGACTTTGCTGTTTCAAGCTCTGTTTCTCTTAATCTTCCTTACCCTTAAGGGAGCAAGAGTGAGAACAACCTGGCCTGCTGCCATCTGACCTACTACTTTCCTTTAGGAGAGATGATGAATAGCTGATGGAAAAGCTTATGTTACACAAAAAAACAAACATCTCCATGAGGCATATGTATTAGCAGATATTTAATACCTGAGCAGCCACCACAGCCACACAGAAGGGAAGATGCACTGCACTGCACTGATATACAGAGTCCAACACAGTGCTGCATGCACAATGTGGCAGTGTGAAAACTGGGATCTGGCCTAGCCCAAGAAATCATCCCCCTGGTTTTCAGGATCTACTACTCCCACCTGGGCAATTCTACACTACGTAACCTCCACTTGACCGGAGGAAAGGTAGAGCAACAAGTATCCACGGTGTTCTAAGCAAGCTTTGGAGAAAATAAAGATTATCTGCAAAAAACTTGCTTCTTTGCGATTACTGCTGCGCTCTTTTCTAAGATGCGTATGCAACTGCATTAGGATGGCCTCATTTCTTCTACAAATATGCATTCATCACACTTAAACCAGATGTCATCCATGTCAGTGACAGATAGATCTTTCTCTAAAAATAACGTTTCGCACCATATTCCAGCGGCTTTCTAACCACGTAATGCATTTCCCTGTGAGAAGCGTAAATAAACGTCTGACAAAGAAGATAAAGTCAGCTATCACTTCAATTTACAGAACTAAAGCATACCAAAGATCACTTCGCTAGATTTCTGAGTAGAGCATGAATATAAATTCATTTTCAGTGATTCATATCTGCTGAGCACAAATACTGCTAATGAAGCTCAGTTTTGTTATCAATTTTCTGATAATGTCTATTAGATCTGATGACCTAGCTCACTCAAGTCCAATATCTTCGACTCAGAAAAGAGACTACAGTTTTCAGCATGTTACTTAATGTATAACACTGGTAAAATTCTGTTCTGTTTCTGTGTTTGGCCTTCTCCTGATGGAAGCAAATTAGAAAGGAGTAATACAAGTCTGAAGGTCTTGTAACGCGTCAAACATAGAATGGGAAGATTCAAGAGAATTCCTTTCTTGAATAGTTACGTAGCTATTCAGTAGAACAGGACAGGCTAAAAGGACTTATAGCTTCTACACAACTCAAATGTAAAACCAACCAAACAAAAAAAAACCCCACACAAAAATAACCTTCACAATGAACATATTGATTCAAGCTGTTCCAACATTCGTTGGTCAGAGGATTTCCCCTGTGGGTAAAGCTTACAAACCTACCAAGCACTCTCCAGAATCTCTATGAAGTGAAATGAAGCAATATTTAAAGCATTCGCACTACACGCTCACTAGCCCGTTCATTTTATTGTATTATTTTCTACCATCATCATCCGTTTGTATTCAGTGTGGTAAGAGCTGTGCTACCTTCCTTGGTCAGTAATTTTATACAGGCTGCTAAGGCTGGAATTGGGAATTTGATGCCTTTCCAAACCCAATTCTCCATATAATTAGAGAGGACATACATTTTACTTACACAAAATATTCTTAACAATCTTCAGATTACTTACAAATGCATCGTTCATTAACTTATGTCATTTAGTGTCAAAACACTCAAATTCAATTCTAAATGGATTCAGTCTATTAAAAATCAAGTACAGATCTAATAATTAATACCTACAACTTGAAAACAAGCAAATATAACATGTCTACCTGATAACTATGTAGATCTGAGTCTTACAGACACAAGTCCTCCCAGCTCTTTTAGTAAACCCATAGTGTTGTGGTTTGGTGATTTTTCTTTTGTGATCAGTATTCCACATCAGAACATCATGTGAACCAGTAGGAGTTAAAGAGTTAATGTTCTGGTTCCGTTTACTGCCCCTTATGGGCATGTGGAGTATCCTGATGGGAGGAGAGGTGCGGCTTCCCTGGGGAGGACTTGGCGCGAAGAGGAAGTGGGGTGGAGCTGCGGACCGGACCGAGCGCCTGGCTTGCCCCGCTGCCCGGCTCAGCCTTCTCAGCTCGCCGCGGAGAACAGCACGTGGTTCCCTTGCGGTATTGTGGTTTGATCTCGCGTTTTGGATACTCTTTTCTCTCTCATTTTGTTTGATTTAGTTAAATTTAGTAAATTACCGTTCCTTCTCAGATCTACTGCTGGTGCATTCCTTTTGTTAAAACCATCCACTAGCTCCCTGCCCTTCCCCCTCTCCCGGAGCGCGTGGCCCGGGGCCGGCCGGATCGCGTGGCAAACCGTTCGTACCCCTTCCTTTTTTTTTTTCCTCGCTCTTCCGTTTTTTTTTTCCGGGGCCTGTGCCCCCCTGTCACGGACTTGTATCCAGAGATAACCCGTGACACCATAGGCAGGGAAAAACTAGTTCAAAAGCGAGGGTTCAGCCTCACTCAGCAAACCCATTCACAAGGTTTTTAAGCACTGAATCAGTATTTTACTGAAATCAGGAAGCACAGCAGCAGCAAGGTTTCAGAAAAGACTTATTCAAGTTGATGATTAAGACAGTCAGATACCTAAAAGACAGAATTTCTGCCTGCAAGAGAGTGATAGCACTGGTACAAACTGTACTAAGTCATTCAGAAGAAGGTTAGTCAGATGTAGTATTCTTCTCACATTCTTTTGATAGGTCACACAAGATTTCAGCCTACTATTCAAACTTTTCAATTTTATTTCTATCAGGAGAAGAAAGTATGAAGTATGCTTAATTTACACAGATTTGAATAATAGAAATTTAATTCTGTACCTGATGAAATGCTGAAGTATTGAGCGACTTCTGAAATTTCAGGTGCGTGGGTCCAAAGGGTATTAATAAGATACTAATTGCTTAATTGAAGTTGGCGCTCTGAAACTAGTGTCATTAAAGGGCACTAAATGCCACTACAATTGATCCATTTCAGTTTGAACAACAATCTTTACAGATAAGTAGTGACATTTAAATCATTTAATTCCTCTGTATACAAATAAATCATATCTTGGTGGAACTAAGCTCAAGAGAAGTAGATAAACATCTCTGATGCTGAAGGATACAGAACAGGGAATATCTCCAGCGCACATAAAAGCAGCAAATACTAATTTTCATTTACATGGTTACAGATACTTAATAGCACATCCTTGGGGGGACAAAAAAAAAAAAAAAAGAAAAACAGGAGTCTCTTAGCTGCTGTTTTCTTGTCTGAAATAACTTACAAACAACCATCCACAAATACACTCTAAGCTCCCCCACTCACTTCTTACATGTAAGAGTGTGCAGCAGAACCAGTGATTATCAAGGAAGCTTCCCTTAATAATCAAGCCTACAGTCACTCATAACTCACAGACAGCTTTTCTCAACTAGTGAGTTGCCAAAATTATTTCTAGATGGCACCCAAGGAACTCCATGAGAAAACTAGAACATGCCTACGATTGATGAGCTGGCAACTTACTAACTGTATTGCTCACATAGAAGCCACAAGAACACAAGTGCTAGGCAGCCAGTTGCCACATGGAACCACAGCAGCCCCATGCGAGAGCCTACCTTCAGCTCCATAGCCCACATGCAGAGGAGGGGAGCTGGGAACAAAACCTCAATATTCTGGAGGAACTGAGAGGCCGTGGCTTTGTCACAGAATCACAGACTGGCTGGGCTTGGTAGGGATCTCTGGTTCCCTCTGGCCCATCCCTTGCTCAAGCAGCAACACCCAGAGCAGGGTGCCCAGTACCAGACCACACCCAGGTGTCTTTTGCAGATCTTCCAGGAGGAGACTCCACAACCCCCCTGGGCAACCCATGCCAGTGCCTCCATTTTATCTGATCAAACACTGCAGCGAGGCAAACTGCATTTCAAGGTAGTAAAAATCTTGACAAAATTCCAAGCCTAGAGTCCCAGGATCCTTTAAAGAAAGAGAAAAAAATTACATCTAATCTTCCGAAATATTATTTCACAACAGAAAGTACAGATTAAATGACAGACAGACTTAGTTTTGTTTCTTGCTTTTCAGTAAAGTGCAGGTTGAATCAAAGATGCAGAAATGTTTGCAAGTAAACAAGTTGACAGAGAAAAGGTCAGATCACTAAGAAATAAACCTACTGAGACTTTTCCTTGTCATTGAGATTCAGCAGAGAGCGCTGTATCTCGGGAACACAGGGACATACAGTCATGGAGAGGAAATCTGCCAAGAACTAAGTGAAGGAGGGGGAAAAAAAAACAGGGCATAGATTCCGATTATGTTTGCTTCTTTATTACATTATTTTAGTTAAACTGAATGTTTATTCTGATGCAAAAGAAAATCCTTCTTTCAGGGAGATTAGTCAAACGTAGTCTACATTACTTTGGCTACTTTTTCTTTCTTTCCTTCTCTAAAAATATGCGAAAATTTCTAAAAGACCAAAGTTATTCTGTTTATGTCTTCAAAATTCTAATATTTATTATACAGACAAACAAAATGACCTGTGGTAGGCATCATGAGCTGGTGAAAACGTCGCATGCATCCATTCATGTTGTTTATTCTATATGTGGCTTGCAAGAGAAACATTAAACACACGCGTAAGTAAACTTAAAAATACTTACACATTGCCTTAAAGATTAAAGCCAGGAATGTTCTCACTCACTGACAGACCTCCTGAAACGTATATCAGACAGACAGATGAGAAATGGGCAGTCTTGTTTTCTCCTTCACCTCATATGAATAACATTCCCTTTCTCTGTTCTCAATTCCTCTCCTTCTACCTTCAGTAACACTTCTAGAAGCTAGAAGTGAATCAGGGAAGGAAGAACGGACGCAAAAGGAATTAATCTGCTTATGGCTGGATTAAACTGTATAGAGGGAAGATGGAAAAAATGAGGTGATGACCACCTCCCTCCTTTTCCACATCACTTTATGCGCTTATGAACCTGTAACTTGTAACTCGGAGGGAGACATTGACAGGCAGCACACTGTCAGAGTTGCTGCTCCATCTAATTTCAGAAGGTAAATAATGCAGCAAGGTAATGATCTACCAGCTAGTCACAAAGCTGAGAAATAAGAATTACGTAGCAAGAATCATGTGTAGTCCTCTGGTGAACGTGCTGTTGATAATAACTTGTTTGAAGAAAAATAACAGAGGGATGGTGGTGTTTCTTTTATTGGAGGTGCTTATATAATTGGTCATTTGCAGCAATTAACCCAGAAATGCCCTATTTTTCAATTAGACAATAATCTCATTTGTGCTTTCTCAAAGACAACAGGATATTCTGCTCCCTGTGGCTATCAAATTGTGCAAGGTTAACCTTACTTGTCCCTACAAAAAGATGTCACTCATTTTCAAACAAGTTGCCAGATTTTCTCTGCAACAGAGCAAGGTAAAAACGTGTCAGATACAGGAGGAGAGAAGATTGCAATCTCCACTCTTGCACCACATTTAATTTCCTGCTGCAGCTGCACAAAAGTATTGGGATGGTGGAGTGGGCAAAGGTTTAGTGGAAAGAAAAATCTATCCAGGTTTTACTTAAAAATACATGCATATAAAGCTTTCTTTTTCCCCCTAGAATTCTACATTTCAAATGTGATAGCTTCATCTGAGAAAAAGAAGTTGTGTATACTACTTCAGAAGTATTTCCAGATCACAGAACCTTTAAATTATGTTTAGTACTCAAAATGTCTAGGACAGATTTAACTCTGTAATCTCTAGATCTAACTCTACTTGTGCTTGCAAATAACCAAGTTGTGACCTCAAGATGTGAACAGCACCTCTGAAACACACACGGCAGAAACATGAATTCACTGGAAAACCCCATGCTTCCCTTTCATTGAGGCCTTCCTGGGGAGATCCATAAACCTCTTAAGACTTACATCACTGAAGTACTCAAGATGTCCTTGTATTATATTCTGAAGATCATGCAAATCAGAGACCTGGAGCTATTCAAAAAATTACTTTTTTTTTTTATTCTTTCCAATCTCCCAGAGGTGCTACCCTAGTTCTCTCAGGTCTACATCCATTTCTTCTTTCTTGTAATGCTCTGCTTTAACCAGAAGCATTAGCCATAGTAGTTATCCATTGCATTATAAAATATATGGTTCTGTCACATTTAAATATGTTGTTTGATTCTCTCATTATGTGAAATTACTGGGTAAATGTGAGGGAAATTCTCATTTACCAGCGGCATGTTTGGGGGAAAAAAAACAAACAACAGAACACCACATCCCCTCCATGACTGAGACCCAACAGGTTTTAGTTATGTTGAACTGGGACCTATTTAAAACAAAACGATACATTTAAAATGATTTCCTAGTGGAATCGATTAGAGAAATAAATTAATGACTGCTATTAAATAAAACATTTTGGCACTGAATATTATGCTAAGTTGATTTGCATAATTTAACAGATGCAGGGACTTCGGAAATAACAATGTAAATGAGTGCTGAAAGTGTGCAGTCGTGAAAGAGCAGATTCTACCATGTGTAAGACTCTCCACTACAATTTGAGTTTAAGCTTATCTTTTCAATTCCTAATTACATTTGTAAATGATGGTTAAAACAATTTGTTGATAACTCCTCTGCTGTCACTCTACTTTGGTGTTGTAATATTTATTTACAAGTTTCTCTTCCCATCTCCCAAAAGAAGAATTAAGTTCTGAACACAGAAGAATCAAAGAAATTCCCACAGCTGGTAGAATATAAAGAAATAAATGAAGCTGTTACTAACGAGTTATAAGACAGCAATGTACTATATGCTGTCAGGCAAGCCCTGAGGAAAACAGATTTCATATAATTAGGAAGGCACTCATTCAGATAATAATCACAAAATAACAAATATTTTACTTAAATGTCTCATAGAGCACTTCTTAAAAAAAAAAGATATCACTTGCTGTTTGTATACTTGGCTTTGTTTCAAAAAGACTGTATGGTAGTAAAACACATAGATCAATAACTATGCGACATGGTATGATTATTTAATTACTGCAAACACACAAAAATTAACGATCTGGAATTATTCTGCTACATATTTATTTATTTTTTAAATACCCAGCTTTGATATACAACACCAGATAATCTGATGTTCACTTTGGTCCATATCAGCTGACAGAAAAAGCACAAAGGCATCAAGATATTTGCAAAGCTTCATAAAGCATTTCAGGCAAGCTGCAGTACAAGGTAAGCCTGAAATGCAGCATTTCGTTTTCCTCTGTTCATAGGCATAAACAAGCACAGGTGCTTGTTTTAAGCCAAGTACTCTCAACAGGATCTCAAACTAGTCTTAAGAGCTACAATTTAACATGCCATTTCTGCTGCCTCCAAGTTACCACCTGCACACTGAGTTTGTACAAGGGACATGGAATAAGCCAAGTAAAACAAGTTAATCTGAAACCATGTCACACTGAAGCTCAATATTACTGCTGTCCATATTAGTTCTACCTACTCTAGAATAAAGTCACAAATCCTGCTACTAAGAACTGTGAGCATCTTCTGGGACTAGACTATTTCCATACAAATTCATTGCCCACTTTTAAAATTAAAAAAGACAAAAAAGCTGCAGCTATCAGCTTACTATCAAGTTTCCAAATTAAATTTAAAAGACCAAAATACAGTGATAATATTCTGACCACCATCCCAACAAATCAACTTTTTGAATTAATGTAACTAATGTGTTTTTTGCTTTTATGGAATGTGATTCAGACTAATCCCCCTGAAAAGACATCAAGGTAGAGATGAAGTCATGGACTAATGCAGTACCAATGCAATACGAAGTGTATTAAAAGAGAAGAGCAATGTAGTTCTGAACCTTAAAACAACAATGCAAAGAGTTATCTAGCAAAGTTAGTATCACCACAGTTTTGTATGCGCTTTTGCATGTAGGTGTATACCTAGATTCACATGTATGCATTCTCAAAACTTTCACAAACGTATTTTAGTGTGTTAACTCCATTGAAAGCACTGAGTCTTTCGCAATGAAGGCTGCACTTTTTTCAACAGAAAACCTTAGCCAGCCTGTTGCAGAAAAAAAGGCTACTTTGGGAAAATCAAGACAATATAATCATGAAAAACAAAGTTACTTATCAGACGTTACTTATTAGCTGCTACTTATCAGATTCATGAAGTTGAAGTAAATTTATTAGTAGCAATCTGCCACTACAAATTTCACATCTGTTCCACAAGACATTTCTTTTTTCTTGCATCATGTACTGTCAGAAGACTGACATCTTGTTTGGTGAAGCAACTCGAAATGCAATGATTTTCCCCTTAAGATAAAAATCTTAAAAACGGGCACCTTCTGTAATCAACTATTTAAGAAAGTCAAATTTGTTCATAAATATACAGTTTAGAAAAATATTTTTAAAAAATAGAGCGCAGCAAGTAAAAAAAACCCAACAAATCTATCCCTCCCTCCCTCCCTTACAAAAATCCTCCACTAACACACACACACACACACAAACACAAAGAATGTCAATAAAAAGTATCAGCCTACAATTCTTTCTGGAATAAAAGCTAACCAATTTCCAGAAGGAGAATCTTAGTGATAGCCTTCAACCACCTTGGCATGTAGGCATTCCATGTATGCCTCAAGATTATGTTCAGCTGAAGTAACCCTGCTGAGCTGTTAGGAAATGTTTTCCCCTCCCATGTTAAAGTATGGAATTGCACAGGTCCAAAAATGAAGAGGTATGAATGCCAGATTCAACACTACTTGAGGATAGCTTCAGGATAGCTATTTTGGTATTTTGAAATAAGATTTTTTAGTGTTTATGAGCTTTTGTTAGTATAATTTTCATTGAATCTCCTTTTAACAGCAGCAGGAACAGCTATTTCTTTTGACGTTTCATAAGTCTATACTGGACTGGATGAGCCTTTGACTCATCTATTAAGGTAAGAGAACAAGTAACACGGTAAGAACAAGTAAGAGCTAGAAGTGAAACATTTCTAAAATGAATCATTTTACTTCTGAAAATAAAACTAAACTTATTCAGTAAGAATATAACCAGTGATAGAAAATAGAAAAGACACTTGAGATACTTACAACCTAAAACAATAACCATTAAGAAAGCTTGCAAAGCCAGGCTGAAGTTAAAAAGTCTGCTGTACACCATGGATTCAGACTAACTTTTCCCAGTTTCTGCACTACTTTGATTCTGTAAACTACCTGAATTGCAAAATGAATCAGAAGATTTTAAAATATATGCATTAATCAAAAATTCTATTCCTAGTGCTTTGAAGACTGCCTAAATACAGTGCAAGCTAAGAATATGTATGGCTTTTTTTTAAAGCTAATCTTTATTGAAATCATTTCATCATTTATTAGCAGAAATGAATTTCTGTTAATCCCCACCCCCACCCCTTCTGTGGGAAGGGAATCCTTCATTATATGATGTTGAGTACACTGAAGTTAAGTACAATAAAAAACAAACAAAATAAAACCACGAAAAACGACAGCTTTTACAAATAACAGCTTTAGGTATTGAGAACCAACATCTTCAAATCAAACATAAAAGATAAAACAGGCATGTTGGTATAACATGAACACTTAAAACGGGTGCAGCTGTCAAGCTGTCGGGCTGCAAATGGTCACAAAAAGCCACAGCATGGGTTTGCCCTGACGCTGGTATGCTTTGCTCAGACCAGGCCTCTTTCAGGCAGCTCTTCAAACAACATCTGGATTCACGTGCCTCTGCCATTCTTAAAAGGGTTCAAAGCACAACTATGAAAAAACCTATGCAAGCACAAAACCTGACCTTCTGCACCTTTCCATTTTGCTGTTTTCTGATCTTTCTGGTCTTGCTTCCTTAATAGAAAAGAAAACTATAACAGGCTTGAAAACAGCATGGGGCACAGACCTCAATGTAATATCTAAAGTAACATATGCTGTCTTTTGTACGTTTCAAGAAGAAAAAATCTCTCTCCAGGAATACTTTTTTAAGCGTTCCTACTCAACGAGGAAATAAAATCTAAAAGCTGAAAAATAATTTGTATCTAGGCTTGCCACTGATATAATTACATTCTCAAGAACTGTTTTGTTCAAACACAGATCCCTGACAACTCATCAGTGGATATAACACCACTCGTGTGCATGCACCAAGTTTCCTTCCCCCACTGTGATGGATGCCAATGACAGGATGGTTTCTGGTCTTTCTAACCACTCAGCCAACACTTAACAACAACAAAGCAACAACAACAATTTCCAGTTTATTTACTCAACTCTGGCATGACCTGTCTTCCATTTGGATATTTCTTATTTATCGTTGTCAATTTCCTACTTCCTACTTAGTGGGCAACAAAATCTTGTTTCTGTTGATAAGGGGTGATTGAGGTTTTATTATTTCAAATTTTCCCAACTCTATCTGGAGAAGTTGAAAGTTTTCTTCACAAGACCTCAAAAGAAAAGTTTTACCAACCATTTGGTGAAAAGAGTAGGTGAGAAGAAGGGACATTTTAAGCACAAGTACTCCCCCATTCTAGCTTCAAAGGGTTTGAAACAAGACAAATATATTTCATATTGCTACAGGTACCTTTTGAATACAAGTTACTTCAGCCTCATATGCTATCAAAAGATTTTTTTTTTCTTGTTTGCTTTTACTTTAAACATAGGAGGACTTCAGTATAAAATACTTTGTTCAGGATAAGATCCTCAGTTAAAGGTTAATGTATTTATATACACGCACACACATACAGGTGCTCTGATTTTGTCTGCTGTACTAGCTTCTCCTTTACTCCAATGTTAGCCCTGCAGTTGCAATAATCTATAACCTTGAAAATATATATATACCTGATTTTGACCTAGTTACAGCATTAAGCAAATGTCTCCCACGGGCCAGAAAAAGGAAGTTTCTGGATATCCTCCAGCTAAGTGACAAATCCCATGAGTAACATTTTGCAAGTACAGGCTTAACTATACATTCTTCCACAGAAAATAGCTACACTAGCATAGATGGAATATACTAAGCCTTCACGTAAGCATTCTGAACAAGGACATATTACAGCTCAACCATTATGTTTTACAACTGAGGATTTAAAAATTAAGATAACTGTCTTTTTTTTTTTTTTTTTTTTTTTTTTTTTTGCTTTAGCAACAAAAGATGATCAAAATAAAAACAGAACCACCTCACTGGGTTAAAAAGTTGAACTGTACATGACTGCTAGTGTACAAACTGCTTATTCCTTTAAAAAACTGAAAAAGAGTAATTGTAATGAAGTGAATGGCTTTTCCATGCGAGAATAACCTTCTTTACCTCCGTTCAAAAATACCATCAATATAAAAAAAGTATGTTGGCAAAGGCTGGGTATTCTAGATACACTTAAAGCACCATTACCATAAGTAATGCATGATTTAATCCAATATATTGAATGAAAAACACATAGGATAAAGGCTCATGCTCAAAAAAACCCCACATATGCACACACACAAAAAAATCAAGCAGAGTCATAAAATTTCATTTCAAAAAACAGAATTGAAAAGATAATGATAGAATAATCACCGTTTCAACTGAAGGATTATACATGCATTGCCATTTCCATGACAGTGCCAGAAACACAAAGAGAGGTTTTTCTCTCCTGCAGTCCACTGCCTCGTCCATCATACATCTGTTTAACCAAAGAACCTGTGGAATTTGCACAGCCCAAATAGAACATTCTCCCTTAAAAGCTAAAACCCAAGTTGCTAAAAAAAAAAAAAAGCCTTCCTTTGCCTTTACCCAGGTATGGTATATCATAAATAATGCAAAAAATGCATATATTATTAAGTCAGAGCCATGGATGGTCAGAACTGTACTATGGCAAAGCAGAGTGAAACAATACGAGAGCACACAAAGAAAACAGCACTTCATGCTATAACACTACATTTGGAGAACAAGCAGTCAAATCAGAAACACAGGTAAACCACATCAGCCAACAATTTTCTGTAATGCAAAACCAAACAATCCAACACTAAATCAACAACCACAATTAAAAAAAAAAAAAAATCAGCGAAGGTATTCACAACCAAGCTGGTTCTACAGAGGAAAGATCAACCTCTCCATTCAAGAATATCAACAACCTGACTTGGAGAAGCAGCACGTATATACACAGTGTTTTAGGAACCATCCGTTGCCAATTATGAAACAAGCCAACATCAGCACCAAACATTTTAAATTTGAACTAGAGATAGGCTTATTACTTATGTGTTTGTTTATACAGAGCTGACCAATATATTTGTGTAATGGAGAGCACTTACCACAGGAAATAAATGCTCCCCCAAGTCATGAAGAGAAAGCTTCCACTTACCTGAAAGAAAAAAGGAAATTAAGATTATTCAGGAATTCTTTCTTACAGATATAACATTCAGGGGAGGGAAAGTTTTACTTCATTCAGTTTTGACTTTCCTTTCTTCCCCCTCCTCCCACAAAAGGTAAGAGATGTTTTGAAGGGGTATAGCCTGCATGTTCAATACTACTAGTATATATACATACACTTAAACACATCTTTGAAATGTCTCTTATCCAAAATGGCAGAGGAATTGAGGCTACTGGAAGAGGAGAATATAGTTTAGGAAAGAGAGCAGAGAAGAAGAGATGAGCCCCATCTCACAAAAGTGGAGGGAGTGACAGCTCTGGATAGTTCCCCAACAGGGAAACATCAAGGGCTGTGTTGGGACTCATTCCCCTGCAGGGAACAACAGGCAAAGGCTCAGCCAAGGGGCAGCTTCCCCCCTTCTAAATGAAGTGGTGCATTCCACTGTCCTTACTCAAGAATATATGGAAAGTAAACTTGTGCATTATTATAGATTCAGAAGTCCTACAAGTAGAATCATTATGTAATCAAGTATGCATAAAAATAGCTTTTAAATAAAGTGATGTCAATAGGTCAGAAGGAAGTCAAAGAATCATAATCACATAGTTTAAACTCCCTGCTGCGGGCACAATTACAAACCACTAAACTAGGCACTAGATCAGGCTGCCCAGGGCCCCACAAGGCCTTGAACACCCCCAGGGAAAGGTCATCCACAACCTCTCTGAGCAGCTTGTTCCAGCACCTCACCACTCTCTCAGTGAAAAATTTCCCCCTAACATCCAACCTAAATCTCCCCCCTCTTAATTTAAAGCCATTTCCCCCTGCCCTATCACTATCAGACTGTGCAAAAGCAGGAGGACAGTCCAGCTGCTTATAAGCTCCCCTCAAGCACTGAAAGCCCCCAGTCTGGTCTCTTGGAAGCCTTCTCTTCTCCAGGCTGAACAAGCCCAACTCCCTCAGTCTGTGTTCATAGAAGAGGTACTCCAGCACTTCATTACACTTCAGCTTTGTAAGCAACAGTTGTGATAATAAACATGAGTTTACTGAAATCTGAAATGAGATCGCATCTGGAAGTTTCTAGAACACAGATTTTTTTTTTAATATTATTTTTTAATTAGACCATATTGTCTCAGTTGAACATGAGTATAGATCCATTCACATCCTTTTTAGTTACCAGCATGTATCATCAAAGAATGGGATAGTTTGAACACACATCACTGTTCAAGCACACAAAATACATAATGCGTACGGACAGTTTGGAGAGAGGTTAGGATGAGAGAAAAGAAAAGAACAAAGTCCCTCATTTACAATTGATATTGTCTTTGAACTGCAGTGCTCCTTTTTTCTAACTTTGCTATCATGGGAAATATTTGAATCATTCAAAACATAGTGCTGTGCATTTAAACAAGGAACTCTGTAAACTTTTTAAAGAGAGACAAAAGATTTCCTGCACGATATTTATGGCTGACCATATAACAATCCTCTAACTCTCATAAGATTTTAGTTTGACTGCAGTTGTGTCCCTCAAAAATATATTTTAAGTGTTCAAAATTATTTTTTATTTCTAAAGCCTAACAAGAATGCTCCTATTATTAGGAGATAGGGAAGCCCTGTAGCCAGCATCAGGTTGTGTCACACAGCATATCTGCAGAGTGCCTTTCATTGTAAAGCCACAGAGAATGATGGGCGATGTGCCAGCCCCTGGTTCAGAGGAACAGAGCTCCCCTAGCAGACCAGGACCTCAGGGCACAAGCATACACATCAGTGCTGGCACATAATAGATGTTTTGTGTTCAGCATTCAGCACATTTCACCTGTTACCTCACCTTTTACCCTTATCTAATGGGAAAGAGCACAGGAAAAAATAAAAAACTCCACAAAAATCCTCTGTCAATCTTTATAAAGCTTTGTTAATTCTCTTTTTTTTCCTCCTAAAACCAGTATCATCTCTAACTAAACCACGATCTTTTAGGAAATGTATTTGTCTGTTTGCATATCGCTCTAAGATACTGTTTTTCTATGTATTTTCTCCCAGACACTCTACAGGGAAGTATTCAAAATACGCTCACACAGACAAGAAAATTCATATGCAAAATGTGTTTGATAAACTAGGACTGGGGACATTGGGCACAGGTCAGATACTGTCCAAGACACCTCTTATTTCTACCATTCTACCATCTACAGAACAGTTACAGACATGGAAAACAAAAGATGACTTAATAAACGTATACAGGAATTCAGAGTTACTAAAATGTAAGCAGCAAACATGGAAAGTTAAAAAAGTGGTTTTTTTTTTTTTTTTTTTTTTTTTTTAAAACTTGTGCAGTTGTCAAAAAAGGCCAAGCTGTTCCTTGGATAGTTAGGAAGCATCTCAGTTCTGCTGCTCCTCCTGGATGTGCCCCTGCACATCACCCCACCTCTAGGTCACCAAACATGTCATTAGAAAAATTCATTATTTATTTCACTGTTTTTTTTTAACATAAGAAAACCAACAAACACACAACAGAAGCAAAACCCATCTGCTTCGTACACATTTTAATCTTGTACTTTATTACAAAGCTTATTGAGACTCCATCTTCCTTAAGTAGGATGCAGCAACACCGAGCCTTGAACACCCGTGCTACAGTTAAGCTGTTGTTAAACTACCCAGATAGTTCTTTTTTTCTACTAATAACAAGAATTTGAAGTTATTTCTTAAATAGGACGTATACAGCATGTTGTGAACATACAGTCATGGTTTTTGTGGTTTTTCATCAGTAATCCACTTCATTAACATGTCAGCATCTGGAAGTTTCTAGCTACAAAGAATAGTGAAACTTGTTGTAAGAATAAGCCAGAGAAAAAAAATAAAAGGTACTGTATTTTTTCCTCCTGGAATACTGTATGCTAGAATTTAATGTTATGACTGAAGCAACTGTTAAGTAATTTTCTTAAGCACAGTGCTTAGGGGATTGCACTTTTAAAGCACAACGTATAAGCTATTCCCTGCTTACAGTTTCATCTAAAGCCAAGTTGAATTTTGTGGCTTTGGGTAGGTTTTAGTTCAACAGGTACTAACTTTGTTGAAAACACCCAAAGAATTTGGCTGTACTGGCAACTTCGTGGTCAAAGCAAGTTATAAAACCAATGGGATCTCTAAGAGGAAACCCCTTTTTATAGGTAGATTATTAAAGGTTTTCATATACAGTTCCAGAATCATTTGATTCTAGTCTGACATACACTGAACTGACTTGGTAACCTGATTAATACATCACCAGTCATCTGGGAACAGATGTAGCTAATATAACTATCACAGTAATAAACTGTAATTATGGGTAAAAGTCGATGTGCAGACCTGTAAAGAGTAGTGAACAGGTGCAGTGAAGTTTATTACTTCTGTATGCGCATTACAACTAAGGTATGGCATCTGAAGCTGTCCTCTACACTTTAAGCACTATTTAAAATAAAACTCAAAGGAAACGTGTCAGAAGATCCTACTTAGGGAGCAGAAATTCCCTAACAATGCAGATGTAGTTATTCCAAAAATCTGAGGATGTAACTAAAATAAAACTAGAATGCATTTTAAGTCTTAGGTATAACATAGGTGGTTGGAGTACACAGTCATAACAGACCTTTCCTCATCTTCCAATACCTTTCCATATATTTCCATCAGTTTTATGAAAGTGTACAATAACAAGACAATGCACCAACAGGATTTCACTTAAAATACGCACTATTTTGATACCTACATCTCCTATTTGTGTTGCCACACAAAGATTCAGCCTCTCTCCCCCTGCAACTACACACACTGCTGAAGACAAGACTTATTCTGAAATTCAATTGACATCAGTACAATTTCAAGGAAAATTAATGCCCAGTAAATCTATGGGTTAGCCTTTCCACGGGAAAACAATCCCCTTCTACTAACTCTCTATATAATGTCCCTGAGCTGATTCAACTTCTAATTTGGCTACTGCCAGTTTTGACATATGGAGATCACACATGATACTGCAATTCTTGTCATGATCAAATGTGCCCAAAGCAGCAACGCAAGTTATGTAGACTTCAGCATGCATCCAGTTGACCTCAAATTTACTTATTTCATACACATTCGTGCTCTATTTTTCACATGAAGGCACATTCCTGGCACTCAGACTATGCAAAATCTCATGGTATTGAGTGAAGTCTCTTTACGGGACCTAATATCATCGCCCTATTCATTACTTTACTATTCAACAAAAACCCAGCACTGAAAGAGGAACCATCAAATTCGTTAATGCTAACAGGTGAAGTGTGCTGTAAGATAAGTCTTTGGCATGAATGGTTTTGTGGCAAGTTTCCAGACTCCAATCTCGGAGGAAAGTAAGGACACCTTGAAATCCCAGATCAGAAGAACTTTCATGTGAAGCTGAATTGACTCTGCAGCAAGGTTAAGTACTTTACCAAACTAAGGTTTCCAGTAAAAGAAAAGCTGAGAATGCTGTCCAGTGACATATCTATTTTGTTTTTAATTGAAAAAGGAAGGTCAATTACAGAAATGTATGTTTACTATTTGTGAAAACACAGTCTGCTTTAGCAGAACCAAAATAGCACAAGCAATAAAAAGGAAATCCCTTCATGCCTTAAAATTATTTCTATTGCTTGCAACGTAACTAAAATTGTCAGCATTTACATGTAATTGATTATAATCAAAATGTGAAGTATCCTGATGATCAAACTATTCCTCTCCTACCACCACTCCAAGCAGCCTAGGCACCAACACACAGGCCACTGCCTTGCTGCTAGGCACTGCACATAAGGAAAACAACAGGAACAGAGCTTTTCTGTCTAGCAAATGCGTGCAGAAATATCTGCAAACCCAGTATTGTAATAAAACTATTTGTTCTCCATTAGAATCAGTTTAAAGGGATTTTTTTCTGCACCAGCTGTGGTGAACTCACAAATGCCTGTAAGATGGAGATAAGCTATGACCACAGTTGCTGCTCTATTAGTTTGCTTACATGTTGGATGTTTTTGTGATTATAGTTACTCCATGATTTAACGGTAGGAGGCTAATGGAAATGTTACTTGCTACAGTATCAGGCTAAATCAGTTGGGGAAAGGAAAAGAAATGTGTTTACACTTGAAGATGTCACATAAAACAGTGGGAAGCTCCCACCCCTAACACCAGAATTGGCACGTTCAGTCAAGGACTCATCTACATTATTACATGCTCCTTCCCACTTAGAAATCTATTAATTTACAATTAGCTGTATTGATTTTATAGCAGATTTGTAATTTCTGTAATAATTTATGGACTACTGAAGAAATTAACTACGCCCCTTCCCAAAGATAAGCACTATCGATAAACAGGTCTTGGCACAAATTATTGAGCACATTACATTACAGTCTGGATTTTTCTGCTTTAAATTCTACATTAATTACAGCAGAACTGATTAGTAGATTCTCTCTGCCCCACCAAGAGTTTCTTCTCTTACTCTTGACAGCAATCCACCAGCAGGAAGTGTAATCAGCCAAGGGAGATAGTGTCAGTTCAGCCACTGAGGCCTTGTTAAGCTGAAGAGATTTAAAATAATGTAGCTATTGTGTACACCATCTTACCGGCAAAGGCATTGCACTCTCTGTAAAAAGTTAAAAAAATATCCGGAAAGTAATGCTGAGTAAAATGAATTCTCATCATTATTTTGAGAACTTTATCTACATGGAAATGGAAGGATTAACAGGCCTAGCAATAAAGATTCTAGAACAAGCTGTTTAAAACATGAGAACGTTTTCCGGGACAATGTCTGTTGCTTATTATTTTATAAAATACTTAGTAATGCTATTTTTATTTTTTGCTTCATTATTTTAATCATATAGTAAGGCATTTTAAAGAACAGGCTTGTGCCTGTTAGTTCTGGCTTAATTTTGTACTTCCCTCATACAAATAGGAAAAAAATAATATTCCAATAAAATTCGCATTTTCTTTTCCTGCCTTGTAGGTGCTCCACCTGATGACAGCACAAACAGAATGTGTCTCTATTTCAGGGAAAGCCTGTTCAACATAAAGGTGATCGCTACACAGAACACTTAAAAGAATGTCCAATTCCTGAAATTATGCCACAGAAATAACATAGCAATCGTAATTAAAGTCTCTGTCAAATATTGACAATCTTCGTGAAATCTTCCAGTTTTATGTATATTTGCTTCAAAATAAAATCTCTTTTTCACTGAGAGGTATTCAGAAAGCTAGTGTACATGCCTTTGTATACTCCAGGCATCTGCTATCTTGGTACCTAAATGTTCTTTTAACCAAAAATGCATATAGATTGCATATGAAATGCATAACTGTATAATACATACAAAAATGAAGAAACACCACTGTGTAAAACTTGCATACATAAATATATTTTACAACTGTTAAAACATCAGATGTTTTACAATGCTGGTGCAGAAATTTATCTACATGTAGCACCTGCACAGTGGACATGAAAATTTACGTTAGCCCAAGTTGAACACCATCAAAAGCTTGACAGAATTGTTAAATTGTTCATGGTTATTTATAGTATTTCAACACAGCAGAATTTGAGAGGTGTACAAACTCAGAAGCGTTCAAAGACAGTCCATCAAAGAGGATGTATCTACATCTATATATAGTTGTCCAACTGCACTCATTAAGATCACGTATACCAGGTGTCAAGCTTCCAAATACTAGAACAAACACAGCAGATATCCGACAGACAACAGCATTAACTTTCCATATAGCAAGAATCAACATCTTGAATACTAGATGCTGAATACTAGATGTTACATGCCTTAAAGCTAAGAATCACAAGAACTCTTTGCTGTAAAACTGAGAGCTGCTTGAAGATGAGAAAATGAAGGTCCTAGAATTGCAAAGTATTTTTTTCTTGTAATATTTTGGAGTTAAACAACTGGGTATGTAACTCAAATTTTGAGTATTATTTGTGTTTCCAACAGTTCCACGTGCCTTAGAGTATCTTTACTATGAACAGGTTAGCAAACACAGTAGAAGGGTAGAGAGAAGAGACTATCTGCTTTTGGTCAATCATGCTGAAGTGCTAGATAGAACATCAGTTTGTATTATCCCAACTCAAGATCCCTAGCAGTAGGAAGAGAAATCAAAGGATGTGCTACAGACAAGCAAAATTACTAATGTTTAATTGGACATGGGATACCATTCCCATTATTTGAAGCAGCCAACTCTAACACAGATTTAACACATGCATACACTAACAGATGTAGACTGAGTGCACCTATAAGTACTCTGCAAATGCCTTTTTTTGAAAGCATTTTCAATTTTCTCTAATTTTTATTAGAGAAATTGCCTTAAAGATTTGAATAGTGTAGGCAGACACCACATAACTGGCACTAACGCATTTCAAACAGTACCAGTTGCTTCCTATATACCAGCCTTGTAAAACCTCTACTATATTTTGTGTCTGAAAATTAGTGAAGTGTAACATTATTTGACTGTCTCATTTCTCAGCAGCACGCAGCCCTGCTTTTCTCCATCACTGCCTGTTGCCATACCTCCACCAATCAATAACAAATGAGCTCTCAGTGTTTACTCTGATCAAAATTCATTGCTACAGCTAACTGCTACCGTTCTGCACTCATCTGCAGGAGTAAAATGGGCTGTGGGTGTGATCAGTGATCAACTGTGCTTGCTGTACATTGCTACTAAAAAATTCTATATTGCTACTGAATGTCATGGTTCATTTATGCCTCATTGTGATAGATGCACAGACAATCATAAAGACAAGGTCAGGCGCCACTTATACATGTTCAAATCATTAAAACAGGCAGTGTCAACCTCTACAGGTAAATCAAAGCAACACAATGGGATGAGTATTACCACAAAATCCCAGGTTTAGTATGTGCTAAAACATTTCCATATGTCAAGGCCACCACACTCAAGACAGTCTCCTAAATATTCAGTGGGTCAGGACAGAGACAGACAAGCATACAGTCAAGGTGTTTGCTCTGCACTGGGGAACTAGGAGAGACCAAACAGCTGTAACCTACCCAAGTGCCAAGGTAGAAGATGCATCTTGGCAGTGGAGCTTAGAGAGATGCTTTCTGCTGTTGCAGTTCCTCTTAACTTCTCTATTGAGAGCTACTTAAAATGTTGGCCAAACTGTTCATCAGTGTTAAAGGACACAACCCATTACTGCTCTCTCTGCAGGCCGTAGATTACTTGCCTTCCTAATTTAAAGCTCAGTTATGGGAGACTTCCAAAGGAAAACAGCGCTACCCTGTAGTCAGAAATGTATTGAAGGGATACAAGGTACTGCAAAAGAGACAAGGATGTCAATGAGAAGCTTGACTCTTGCAGGACTATTATACATTCTGGGATATATAGTGCTCGTAGGCAGGAACAAATCACAGAGCTTTCAGAAGGAAGGAATGCAAGTACTCCTTGCACATAAATAAGGATGGAAAAGTCAAGAATGTAAGGAGTTATTATCAAGTCCAGCTTACAAGAGAAGCAGCGCAAGGTAAAGTAGTTAGGATCGGGAACAAGCTGGAAGGCCCAAGCTGGCTCCATAAAATATTGTTTGCAGCGCACTGAGCTATTTACACACATCACATCAGACTATGATGTTATCTGTGAAATAAGAGACAGCCAGGATGGAAGTGACCACACAGCACCCCATTAATACAAGCAGCTGCTCAGCTCTGCATGGGCCCAGATGTAACTACTTTGCCCAGAGCGAACAGGCCATTTTACGGAACTAATGTTTAATGTCTACCTACAGACTGGTAGGAGTTCCTTCAGGTTTTCAAAGCAATATTGAGCTTCACTGTGGATATCACAAATATAATTTGATATGTTTCTTGTAATGTGACTAGAATCAGTGAAAAAGAAGGCAAAGCTGACTGCTTACAAGAAAACTCAAGACCATCAAGTTACTGCGCATCACAGGGAAAAGAAAAACAAAGCATACCACTAAGAAGCTGTAACAAATTTCCTTTTTCCACAGCTCAGGCCTCTTACCCACCCAATTTAAAACTATGGACCAGCTTAGTAATTGCCTCAGGTTTACTCTCAGAGCAAAAAAATCCACATGTAAATGGAAAGCACCTGTAAGAAGTTATAAGCTGCAGAAATCTTTTCAGCTCTTGTCTTATATTAAGAACATAAAAGTCAGACACGATCCAAACTGTTAGCATAGCCAAACCCAAAATACAGGTTGAGAAATGGCAAAAGATAAGCTATCTGAACAACAAAACCTACACAACATACAATTTTATTGCCAGGAACCTCCATTGCAATTAACCTCCATACAGACAAGAACTTGATTTTATACATGTACACAGTATTTCGTAAGTAGCGAGTGCACTCGTATACACGGGGAGACAAAAAAGAGACCACAGTAAGTTATTTCCTCACTCTCATTTTAAAGTAGAATTTATAGAAATGTAATTTTAAATGTTTACTTTACTCATGAAAAAGTACAAATATTGAGAGACCCAGACAGTATACAGTAAAGAAAATGCCCTGCTTTACAGTTTCTGAATATTCTGTGGCAATTGGTGTTTCTTTCAGAAGCATTCCAGATTGAAAAAGGGAAGCCACAGGAGTCCAGTATGTCAACGCACGCACAGCTGAGATAAACAGCTTCTCACCGAAGATTGTTAAAGCCATAAATTTGGAATAAGGGAAAGTAATAGATAGGGATTTGTTATATATATCCTCTCCATAAACTTCAGTTTAGAGCAAACAAAACACATAAAACAAGAAAATAATTTTACAACTGTAATATATACTATGAATTAAATTCTTGGAGCTTCTTCTGTTTTCCCTTTCTCTGTCAAGATATGCATACGTTCTGTAGTACCTAACAACTGAGGTGTATGAGTTCTCTGCCAGTACAATAGCAACATGTTTTGGAAATAATCTTGTCAAAGAAGACAAGATGTTTTGAGCCCTCTTTCAGAGGTTACCACTTCAGAACAAACAGCTTCCCTAAACTGCTCTTTTACAATGGATGAAGCCTCTAACTCACCAGTTACCACCTATGTTTCTAGAACACCACTTTGGAAATGGTAGAAGTACCTTGCTGGAAACGCAAGGGGAACTGTACAGTATCAGAACCATATTTCACACTGAAAGAGCCTCCAAAGTTCAGAGCAAGAGTGCCAGTGCTAACTAGGAAGTAATATTCAGGTACCTACAAGGCACAGACAACGCTATTCCTATTTGCACAGCTCAAGTGCTCCTACCCGGGGTCTCTGTGTGAACACAACCACTGACAGGTCAGCAAACCACAAAGGCCCTTTCACAGATACTGTCTGCAGGTACCTGTTGTACTTAGGACACTGCACTTAGAATCTAGCAACGGGGACATTTTTTTCCCTGGTTTTTAACCTGTTATACAATTATACAGGTAAATTTGGAAGGCAATACAAAATGGAAAAAGGGAGATTTCAGCTATGAGTGATCATTGAAGAGCTTTGAATTCTCTTGCGCTTTACTTTAGATAAAGTATTCCCAGCTTCGTATCATAACATAAAACAAATGCCTAAGAAGGCCCTTTATTAATAGTTGATGCATGTAAAGAACTTTAAGATGATATCTCATAGATGTGTCACTAGATTTTTTTTTAAAAGTGTATATAACTTTTGGATGAATGATGCAAAATCAGAGATAGTTATTTTAATCAAATACTCCTTTTATATCAATAGTGAAATACTGCCTTACCACTTTAAAAAAGAAATGGCACAATCTATCTCTATTTTTGAATTCATGGCAGTGAAACGCAGTCTTTCCTGCACAGGAAGATTCTGTTAGCATGTAGCATACCTCTGCTTTTGAAGTGATTTACATCAGAAATTCAGTCCAGGCTTCTGACACACTAGGCACCTGAAGACTAATTTAAGCAATCTAAATTCATTGGAGTGAGGAGGGAGAAGGTTTATTGTCTTCACCCAAAGAGCTTCAAAGCAAAGAGGAGGCAAGGAAGTTGCTAAAGGCTGTACAAAGCTGATGACGGCACTGCAAGTCCCCCAGATTCTCGCTGCACATTGCCTGCAAAATTCTACACTAAATTCTGTATCAAGGAGTCATGACTTTGGGGCTGTGCACATACCCAACATGATCTTTGATCCGCAGCATTAGGAGATGCCAGCACAATGAATTAAGGTAGTCTAATTGAACATGATTATTTCCCACATGAATAGGCTTAGAAACGGTATTATTTTAAAACATGATTATATGAAGAATTTTTGTAAGGCATTCCAGCAGCAAGAGTTAAGCCTTTACAGAAAGGCCTTTGCAGGAGTATTTTCCAATTGAGATGCCCTCTGCAATTCAAACAAGAACTTCAAAATTTGCATTTAGAATTTTCTTAGCATTTTATCTTTAAATACAGTACATAAACCTGGTAAATAAAACAGTTCAGTGCAACAACAAAGAGCCTTCCTACACTGTTTATGTAAGAACCAGCAGGCATATTTCCATGAATTATCCCGGGATCCCTATAAACTGTAACACTATATGAATTTAAAATTGAAAAAAGAAAAAACCCACACAGAAATCCAACAAGATTTGAATTGACAAGCCAAGTCATATTATAAGTGTAAGCGGCAACATTCCCAAGGCATGATATTGAAACTGATAAACACTGCTGACTCATATATTAAAAGCCAACATCTTCAGCAAAACCCACTAGAGCAGCAAGTATAAGAACTTGTACTAGATGGATAAACTATCTGGTCAAGGGCACATTGGCTGCTAAGGCAAATCAAAGCAACTATAAAACCAGCTTCATGCTTTTCATTTAAATGCTGACAGTCTGCCTTGCTGAGGTGGCTTAGGTTTGCTGCCTTCAGACAAAGTTTTAATCCTATCCCAGAAAACACCTCAGAAACATGAACACACAGGGAACTAACAGGAAAAAAAAAATAGAAAGCTTTGTTGAAACACAGTGTTTAGACTGCTGGAGAAGCATCCCTTAAGTAGAGCACTCTACAATGAGGCAGCACTTCAGAACAGAGGGCAGCAGTAATAAACAATTATTCTTCTACAGTAATTGAAGAAATCACTGAAGTAATTTATAAGAGGTCACTAGCACTTCAAACAATTGCATACTAGCTCATGCCAGTTTTCCAGCTAAGAGCACTAGAAATTACTTAGTCCCACACTCATTTCCTCATTTTCCTTTCTAGAATCTTGTCCCCAGCAATCCGTAAGTCTTCCAGTAACTTGCTCTCTCCTGTCTTGCTGTTAGTAGGGAACAAAGTGGAATTTCAGATTTTGACAAGAAAGTGATTATTTGCTTTTCAGTATGTTTCAAACATCAGGATAAGTACTCTCATCTTTTAGTGAAACAGATATACTGAGACAAAAGATATGCAAAGGTGATGAATGTACATACAAATATGAGAACCAAGTTGTAAGCCCTTCATATTCCATCAGAGAAATAATACAGACAAGCTCTTCCTCATTTGCTACTTATTTGTTAAATATTTCACGACAATTATTAATTCAATACCGTATACAAAAACGTGCTATATTGTTTCAGTCACCCATGCAACTACTTGCTCTTAGACAGACCTGCTGACCAGTATCAGTACAATTATGCAATCCTTCAAGAAAGGAAAGTCAGGTTCTCCACAGGTAGCTTCACTTGATTTTGTATTTCTTCCTGTCACATTTACTTTGATGAGTATGATTTACTTAACAAGAAATCATGCTCCTTAACACACCTATAGTGATCTGAGCCAGAGAAAAACACGAAACAAAAAGAAAAAAGAATTTCAGAGATCCCCTCCACCTGCCCTCTCTCCTATTATTGTTATTACCAATGGAAGCAGGTAACAGAAGTCAGACTTCCAACACTGAGTTAATGGGAACAGAATTTGGATTTATTTCTGAAACCTTACCTAAGATCCTCCATGAGCAGGAACAAAGTAAAAATATCCTTGTGAAAATAACCAAGCTGAAAGAGATTCTGAACAGTGGGGCAAGGCAACCACTTGTCAGCCTTAACAGTTTTAAAGACTAGTACTTCCTATTAAAAAAATCTAATTCTTAAATCTGGAACATAACATGCAGATACAACTGAAATGTCCTCTTTAGTTGGAGCTCTCATTTGGAGGTTAAATTGTTCAAGACTATCAGCATTAAAATGTTATCGTAGAATCTTTTGAGTTGGAAGAGATCTTTAAAGGCCACCTGGTCCAACTCCCCTGCAGGGAACAGGGACACCTACAGCTAGATCAGGTTGCTCAGAGCCCCACCCAGCCTGACCTCAAATGTCTCCAGGGATGGGGCTTCCACCACTTGTATTTTCCTACTCACATTTTTCTCCCCCCTTCTGAAATATCATCACTTATAAAGTATATTCTACGAAACTTGACTAGGTTAAGAAATTATTGAAGTTAATTCCTCTATCAGTTGTAGAGAAAGTGTTTGAAGTCTCTGGCACATACGATGTAAATAGGGGCATTCTAACAATACGTTCCTTTCCTCATATGGTTTGCAGTTACTTATGGAGCAATTCATTGGTTTGATTCAATAATTTGTGAAATGTCCCAGTAGCACTCCCTCCTGAGCCTCGGTAGCTAGCACCACAGGTATTTGCAATTAAAGTCTTATGTTTCCACAGTATCAAAGCTTGGAGTTACAGTTGATACAGAACATGAAAATGATACCTCACGTTTTGTTTGTCACATCAGGAAAAATTCTCTCCTGTCAGGAATGGTTGGACTTTGTTCCAAAAAAGCCAATATGGAAACTTACAGGGAAGGGACAAGGGCTCAGATCAGTTTTTATTAGATTTCAAGAAGAGAAGGAATTTTGTTGGCTTATTTACATTTGTAAAGCTATTGTCTTTCAAGTAAAAGGACAAAAGCTAAACTAGTCCTAAGCTAGTTAAACATTGCCAGATTACTTTGAGCCATTAAGAGCAAAACATTTTTTTTTTTTTTTTTTTTCCAATGCATGCTTCATTGTTATTCATTTTATTATTATTTATGCATTTCCTCTCTCACCCTTTTTTTTTTTTTTTTTTTTTTTTAAATATTGCTTCAACAAGTTGGCTTTCCAATAAGAATCACCAGCATATGGTATCATGCTCTAACAGTTATGCATTCAGCTTGATTCCCTAATGCATCTAGGGTAGAATCAATCATAAACTTTACTCCAGGTCTCAGTACACAGCATTTGCTTGTTCCTCCTCCTGTTATTTACTTATTTTATGGATATGGACAAGCTTGAAAAGTGGGTGCATAAGAATCTAGTGATGTTCAACAAGGCCAAGAGAAAGGTGTTGTGCCTGGGGCAACCCCAGGTCTGTGATCAGCCTAAGAGAAGAACAGCCCTACTGAGAAGGACTTGAGAGTCCTGATGGACAAAAAGCTGTACATAAGCCAGTGTGCTCTTAACAGTCTGGAAGGCCAACAGTACCCTGGCCGATATCAACAGATGTTTTTACACAAACATAGTGACTATGCTGAAAAATAATGAGAATAGTGTTTTGTAGCTGAGAAACCACTCTATCAATGTTCTTGTACTTTTTGTATCTGTTGCAGTTTCCATGGAAATAAATAGGAGGCGTTATTTTCAATGCAATCTACATAATGTAGAATCATAGAATCACAAGGTTGGAAAGGACCTACAAGATCATCTAGTCCAACTGTCCTCCCGCCACCATTACTACCCACTAAGCTACTAAAACATCTCGTCGCTCCTCATCTAGACGCCTCTTGAACACTGCCAGGGACAGCGACTCCATCACCTCCCTGGGCAGGCCATTCCAGTGCCTGACCACTCTGAGAGAAAAAGTGTTTCCTCATGTCTAACCTAAACCTCCTCTGATACAACTTGTAGCCATTTCCTCAGGTCCTATTTGTTGCCTGAGAGAAGAGGCCAAACCCCTCCTCATCACAACCTCCCTTCAGGAAGTTGCAGAGTGCAACGAGGTCTCCCCCATGCCTCCTCTTTTCCAGAGGAGGCTGCTGCATTGTCCTCTCCATGACTCACATGATGCACAACAGGAAGCTTCAAATCAAAGCATAGCTACAGTCTTCAATAGAAAACTTTAAGTCACCCATGATAGCATATGTGTAGTCCTTAATACAGCTACTTAAATACAGCTATTTATGAAGAATGAGGAAGGAAGCATATGAAAGAAAGTTATAACCTCTAAAATATTTTCAGATCAAGTGTGTGTGAAGTATTACAATGTTCTACAAAATATCCAATCTGTGATGCAGCACTTCATTGCTGAAGCTGTAGTCAACATTTATGAGGCCTTTCTGCCAGTTAGGAAGAATGCCCTTGTACTAACTTTTAACATATAACCCATAAGCCAGAGATGAAAGAAATAGCATGATGTAAGGGAAAAAAAATACATATATACACACACACACACTTTTTTCCGCCTCAAATCTGTTTGCAGAGGAAAATGCCCAAGTGTTTTTATGCCATTATCTGGCATTCCTTATTCTTATTTGATGACTTTCTGAACATGAAGAGGTTTCATAGAAGTTACAAACATTTTAGCATCACTTCAAAACAAAGATTTAACAGAAAAAAATGTTTTTAGCCAGAGCTTTTATAGACGCTATATCAGTATTATTACTGAAATTAGATTAATGAACATTACTTTTTAACATTTCCATTATTTCTGTACACAGTTTCTCTGAAGAAAGCAAACCAAACTAAGCCTTGTACGATGCATGCCCTGGAAGGCCCTGAGCAAAGTCAGTCAGGCCTTCACCAGAATCTCCTACTAGTAGCTGCACTGGTTTCTGCTGTCTTTTCCATTTCGATCTTGCCCATTGCACGCACTCCGAATTCAGCAGTCAAAAGAGAAGCTTTCAAGTACAAAGAGCTGTTTCCACACAATAGTATGGAAGAACGAAAAGCATATGAAACTTACACTGATGCTGCTGGCTGTAGCACCCTAAAGTTACTGTCTTCACATCCTCTGCACCTCTGTGGATGGAGCTGCTCAACCCTCAGGAAGAACTTTATAAGCATAACAAGAAAACCATCAAACTAGAGAACAATAAATACTAACCTCAGTGGCACAAGAAGTGAACTACTAATGCAGAAGGCTACTAAAAATCTAATGTATCAATGAGGTTGATGTGTTGAATAAATTAAAATATTTAACAGCAAGAAATTCCCTTATGGGGTAAATCCTAACAGCTGCTTTTTTTTACTACTTAATTTGCAGCAGAATTTTTCACTTACTTTTCACATTTAAAAGCTAATTAGCCACGATGTCATCTATTGCAACAACTCTTCTATTTTCCTTGACAGGGAGGGATTTCAGTTCATTGGGCATTTGCTCCTTCCGTTTTTTTTTTTTAACTTACATTTCCTCTGTGCCATCATCTATCACTAGATTTCATAGAAAAGTATAAAAAAAAAAAATCAATGTACAAGGATGCAAAAAGTTTTCTAAGCTATGGAAACAGCTTAAGAGCCACAGCTTCTTTTCACTTTCACAGTGCCTAATGTCACACTGTGTCCAAACTGTTACACAGCTCTTATCTTTACTGATGCTTCCATCCACAGCGCCTTTCATGAGTTACTCCAGAGTGAGTCAGATGTGTGCAACTCCAAAAGCCTGCCAGATGTTCACTGCATCTTTAGAAATGGTCCTTATTGCTTAAGCCAGATTTCAAATAAGGGACATGGAAGTGCTTCCTGGAATGATAACCCTTAAAACACAAAATCCTTCCAGTTTTAACATGTCCATCAAGTTGACTTATATTTCTTCCAATGCAGTCAACATCCTGTTCTTAAAAGCTGCCTGCAATTCAGCTGCAAAACAGTTTCTTCTATGATGCATTTAAAAACAGTCAGATCTCCTAACAGCAAGCTAATAACTGGTATAGTACAGACACATTTCTGAAGCTAGAGAATACACAACCCAGTGAAAGTTAGAGGTTTTGAAGATTAAGTACGCTAGCTCTCTAAATCAGAAAGCCTTAGTTCTGATGGTTATATTCCTATTTCTACTCTGAATTCCACCCACCAGGGACTGCCCGCTCTCAGTAACAGGTAGGAATACGCAATTACAATATAGAATGTGTAACTTAAGAATCCTATTTCTTCTCTGACTAAAAGTCTTTTCTGTGCAATATGTCACTTCACATTACTCTGATTATGCCAGCTCCTTCAGAAGTACACACTGTCTACTTAGATGACAGATAAATATTTGTATTTCAAAATTGATAAACACTTTTCTTAAGCAAAGATTTTTACGCTTTGTAGGTGGTGTTCCAGACATCAGCATGAAAGATTGGCTATGACAACCAGAATAAAGTGTTTTGGATCTGCTGGAACACCACCTAGAGACACTCAGTGTGGGGGAAAGCCTACAAATTTTATTCCATCCAAGAATACAAAACCCTTATGCGACCTTCTCTCTCTGTTCTCTCTCTTCCAAATAAATGATTATTCACATTTTCTTCCCAAGCTCAAATGGAATTTAAGAAGTCTGTATTCATCAGAAAACAAATATAATACACAGGACTCCTGCTGAAAATAGAGAAGCACAAAGATGAGAAGATGAAGCAACAGATCCTTTACATTGCAAACCTCAAACAAAATACTGTATATCTACAAAGGATAGGAAGAATGATTATGAAGACCTCTCTTTACTTTTGCGACCTCTATGGATTTAAACTTTTATCCATGTCCTAATGTTTGTTTTCCTCTAGATTTAATACAGCTTTCCTGAAATAAATCAGAAACACTGGGAAAGACATCGTAGAAAAACACCCATGTATTCATGTTAGAGTATCCTTGTACACTAGTTAACATTTAAGCAGGTTGTGTAATACTGAAAAATATATTTGCATCATATAATTAGAAAGAAGGTACTGTATCCCATACATTTTAAGGCAAGAATATGCAGATAACAAGATCAGATTGCTGAAGTCTTTTCAATTTCACAATTGCTGGCATTAATTCTCTATGAAGCCTCCTTACATAACCTCAAATCAAGCACTAGAAAATGCAATTCCTGAAACTATTAGCCACAAAAAATTTAGGTCAAAAAAGGTTTCTACATTTCAACATCAAGTTATTTCCCTGGAAACACACAGGGATTTGATTCTATTTCCTTGAAAAATTCTACTGGATACAACGCAACAGAAAGAAAACCATCCAATTTTTACAAGTGCTGAGCTCCTGCATTTCAGTGAAAAAGCTCAGAAAGAAAATTCTCAAAGAACGAGACCTCAGGTGATGGACACACAGTGAGAAGAAGCATCATACTGATTTTCATCAACCAGACCTCCACAAGTACTTTCTTCCATTCCAAAGCTGCTGAGCTCCACTTACCACCTTCAAAAGAGTTTAGCAGATTTGGCAGTTGGCTAATGCATGGTTTTTAAGAGAACGTTAGAAGTGCATAAAAAAAGTATAAAGTTCACAGACTTCAACATCAAGTGGTATCACTGCTAAATACTTGCTAGAAATTTACAACTGGTATACCACATCATTAAAGAAAATAATCAGTAGATTGATACTTATCTAATACCCTTATGCTCTGGCTTTACATTCTATTCCAAGACGACAACACTATCTCCATGTACTCTGGCCTAGAAGCATAAGCAAAAGGCCTAGTCAGGTATTTTGCTCCCAGCCAGCTGTATTCCTCTTCCCAGTGCAGGACTGGAACAAAGCAGGAAATGTCAGACTGCCATGGGTCCCAAGAGGACAGCAGCCGAAGGGAGGTATTTCCACAGAACATGGGTCTGGGACTGCCAGCATTACTTGTATCACAGCTCTCACTATGAGCTCCCCATGAACGTGGCTGACTCCAAAAGCAGAAGCAGACTCTCAAATTAAAACAAAACAAACAAGCAGTGCAATCAGAATTTCTGATTCACACACAAATAAAAGACTGCTTCATAAACAGCTTAGAGGGGTTGACACAGGGATCTCTTCAGAAAAGAAAGAAGCAAGCATTTAACGAACAGTGCAGATCCAAGGCATTGCTAAAGAACAAATCCAATTTAACATGAGCAAAATATGATTTAAGTGTTGATGCAATCTTCAAGCTCTTGCTGCAAAGATTTGTAAGGATACCTATAGAAGATGGCACGTGGCAACTCTTAACTAGGGGACATTTCACTCCACCAGTTGCAACTTTACACTTGAAGTTGTAACCAAATAGTCTCCCCATAATTTTCTCAGTTGAATTTTATGACACTGTCATAATCTTATCTGGCTTCTTTTCCAATACGGGTATTATTTCAGCATTAGCTACAAACCAGGAACTTGGAAGAAACGAACTGCATCAAATCCTGTAGCCTTCAACTTTATTTTGACATGCACAAAGTGCTAATACAGAAAGACAACAGAAAGCGAAGAAGAGTCACGACTGTCACCTTTAAATAAATAATTCCTAAGTAACAGTTTTCTAGCCCCACTATTAAGAAATAAGGTCATGAAAAAGATTTAGAAAGTCTAGGTTTTGGTACAGAATTTAGAATCCTTTGTTAGGACTGAGACTGCTGCTGTGAGACACGTTTCACTATCCATCTAGCTCTGCTGTTTGCCTGAGAAAGGTCAGAAGAGACTAAATGAAGATTGGTTTGCCCAGTTATATAATTGCTTAAGGGAAATGACAGTAGAAAGACAACAGAGGGGGTGAGGTGGGCAGGTTGTGTCAAGTGAAAACCCATAATTGTTCTGGAGATGCACTTACATAATTATAATACATGAAAATTAAAGAAATAGTGTCAGCAGATCAGAACTGAGTTTTAAAAAGTATTTTCACACTAGAGATACTGGAAGTATTTAACTGTAACTCCAGTGCTTCTTCTGAAACAAGAGCGTAAGAATGACACACTTCCTCCTATAATTATTAATGCCCACAGAATGCAATTGTGAAGATTACAGCTTCTCCACATAAACCTCAAAGGCTCCAGGAACTTAATATTATAACCTTTTATTGAGAACTACTGAGGAATCAAAAGAAAGATTAACATGCCATCTGAAAATTGATTTTTTAATGTTATATAAAAATATAAATGAAGAAATAGTTCCAAGTCTGAGAAATTCCTGAAGAAGTTCAACAATTGGGAAACTGATGCTTCATTGAGAGTTAGCAGAGTTGAGGAAATAACGTGCATGGGTGCAGCCAATTTCTACCCCACCTCTGTCCTACTGAATTGAAGCATCTTACTAGTGGGTCACTAAATTCCAGACTTGCTTTTAATTTCCCATTTGTTCCAATCAGTTAACTGTGAGTATGAAGAACAGCTTCTATTTAGCATGGAGTTTCCATTTTCTGCCTCATTGAATTTTCATCTGCATAAAGTCAAAAATTTACCTAAATAGCCATATTATCCCACCCATTCATAGAACCATAAATCTGATAACATTAAAAGCCAAGTGAAGTATTTTTGTATTCTTATTCTCCTCCAGTCTTTGCATTTGAAGGAAGAAACCAACTATTTTCTCAGTGCTGTATTTCTTTTGTTGGAGTAAAGTTATACTACTATCAGACTGTTCTTCCTTCACAGTTCACTGGTACAATAAATAATTCTTGTCAATCAGGTCTATATACCTTCTGTAACTGCATAGCGAAGTTCAGCTTGAGAGCCACCCTAGAACCTTCAAATTATTCCCTAAGAGGTTATAGAAACCACTAATATGAAGTTGTCCTGGCAGATCTCATGTGCTTTATGACATGATTGTATACAAGCATTAGTAACTCACTTCCATGCACTGGAATTGCTTTGATAAAAAATAAGAAAACGTTACAGTCAGAACAGTATTTGTTATGTCTTTAAAAGTTTGCACTACTTTAGTAGTTTCTGGTAGGAAAGCATACGTGGAAGTTCAAAGCTCTTCTATACTTTATCATGTCTGTGCCAAAACTTTTCTAAACAAAGCCCTTAAAGCCTCAGTATTACTTGCAATAATTTCATCAGATAAAGTCAGTGTTTGTGTGTGAAAGATAATGAGATAGATTTTCCGGTAAAAAAGCCATACCATAGGCATTACGAACAACCAAAGTTAAGTCTTAATTTTAACAGATACAAGGTGAAAGCATTGCTCACCCCAGTAGCTCCTAACTCATAGCTTCTTTCTCTCTCAGATGAGAACATAGATCCTTGTTCATACTTTCCATACTAAGCAGGACAAGAGAGGCTCAGAAAGTAGCCAGAAATTCATTTAATATAAAAATGCAATTACTTGAAAACAGTAATTAGTAATAACACAAGAAAGGAGATTAGAATCAAAACTTAAGAAGAGAAATGACACTTTCTTTAAAAGTTCAAAGAATTGAAAACAAATCATCACATTCAACAGCAAAGATAGTATTAACCCAGTATCCTATGTAACGAGGTTGCTGCATAAGAGCTTCTACCTAAAAACATCTTATCTGTCCTTGTTTAAGCAGAGAGAAGGCTTTGCAAAGCTGGCTCTGCATATAATATGCTAAAGCACTGAATGAGTAGTAGTTAAACCTGTGGAAACATTTTCATTTTACATGTGTACTCAGTTTGCAAAATATCTGCAATACCTGAATGTGATACATTGCAGAATACATCCCATTAGTTCTCTTCTTCCTCCCCCAAATTTATCACCTTCTACTCATGTAGAAAATAGCTCTATGTAAGAGAATACAATTATTCACATTCACCTAGAAAAGTCCGCAATCCATAAGAACTATAGAATAAAAAAGCCAGCACACCAAATCCAGTTGCTGGCTTTAAATTTAAACTGCCGGACCCAGCACCTCAACCAGTTTTTAAGCCACCTGCTAAAAGCCATCTTTTGGAAACCCAGCTCCTTGCCCATGATGCTTTCTTTCTCCTTCACAGAAATCGTGGCTAGCTCTCTTCTGGAGACTTCTACACAAGGGTCTCTGCCCTACTCACACGTGGGACATCCCAAGTCATGCCTTTTGGCACTGACCATACATATCTCTATCTTGTCAATATAAATTAATAGAGAAATACAAAGGAATACATAAGATTCATGTAAACAAATACCACAGAGAGAAACCTCAGTGGCTGCAGAAGCATAGTACTGTACTACCTAATAAAAGCTCATACTAATCAAAGGGGAAGAGCTTTCCTGAGGCAGCAGAAGTCATGAGCAACACAGAACACCTCACATTAGATCTTCAGTGTAGATTTTTTTTCCTAGTTTTCCTTCTCCCTAGCATGCCCAAAAAGACTCACACCAATGACATTACCCTCAAGAGCTGCAGTTTGAGCACACAGAAAAGCACTGAAGAAAAACTCTCAACACCCAAAAAGCAGTTGGTTGCATACTACAACCAGGATGAAGAAAAGATACCACAAATAATAGATAGGTCTGTCTGATAACTGAGTGTGTGCCAGCCCTTTCCAACTCATAAATCCAGAAGTCTTCCTGGGAAGACACAGTTCCTTTTAGAAAGCTAACACATTCATGTATCACTGAATGGAGTATGCTCATTATTTCGTTACTCTACACGTATTTCTTAAAACAGGTCCCATAAGGTTACTATCAGAATGGGATGGCCTTCAACCAAAAGACGCGAGATCTACATTAGATGTTAGGAAGAAGTTTTTCTACTCAGCGTGTGGTGAGGCAGTGGCACAGGTTGCCCAGAGAAGCTGCAGATGCCTCAACACGGGAGGTGCTCAAAGCCAAGTTGGATGGGGCCCTGGGCAGCCTGATCTGCTGAGGGGCAGCCCTACCCATAGCAGGGGGTTGGAATACTAGATGATTTTTAAAGTTCCTTTCAACCCAAGCCATTCTATAAACAACACAGAACTCACAGAAGCTGCATTACCACAGAGACCAGCAGGCTGCACACATGCCTGCTCTTTCAACCACAAACCCAGCCTCCCTCCTACTTGTTTGGAGAACAAGCCTTAATAAATTACTAAAATCTCAATTGTAGAGGTATGTGCATATGCCTCCTCAACTTAAGCCAGCCTACCCAGGAGCCCTATACATGCATGAACTCCCTTGAAAAGCAAACAAGCCAGAAAGCACACCCTTTACATTTATGCCCTATCAGAAGCCAAACACACTCAGTGCAGCTGTGCTATCAGAGAGACCAACACCTCCTGAAAACAGCAGGCACTTGCTTCATCACCATGAAGATACCTGGCCAATGAGATCTATCTGGCAGTCGCCCTTCTCCTAGCCACAGTCCTTGCCCGCTACCACAGCTCACAGACACTCACCCCAAAGCACATTTTCACTACTTTCCTCTGTACCATCACTTAACCAGTCACAGGCAATCATAAAAGCCTAGAAACATTTCTAAGAATAAAAAGGACCACCTCCTTCTTGTACCCTCCAAACAGGAGCAGTCTCTCTCACTCTCATCAGGCCTAATAGGCCACAGGTGCTGGCTGCCAGTCCCACAGACCAGCTTGGCCCCAAACTCAAAGCACCTGAAGGCAGGGAGGTCCCAGCCCAGTCTGGTCCCTGTGCAGATGAGGGAGTGTCACTGGGCTAATGTCAGTACGTGAAGATGGTGAAGGGGCTGGAAAACCTCTCAGGTTCACACCTGAGGAAACACACAGCTTGACCGCTCTTGTATGTCACAAGCTTTTTTTTTTTTCTCTCTCAGCACCAGATTTTACATTTCTTCCAGCTCTCAGCATTTAATAACTGTTTTTGCAAACAGAAAAGTATGGAAACGCTGCTTGGGTTATAAAGCTTCCTCTTGTTTTAAGATCCCTCTCATGACTGCAGCATGTGCTTAGGATGGCTGTATTTATTTGAGTAATGATTTGAAAAATCAGAGAAATGCAAAGTATTATTTAAATAGCTTAAGAAATGGTTGTTATTCTTCGTTTGAGTAACAGTGAAGAATGGCTCAGAAATACATCTGACAAGACAAAGTAATGTTTTAAAGATGTCTCGTGTGGTGGATTTTTTTTTTCCCAAGCACAGTAAAATAATCAAATGATATCTATTTTACCCAGCTGCAAGAACTGCTCTAAAAAAACACAAATCATAGAAGACAGCTTAACTTACTTTCAAACAATGTCACATCTGAATTCGCATAGGATGGGAGCGGAGGTTTACCTCTTTGTGTGGCATCAAGGGTGGATTTTACCATTAGTTGATGTGGTAGCTTCTTCAACCAAGCAAAGTGAAAACCCCTTCTGCTCCCTAAAAATCAACGTAGCTCAGAGTTGCATTAACAGCACAGCAATATACACACAGCAAGCTTTGTAATGAAAAGCTCTTCAAAAATGACAAAGGCAATCTATCTTTGGAAAGATGCCTATCTCAGGTTTTGTGGGCTTTATTGTAGGGAACACAAATTTGACTGCATCTGTCACTGCCTGACTCTGGCTCTCAGCAGCCAAGCTCTGGCAAGGTAGATCACATTGACTTCTACTGGCACCACTGCCTCTGCCCTGCATCACTCGTGTAATTGATCACCTTGGCAGAGGATGCCGTTTTGCTAGAGTCCATCTTCAAGCTCTGCCCATGACCTTTCAATTTGTCTTGAGAGACTCAATTTCTTTTTTTTTTTCCCTTATTTATTTTAACTTTCAGACTTTCAGGCAAAGACTTGTTTCTGCATTGCCTTGCCATGTGTGCTTTAATGTCACACCCACCAGTGTTAACCCTACTGCCAGAGACAGAGGACCAGCCATTGCTCCTGTTAAAAGGTTCCTTCAGAGCAGCCTCAAAACAGCAGAGAAGGCTGCAGCAGGGATACAGAACCTCACACTGATAGTAGAGCAGCCCCTGCAAGGCCAACAGATCATGTTTTGTTTGGGTGCACTGAGAGGAAGCACGTTGATATCATCAGCTAATTGGACAGTCAGGCTGAGCTCCAGGCAGGCACTGGAGCAGCAGGAGCTGGTGAGCGCACTGCTGGGGCTCCTTGCTGCGGTGCCACGGGAGCTGCTCGGGGCGCTGCCCTCTCATGCTGAGTAGGGTAGCAGCCAACTAAAGCCTGTCTGCAGGGCTTTGCCTCAGCAGCATATGACAGCTATCAACAGCTAAGATATTTTCTGACATCTTTCTTACCCAGCTGCACTTTTCTTACTTTTCTTTGTGTAGGCTGTTGTGTTGGGGGTTTTTTTTGTTCCTTTTTTTTGTTGTTGTTCTACTATCTTAAGTATCTGAGCTGTGCTCCTTACATAAACTTTCATCACATGGATGCAAAGAAGGAAAACTGAATGAAACTTAAAAGAAACACGGGATTTTGCAAGCAGCTTTGATGTTCTCCAGCTTTTTATTTATAGAATACAGATTAACTTCCTTTTGTTAACATCTATTGTTGTTTTATAATGGGCGCTGCAAATGCTTTGATAAATGAATTGAAAGAAATTGCTGCAGCTCCTGCTAAGTGCCCTGTCTTGCTAAAAAGTGGGATCTGTAAAAATGCGTTTTAGGCTGAAAAAAGGAACAAGAAAATTTCATCTGATTTTGGATGGTTATGGAATAAAGCAGTTACTTTGAAGCTGAGTTGTGATTTTTTCACTCACGCGTAACCCCCATAATTCAGCCTCAACCTAAGCCGCGTTTGCACATCAGCCAAACACAATCACTAAGTCTACTCTCTAGCTGTTTACCCTTATTTATGTCATTACACTGTTCTGATGAGCCTTTACACAACTCCTGTTCTTATGCCTGATGCATCTCCATTATCTCTTTATAGTATGTGGTGGTTTTGCTTCCAAGGTGGATGTCAGACTATTCATTAAAAATGTACTTGTTTGAAACTCGTCTAGTATCATCCCAAACGCGGTAAATATCCACTCTTCCTAGGATAGCTGGGAAAAATTAGTCATGAGATCTCTTATGAAGGAAGCTAGGCATGTGCACTCTGGCTGCAGCAGCTGCTGCCATTTCCCTCCTTATTTCCTCCCGGACACATCATGTTTTTACACTGGTTTTCAGCTCAGTACTTTCATACACGGACAGATAACCTGAAATTCAAGTGGAAAAGTCAGAAAGCAGCACAAGTGCTGAGGCACCTGATTTGCAGTTTAAATGGAATTTAGTTGTCCAAATTCACGGAGGATGTTTCCAGACTTCTGGCTGTCCCCATTAGCCATATCCAAACAAATAAATGACACAGGCATGACCTCAAGGTCTGCCTGTGGATATGTATTAGTTATTTATAGCAAAAAGTCTGAAGGTAGTCATAGATAAAACGCTCTTCTCTTGCTGCATATATTCAAACTGTCATTTGGGAAATGACAAAAATGATTTTGCAGTAGCCTGCAAATGACACAGTAGTTCCATCACTCTCCCTTTTGATTGCTCATTTTCTGGTCTCCTCCATCTGCATTCAGCACAGTAATGCAGATCCTTTCACCCAGCTGAGATGTCCTCTTGTGAGGTAGGTGATGTACATTTGAGTTCTCTCAGGCCATGGAGAAAACTGAAGTCACAGCTTGAGCGCACTGGATGAGTGCTCCAGCTGCCAGGCTGCAACCAAAGGTCAGTAACATTACTGCGCAAAAACATTACGCTGACATTTGTGCATTCTCAAAAGGACCATTTTCAGGGATTAAACCCAGATTTGAGATTATGGATTTTAATCTTTTAGAGTTCCTAGTTTGAGTTCAATAGGTTATCCTCCAATTTGTTAAAAACATCCTTCTCCACAGCACAAATTCATAAATATCCTTCTCAAAATGAACTTTTCCTCAAATTTACATGATATTATGTCTGTAACACTTTGCTATTTGTTCTTCCTGCTACCTGTAAATGCAATAGCAGTATGATAGGCACTCCATCACATGAAGATAACAATTAATAACATACACTAAATATTGGATTACTTCCATTTTACTTCTCTCGTGTTTTTGAAAGAAAGAATCTCTTGTTCCAGTCTAGTAAATTACTCTCATCTGCAAGGTGACTTCAGAACAGAAAAACATAATCCTTTTTTTTTTTTCCCCACCAATTTGTTTTTAGGCTCTTTAGAAAATTCAGGGATCTTCTCTGGAGAACCTCTCCCATCTAATTGGCCAGGTCAGTAAAAGGCACTGAAGAAAGTAGCTTACTCCTTTTATTCAAATTTAAAGCCATGTCATATTCATGTTTTAATGATTTCCAGTGTGGTTTTGCACTAAAAATATTTGGGGAATTGGACATGCTTGTTAGTTGCCATTCCTCTCCTTTTCTCAGCTGCTTCCTTCCTGCTCTTCCTGCAAACCAAATGTTCTCTTTTCATCTCAGCTTTTTAACCCCAAGGACTTGAACTCTATTTTTAGCCTTTGTATGAATTTCGAATCTAATGCATTTAAAGGACCTATCACAGATATCTAAGACCTTGGAAGTAATTAAGTCCTACTATTTTCAAAGTACACCAAAACAATTTGTCATTGCATGTAAAATGGTATAATCGAGTAGCATAAATGTTTTCAGCCCAAGTCTCACTATGAATTATTTAGTTCATCTCTCCTAATTAAAGACCTATTGGAGGATTAATGTCTCATAACCTGACAAACTACTTTACTAAGTAACAAATTATCCATATAATGACCTCAAACTAAATTTATGTAACTCGGCAAGTAATTTGCATAAGTATACAAAATCCACTGAAATAGAGAACATACTTCCCTAATATTCAATACATAGCTATTGAGTCTTCTATCAAGGAAGGAATTCAGAACAAATATAAATTTAAACTGTAAAAATAATTCACTGAGTGTCTGCTTTTTTTCATCATTTATATAAACATCAGTTTATAAAGTTTGTTTCTATGAATACAGCAAAATGACATAGTTCTGCTGTGAAATGAAAGCACAGATGCCTTAATGGAAATACGACTTGTTTTGCTCTGTAATGCATGCAACATATACGTTTCCTGGTTATAAAATTTACATTATAAACCTGCAGCATATGCTACACATCTGAAACCGGTTATGAAAAGAAAATGTCAGTGGCTCATTAAGGTAGTGATAGATGAAATACAGTTAGTTTGGATCAATAGAAAACAATTGTCTATCTGCATGTATGGAGGAAGGCTGGATGAAATCAAGAGGGTGTCTGTGCTTTCAGAAACAAAATGTTCTGAATTGTTGCACTGCTAAGTATCGATAATTCTAAATATTAATAGTAATAAAAATGGACTAAAACCAGACACCAGCTCTGTAAACTTCCCTTCCATTTCGTAGGGCCCTTGGCTGCCTCTGTTACTAGGACTGAAGGCCCAGCTTCAGTCCAGACAATGGTGGAATTGTGCCTTTGGTTTCTGAGAAAATCACCCAAGTGGGAGAAAGAGCTGTGTGAACGAGCAGAAAGAGAAGAACACAGAAATTACAGATAGGGTAGAACTGTTGAAACGGAGCTTGTTAGTAGCTCAGGGATTCAAGAGGGACAGGTACACCAACACGGCAAGGCATAAATTCCTAAAGGAAGAAGGCAGGGAGTCTGCTCAAGCACACTGGAAATCACTGGGCCATGGGTCTGAGCCACTTGTGATGTCCATGGAGCTGGTAGCAGCTGGCAGCTTGGCAGCCCATAGACGGTGCTGGGGGCCACAGAAGCCAACCTTTCCCCATCGGGCACATGCTGACTGGAGGTGCGGCATGCTTAGCCTGACAGCTAATGCTAATGCTTGTGGACCGATGCTTAGTCCAACAGCTCATTAAATCCCACCTATTTTTTATGCGCTGGGTGGACAATAATTGCTTTATACTTCATGTTATAAATAGCCTTTACCCTAAGTCCTTCTGTATCGACTAAAACACCTGGAAAAATGGATCCAAACTGGCAAAAATACCTGCCTCTTTTATATTTCTTTTCCAGAATGCATTACCTATTTCTGTGAGGCACAGGAGATCAGTCTATGGCTGGAAAACTTCTAAGTTCCAGATTTCCAGACTTTAAGCCCAATTACACCACACTTCTGGTTTCTTCTGGCCTTGCTTTTACCAGGCCACAGTTCTCTCTGTGTTAACAATAACAGAATCTTTCCATTTGCACAATTTTCAGTAAAATGAAAAACAAATGTCAATTATTCTTGTCTCTCAGTGCACACATATCCCAGTGCGACTGGAGACAAATTCTGCAGATTTTAGGAGGGCACGTAAAGAAACATTTTACTGAAGAACAGATAGAAGGATATGAAATTCCCCAAATCTATAATGAACAAGACTTTAGTACTCATCCCAATAATAAAAAACCACGCAATCCGAAACAGTGAAATTGAAGTAGAAGAACAATTCTCCCTGACCACAGGTTTACCAAGTCTCTGATTTCTCTAAATTTGCAGAATTGCTTCTTAGGAGTGGAAAGCCTCTCAGGTAATAGAACAGATGCTTCAGAAAATCAAGTAATAGTTATAATCCATAAACATTAGTTAACCTAATGGAATGGTCTTTAAGGTTTGGCTTTGTTGCTCTTCAACACACCATGGCATGAATCCTATATATAATATAGGTTTTCAAGATTTTTGTATAAAAAATGGAAAAGAAAAAAAATTAAATACCTGTGTCATATTCTAGACATATGGAGAAAGCATTACAAGCTGTTAAAGCTATCAGAAATTTCAATTTTAAAGTCAGAATAATCACAACACATAATATGCTGCAATTTCTCTTTGAGTTAATGCTCAATTAAGTGTAGAGATTAACATGGAAAATTACAACTGGCTTTGTATTATTCATTCTATATTTAGGAATGTCTATGCTATAAATCTATTCTATATTTAGGAACCTCTGTTCTTCAATGCTATAAATAAAAAATCCCTCCATCTTTAGAATACAGGAAGCATCAGCTTTACTTCAGGTCTATACTCTGTGTTTCATGTAAGTTATGTACAGGCTCAAGCCCTTCTACGGTGTTAACACAAAAAATAATAATTTTTCAGGGTTCACTTCTTTTAGGGTCTCACTCTTCAGGTATATCACCTATGCAACATTTTCTCTACTCAGACTAAGTGTTTTAAGATGCAGTGGCTGAACAGCCTGTAGTTTGGTTTGGCTAAGCCCAGTGATGAAAAGCACACCTGCTATGTCAGTTGGCGGTTAAAACCTACTTCTGGCATACCCTGCTCTATCTATGCTACTTCTACCTTATCCGAATAGTTCCCATGATGCCAGTTCAGCCTGGCACATGGCTCCTGGTCTTTCTGATTCCTAGCCCTGGAAGGGAAATTATAAAACCTAAATCTGTGCAGTAATATGCAAATCCTCCTCAAGCTCCCAGCAGCTGGTACAGGTGGTGGCCTGAACCCAGTGATACTCCAATGGCACGCGACCTTCCAAGCCAGAAATGTACGGACTTGCAGCTAGCAAGTAATACAAAGAAGTACTGAAAAAAAAGTGATGGACTTCTCTATTATTTAAAATATTTCACAGAATCACTGAATGGCTTGGGTTGGAAGCAACCTCAAAGATCAACAGATTCCAACTTCCACGCCACAGGCAGGGTTGCCAACTGCTAGATCAAGTTGCCCAGGGCCCCATCCAACCTGGCCTTGAACACCTCCAGGGATGGGGCATCCACAACCTCTCTGGGCAGGCTGTGCCACCACCTCACTGCCCTCTCAGTAAAAAAATTCCGGAGTAAACACACAGAGTTGTACACTTGGTTTTCTTTAATATGGAGATTGCATATGAAATATTTTAATGGAGTGCTTGGGAGACAGTGTTGAAGGTTTGCTTCTGCAATTCTGGAGGACACAACTTCTTAAAAATAATGGAAAAAAGTGACAAGATGAACTTGTGTGTTTTCTACTGAGAGTTGCAAGGTCAATGCTGATTTAATTGAGGTCTGGGGAGCAGAGCTTTACACAGAGGTATAAAAATAGAAAGATGCTACAAGGAGATTTAGTCTCACGAAAATTTCAATTTAATCAATATGAAAGCTACACATTTGAATCAAAAATGGCAGGGAATCCTCAAGGACTTCTTACAATGAGCTCAGATAATCTTAAAACAGCCTTTGATAGTCAGAGAGATCATTTTGTGGCTTTGAAAATGTTGAAACATCTGGAAAAAAAAAAAACCAACATTCCTGGGAACTTTATTTTAAATTCATGTCAGGCAGTGACATTTCTAAACTGTTTTGGGTGCTTGGGTGCTAATTTGTTTCTTCACCAATAATGCTTTACATAGGAATGCTATGAGTTTTCTATCTCTTAATAAGGATACTTGAAGAAACACAAGGCACAAGTCAAAATACTACCTTGAATATCAGTTTGTGCTAGAAAAACATGTTTAGTGACTGCTCCTCTGTGAGTCTTTTTTTTTTTCCTGTCTTGTGACTGATTTTTGTAATTTAAAGGCTAAAAAAACCCAACAAATAACAAACAAGTTAGATACTCTACTGCTACTGATGTATTCAAATATTTCCACCAGTTCTATCATCTTGCTTGAAGGTGCTACACAAATTTGCGCTAATATCAGAGCTGCTTTCCTCTAAACCCATTTTATACCAAATTGTATGAGTCTGGATAAAAGCAGACCTTATATTAGTACTTAAGATGGTCATCTGAATACTGTGAATTTTGACTGAATTCGACTTCCAGGTTTTTGAAGAATAAATATATATACATAAATATTTTATTACATGTCCTGTATATATTTACATTTATACTTTCTATTCTACTCACTTATTACATTTTCAAATATGAATAAGTGAAGAAAAGACCTTGAAAATGATAGGATGGTGTTTAAAATGATCTGAGCCTTGTGAACGACAACATCAAGCATACTAATTTATTTACTAAAACATTTTTACTTTGCTTTGTTTACATCACAGTTTATTTTAGAATGCACCAACACTGATAATCTCTTTGAAGGGATATGTGCTCAAAATCCATGACTCAAAACACAAGCTGTTTAAAATTAAATAACTGTCAGGGGGAATGTGTAATAAAATGAACATTAAAAACAATTCTAATCTGATTCTGAGCTTATTTATGCATTTTCTTCCCTTGTGTGGAATAATTGGATATGCAATTTACTTTGGATTTATATTTAGATTTAATCTACATCTAAATAAAAAAAAGATTGCTCAATGGATTTCTGAGGTAACTAGAAAATCAGCCCAAGTTAAATTACACTAGGGTTTGGATGTGTCTTTTCCGTATACATGCACACACAGAGTTATTTATGTGACTTCTAGCTGGTCACCCACTTTGTTTTCTTCTCTGGTGATGACACAATCATTTCTGGGTTCCCTCAAAATGAGGCTGTTGCATCTTCCCATACCAGGAAGCAATGAAGTTATAGGAATAAGCTGCATCACCGTTGGTCAGTTCACTATTACTCGTTACAAAATCTCAATTTATTTTGAAACAATATATTCTACCTAAAAAGATATATCAGAAGTGGTAAATAATTTATAAAGCAGAGGAATGTTTCCAGATGCTGATAACTAGATAATAAAGAAAAAACAAAAACAAACAAAAAAACCCAACAAGTAACCCTTTGGAATTAAACCATGTTAAAGGTTTAAGGGTCACTGGCCACTAGAGTTCTAATGATGGTAGGACAAGACAGATGGTGGGAGATTTTAATTTGACTGAATAAAATCTGTTAATACTGTCACTGTGACAGGATACATAAAAACTCTGACTTGATTATGAGAGATAAAGTGACTACAACCTGAAATGTCAATTAGAAGGTTGGAAGTGTCTTTACTTGGAAATATCACCAGATTTAAAATATGACAAGCAGTAAGTAACCTATCTCTTTAAAAAACTACCAACCGAACCTTTTCACAGCCCCAGAGGCTAGTCATGAACTTTCATGAAACCAGACCTGAATGCAGCTCACACATTTTCTAAAAGGTAGTTGTGTAAAAAGATAAATAATGACCAGGCTGAAGACCACCAGGCAAGGTCTCCCCTTCCCCCAGCACAAAAACAAGTTTCCTACTGCACCATAATCTTTACGTGAGACCAATTTTTGCTACCAATCAGATCAGGGCCTTCCTCACATTTTCTCTTGTCCTCTCAGATTTACCAATTTAGTAACCGAAAGGTTTATGAATCAAGTTGTTTATTCAGTCAATCGCAGTCTCTTCTTGTAGAGGTTGAGACCAGTATCATGTGAAGAAACTGCATCTGCTCTGGAGAAGCAACAGAAATAAATGGGGTTCAGAAAAGTTAATCTCCCACCTATGCTTCTCTGTAAACATGCACAGTCCATGTCAGCCACAAAGCCAGGCCAATTGAGACAGTTTGACATCTCAGCCTCTCATTTTGGGGAATGTTTGCCTGAAAATTATAACGGGGCAGTGTGGTGGTGGGAATAAGAAGAAGGGAAGACCCAGACACCCATTTTAATGACTTCTAAGAGTCAAACAGGAGTCATAGCATCATATATACAATATATACAATTAAGAGCCACATTAAGAGTCAAGTATTCACTGTCCACTACAGAACTGGTTAAGATTTAAACTTAAACTTGTAACTGAAACCTAATGCTAGAGTTGTTCCAGGTGGCACATTTTTGACTCTGGATGAGATGGATAGCAAAGGCCTAAAGGAATATTCTCCTACCTATTAATATAATTTTAAGATGCTTATATTGGGCAAAGGTCCTCTAGACACCTCTGATGTTAAATTGCCTCTGATGGCTCTGTCATCACATCATGCACCCTCCCCATCTGCTCTCAGAATTATGCCCTTCATACTAGTGGGGAGGAGAAGAGTGAATGCCACCAGCCATCCAAGTGTGCCTGCTCTCCTGGTTCTGCAGCAATAGTATAAGCTAAAGCACTTTTATTTATAGCAGTCTAGGCACAAAAGAACTGAGAATTGGTTATTGTGGTGATTGGGGCTCTCTCTCTCTCAAAAACTTCCATCTCTTTAGTGCCCAAGTTCTGTTAAATGAAGTGGAGAAATGCCCCTTCCTGGCATGTCACATTTTTACAGTCCTCAGAGATTCCAGACATTTTTTTTTTTTTGCATTTAACAATATGTGAAATTACACAGGAGCTACTGTAGAAGGACATTAAACAGAAAAAAAATTGGAAGTGAAACATGTAGAAATAGGAAGCAAGTCATCCTCTTGATCCTTAATCTCTAATTGAACCTTACTCCTACCCCTAAAAATAATGTTAAGTCATGTAGAATATTATAGAAATGTCACATAATAAAAAATAAAATCCCTTTAAGAATTTAAATGGCAAGAGCCTTGAGCAGCTGACAATAGGCTTCTCCCCGAGAAACAACTCATCTAGACAGAGGAGTCAGGATTACTGGAGCTAGCTGTCATGCAGCTCTGTGAACTCTCTACATTTCTGTTAGCTGAGGGTATTGGCCTGTGCTGACCTTCTGTACTCTGCTTGAGGCAATCACATCAAACTCCCTTTCTGATGAGCCAATGTGAGTGGCACTCTGCTAATGACTCTCTCTGCCACATTTCAAGATTCATGACAGTTCCATGCAAAGGAATTATGGACTCCATATCTTTGCCTGCAATTAATGAAATCCTTTCAGTTCAAAGACCTTTAACTTTAATGCTAATTCAAAGGATATCAAAGTAATTGATAGTCTGTATGAATAAATCTGTGTGCTTTAAAATACTTAACCTTCAAAAAACCCATCAATTTATAATCGTAGTGCCTTAAAATGCTGATATCACCAATCAGAAGAAATTCCTGAATATTACACATACGGATGGTTAAGCTGCTCTAGGAAAAAGAGTTAATTTCCATATCAGCTGATTTCCCAGAGGAAACTCAAACAAGTAACTACATCCTGCCTCCTCTAGACAGGACCTCTTACTTGACCACTGCTCAGAAAAATTTCAGCTCAGTGTGAGTTCCATAGTTTGCATTTCCTGTGCTACTCTTGATTAAGAAAATCCAAACTAATTAGCATGTAACAGCCAGCATTAGCAACATATGCTGGGACTTAAATGAACTCCTAATTTGTAAAATGTTCTCAAGGATGCTGTATTATTGATTAAAAATTAACATTTTCTCTTGACAGAGCAATTAGTGAAAATGTAAGTTAATGAATATTTATAAGACTAAGGTAAAAACTTGATCACACCCTGAGACACGGACAGTTTGGACTTAATAGCAGGCAGCAAAATGCCTGCAAGGAGATCTTTATATTATGTTTTCAGGGCAGAAGTTTGTTCATTGCAATCTGTTTTACAGGTGGAGCTGAGAATGTAGAAAAGGGTGCTCTCTCTCACAAAAGCCAACAGGCAGTAGCACCCAATAAAGCAAAGGCAAGCAAACTCCTAGTGCATATTCCCAAGTGTTTGTCATTAGAAGCAAAAGGTCAAACTGTCAAGTTAGCCAACACCTCCAACAAAATCAACAGCAGTGCTGGTTACAGTTTTGCTCTGTTTCTGTTCAGAAAAACAGTATCTGCATGCTGCATTGCTTTCATTTAATAGAGCTCCTTTGATGGAGGACAAAGCTAGATATTTTTACTGTAAGATTGTCCTGTCCTTCAAACTTAATAACAGCAGCTTATTTTTATGAGCTGTTGAACTAGCTATGTACTCCACTCTATACTCATCACAACTACAGCTATTAGGACTTCTTAATATTAATCATCTCTACACCACTTAATCCTTACACAGAGCAACCTGGATTGGCAAAACAAAACAAAACACCCTTCTTCAAGAGCCAAAGCACCATGTTTTTAATGGCCTATATTTTTCTGGAGTTACTGGAGCTTTTATAAATTTTATTTTGCTCTATTTATTTTCTCTTTAATGAATAGGATGCATCTTTAAAAATAGAATGAAAAAGAATCCTGAATGTAGGCTGCAATCTTATCTCCCCCTCTTTTGCTAACTTTACAACCCTGTTTCTCTGAGGTGAAGCCTCTATTTCACAGTAATTAAAAGAAAGATTGGATGCTTCTCAGAAAAAAAAAGAACCAGAAAGCCTTTATCACCTCTTTTTTTTTTTTTTTTCCTACTTTTAGGTGTATTAAAGATCTTGACTGCAGAATGGCTGACTGTAGTATTACCAATGACACATGAAACACCAAATGACAAAAGCTCAGTACATCGTATGCATATCCTGTTTTCAACTTCAGCAGACCTTATCAAAGAATATTACTTCATATTTCCTCATTCTCATGGAAACAACCAAATTTGTTCTTGGTGGACTCAGTTTTAGCAAGTAAGATTTTTCTTCCCCTGGCAAACATGCTGAACTCAAAATTAGAAAGGAATATCTCATATTTTACTTGATTTGGATAGAGAAAAACTGAAAACTTGTAGAACAAGGCTGAGTATCCCCCCCATGTTCCAGTTTGAGAAGGAAATAAACCTCCTGTTAATTCAGCTAGAGAATTAATCAGTGAATTATGTGTCTGTTTCAATAGACGCAATACACATGTCAGAGTTGCTACTCAGAAACAAACTGCTACATGGATGAATGAAGTTAAGTTGTCCAAGGTGAAAAACAAGATCTGTTTGAAGAGACCCAAAACCCATATCCCAACACAGGCTCCTATGTTCTCTGGAGAAGGGACTGCATTGGTTGGAGAAGGGAGCTCCCTGACATTGCCCTGCTTCTCTAATGGGGAGGAGGTGGTATTTTGCCCTCCCATTTCAGATGTTTTATTCTTAAATGAAACAGTGAAAGAGAGGACACAATGGAAAGCAAGGAGGCATATCTGCTAGCCCTATGCTGTTCTAATTCACCACAGCTTTAAACTTGATCTTTTAGAGTCAGTATGTGTCACAGTATTATTGTTACTTAACCAAACTATGTGACGATCATTAAGACAAAGTGGAATATTAAACATAGATAATAGACACTCAAACATTTTTTTAGCATGTTAACTCAGAACAAGAGGAAACATATAAGGGTCAAGCAACTTTCACCCACAAGACTTCTGGATTTCTATAAAAATCTTTTTGTCTACATCTTTAGTGACATTTGTGGTAAAAGCCCTTTCATGTACCCATACCTGGTTTCAACTGTGCAAACTACACTGCTAAATAGAACACTTAATCTTAAAGCAGTATGGATCAGCAAAAATCTTTCGCTGATATTAAATCATGGTAGAAAAATAAAGTTTAACAACTTCCATTAAGCATTTTAAGCTCTGGTACTGATAGCATTAACACATGGCCTTTGCCATCACATCTAAATCAATCAGGGCCCATGTTCCTAGCCTTCTTTTCAGTTAAAAATAATAATTAAGGTTTTATGGTTTCTTTTCTTTGAAAATCTTGGTGATGTTGACACAAAAATGAGGAGCCAGGAAAGGGAGGCGTTTATCACAAACAAAACAAGAAAACACTCAGGCAACAGATGAACACTCCAACAGTCAAGTGGTTCAAGACATGATTTACTGCTGTGATAATGAACATTACAACCAAATCAGGTATAAAGCCGAGGACACTCTGTAAACATTCTAAAAATGAACTGAGCAAAAAAGAACATGATTAAGCCAACTACTGTTCAGTATGTCCCACAATTACCAGGATACACAGCCATAATGTCTGTCAGTTCGTTTTTTGAAAGGAGTTTACCATGACATCACTTCTCTGCAGTTCCCTGTGAATTCTAATGAAATTAGGAACATGTTACACCTTAAAAAAGCATTATGCATTTGGCAAGTTAAAGCACCTGTTTTCAGAAGTGCTCAAAAGCACCTGCTTTTTTTTAAGTACTCCAAACAAGCTATCAGGGATAGCATTGCAATTAACTGGTAAATCTGCAGGCCTCCTGTTTTCAAAGTTAGGTGTAAACTACTAAGCTGGATAATTGAAAAATTTAGTGCTACATTTCTATTTGCATATGCTGTCCTTTATAAGGTAATAAAGAGCTTCCCGGCTTTTCAACTTAGACTTCTTAGTTTAAAAAAAAAAAATCAAGGAAAAAAAAAAGAGTATAAAAATACAAATGCCAAACAGAGCAGAAGCTTTCTGAGTTTTCAGAAAAGCTGAATTTTTATATTTCAACAGTACTGAAGATCAGCATTTCCCAAGCTGATTCAGCTCATGGGTTTTGCTGTTTGATTCTGACTGGAATCTCTATTTTCTTTGCAAATTCGTGCCTAGAAAGCTTCTGAATGAATTGCTCCCTAGCCAGTGTCAAAGGTGCCGTATAATATAAACACTTGCTTTGCATTATGACTACTACATTTGATTTATTGAGATAAATAAGGAATCCCTTGGCACAACTAGTATTTTACACCATACAGTGAAGACTGTTTTGACAACAGTCAGCATTATGGGTTCACAAGTAATTACTGACATAAATCAGTAGATGCTGAAAATATTGATTATGCATTCAGTGTTAATTTTCTGGCATTATATCTCTAGGATGCGTCCATCACATCTTTCACTGAAGTCTTCTAAAAAAGCCTAGAAATAAATATAGAATTTCAGGCTCTGGCCAAAAGATTAGATGATCAAATAATGACTCTTCAGAGAAGACCATTGTGTGTCACTGCATCATCAGACTTTGAATGATCCATGAATTAATTTATTGCCTCCTCCTCAATTAATGTAAGATGTTAATATGGGTTAAAGAGAACTTTCTGACCAAAGGAGAGAAATATTATAACTGTCATAAGGTTTTCTGGTTGTACTTTCCACAGTTATCTTGAATGGAAGTTAAATGTCATCTGCACCTTTAATGTGTTCTTGTTTGATTGAATTGGGCAAGATGAATACGCTCATAGATCAACATTTTATATTTCTCCATGAGCAGACGTTCTTAACCTGAGTTCATAGCATTATTCTCTATCATTTCAGAAAGCTTAATGGGGTTAAATGGGAAATATTGATGCTTTAATTGTAAAGGTATAAGAGTGCAAGAATTAAATACGATATTCTTCTTTCAAGAATTAGTGTACATGCTGATAAGTTTATGTCAAAGAAAATTCTGCCCAATGAGGAAGGTAAAAGCTAGCCTGGACATATGTAGGAAGCAGAGCAACATTTGGGGACACAGACACAGGGAAGAGCAACAGACATCAAAGCAAAAGGTCATGCTGGCAAGAGAAAAACTGAGTAATGACTACAATTTAGACTGTGAATTAAGCTGAAATTACAAGTCTATACAAGTAACAGAGGCAAATGTTCTAATTAGTCTTAAAATGGAAACTGATAAATTTATTGCTGATACCACATGAAGCTGTACTCAGTGGAAATTTGAAATCAGCTCTTCCCTACTAAAAGGCCTTCCCTGAGCTTTTTTTTTTTTTCCCAGGCACACTGGTCTCTTGGATTTGTACCCTACAAACTAGTTACAACCCCTAATTTCTAATCAGATTCCTTCCATCTTAGAGAAAGCCATAGTCTTTTCTAAGAAACACCGGCTGTACTCATTCCGAAACCGTTTCAGCCACTGTCCAGGGCCTTTCACACACATTTGTGCAGACCAGCCATCAGTACTTTTTCAGAGCAGCGTTCTCTGCAAAGCTGAAGCAAAATACACCTCAAGAGAACCTATTCTTGATTATTCCTAGCAGAGAATCAGACACGTACAGCAAGGGTACTGGTTCAAATTTCAGTTATTAGTATTGTAGACATTTCTTTGTAAGAGCAGGCCCAGGAGCCTTCAAGAGCCACTTCTCACTGAAGGAGACCGCAGTGCAGTCCTAAGCTGAAGCATTTTCTTAGTTCAACGCATTTACTTACTAAAAGATCAAAATCCCTCCTTGCTCATGCACAGAGGTCTTATACTTAGGATGTACTGGTGCAGAAATTCCCCTTTGTGCTTCCTCCCTGACTTTCAGGAGGCAGTAAAACAAGACTGATCCCACAAAGAGAAGCCACTCATTGTTTTAAGCACGCTGTGATCATCACTACCCTAGTAGAACAGTTGAGAGTAAAACTTTCGCAATCCCACTCAACCTAGAAATCACTCAAATCTGTTCGCAGCACAAGACAAATTAAGCTTTCTCCTTAAAACATGGAATGACCAGACAGTGCAGTTAGACTGAGAAAAGGACCACAAAAATTCATCTGAATCTGACACATAAACACAATCAGAATCACGTAATGCAAGCCTTGGTTACAAAAACAATGACAGACTACATATTAAAAGTTATTTACTCTTTCACAGGATTTATTTCATTCATTCTAAAGAACTGTAAGCCTGTTTTTGCTACCCAGCATATCTTCTCTGGTTGTATGGTACATGATCTGAAGGTAATAAAATTAAACTGCAGATTATCTCTTTTTGATTCTATTGACTCATTCTTAAATCTGGGAAAAATATGTTGTATAATGTTTTATGTCAGCTCTTCCAAGTAATTACATTCAACACTTCTACCTCAGTACAGTGAAATAAAACAAAATTTAACAGTAGTCTAAAACTGATTGATACCATCCATTTCATTTTAAAAAACGAGTTAATAAAGTTCATTCCTGATGGCAGGCTGATGTCACTGTCTCTCCATTGTATTGTGATTCATGGTGAATACGGTGAGCTATTCTTTCATCTAGAAAGTAGACGTACTTCTTAGAATTTACCTCCAACCAATTACCATGACAGCTGCTTTTGGCAGTGTCATCTGCTCCACCAATAGTCAAAGCTCTGTCCAGAGAGGGGTTGCAGCAACCCCATAAGCCTTGCCATGATCTTCCAAAGACAACAGGGCCTGGATGGAAAGAGGATGACTTGAGGCTTTAACTCATTTGAACATTTGCATCAATCCTCCAAACACTAGCTTTCCCACTTGACACTGGAACCAGACCAGGATTGAAAAGCAGATAGCTGGTTATTTGTAATAGGCTATTGTACGATGCAACCTATTTTTACATGTGCCAGGCACATGAATGTGTTGTTCAGGCTGTCAGGCAAGCAATTACTAAACAAGACTACATGTGCAATTGTGGCAGCTATTTTTGTTACCAAGGATGAAGCATTCCTCTAAACCCAGGTAAAAGATGCCCTGTGTACGTATCCACGTTTTACTTCAGGGCAGAACGTCTATAAAAGAGGCAGCATCTGCATAATCAGCAGCTGTCCACAAATAAATTCTTGCAGACAAGACAGCTAATTACAGTGTGCATGACCCATGCTGAAGAATTCTGTCTCTGAAAATTCTTGCTTATTTTAAAAATGAGTCTTTCTGACTTTTCAAGTCACTAAGTATAACGCAAAAGTTATTCTGCCATTTCTTCCTTTGTAGTTAAATTTTGGTCTTTCTTCATACAGGCCGCCCAACAAAACTTTTTTTTACCTTTTTTTAAAAAGAATACATAATGTGCTTGGTATTCCTATTCCCTTATTAAATCATACCCTTGGAAAAAGCAAAAACATCAATGTGGGCTGTTTCAGCATCAAAAGGAGCCATTGTGTCTTCCTTTTTTCTTTTTTCCTCTTTCTTCCTCTTTACTGTTTTGGTTGTAAAAGAAGGATGTCCATCAGACTAAGTTAATTACAAAGTGCCTACATAACCTCTGAATGTTTCAACCAGTTCCACAGTGCTTCTGCTAGATCCACACTGTATGTAATACTCCGCTCATTCCTGAAATACTTCAACCAAACAGCTTCTCAAGAAGAATGGGGTCTTAGGCAGCAGATTTAATCCAGCCCCAGAATGTTTTGAATTCCTCTTTTGGGATCATAAATGAAGTTGATGCTGTGAATTGAAAAATTGTTGACATATAATTTGTCTCAGAGACACACTGTGAAATGACTCAGCTGTTGCAGCTGCAAAGCGATAAAACACCCTGACATAACCTACCCTACTTTGGGCATCATGTTTCATGTCTCCCCACAGAAAACCTCACTTAAATCTGTTAGTGGATTTTCTTTCCTCATGACATGGGAGAGACATCCTTCTCCCCTAGTCCCAACCTCAGATCAGTTTAAAATCTGCAACAGAAACCACAGACCTCACTTTAATGAGGAAATATAGTCCAATTCCTATTTAAACAGTGTGCTGGCTGTATTCCCATCTTGTTAACCATCCTATTCATCTACATCCATCAGTCTCAATAGATGAAACAAATACTGACACTAATAACTTTGCTTCCAGTGTCTGAATGCTGCTGAATGGAAGGAGAGTAAACGCAGCTAACTTCCTTACAGAGAGTGGGTTTTTCTCCTGTCTTCCTTCCTTAAATATATTTCAGTGTTTTAAATAGAAAGATTCTGCTGCTGCTGCACTGATGTCATTCAACATTAGGCATTATCATCATCTGTGTTCTCAGAGATTTTCTGATACCCATTGCGATGCAACTTGACATTGCACAGGCTTCTTGAAATCAACAAGAGGCTGCTCTGCCCTGCAAGCTACCATGTTCTGAAACATCATCTAAAAGTCTTGCCTCTATGGCTTCTCAAGCTATTTGTAAAAAGACTAAAAGCTGTGTTAATATATTATGAAGAGCTGAAAGACTGATTGAGTTCCCGCTATACCATATCCTCAGTAATATCATTAACAGTCAGCTCTTTCTTTAATGATGGCAATCTCAAAGCTAACTCCTTCCAGCTCCAAAATACACACTATATCCTATATACAACATAATTTGCCTATTTTGCTTATAATAGTGTAACCTACATACATTTGCATGCATCCTGTAAACACTGGCAAATCCCTACCCTTGGTTGCCTTCCACGTATCATGACTACTGTTACAACCTTACAAGGCTCTAATGCTGCCAACATTATAAAAACAATTACTATTTTTCACTTACAGATCAACCACTAATAAAGTCTGTCTGCATTACTAAACCAGCTAAATGAGGCCTTATTAAACAAGGAGTATAACAGTGGGCAAAACATTTGTTTGATAATAAAAAATGGTTATTAGACTACTTTATTTAGCAGCATCTGGGCATAATCTGCCTCCCTCTGGAAATTACAAGGTTTTCCTTTTGCCAAAACCAGAAGTGCACAACATACTATGATAATATAGGGCTTATTGTGGGGTAACAGTCAAAAATAAAAAATTAAAAAAAAAAATTGCAACCAGGTCATAAATGTTAAAATGCAAAAGGAAGGAAATGCCTGTTATTCATCTTCCAGGCAGTACTCAGACATTCATGAAATTGAAAGTTAATGTACCAGGGACTTTCATTATCTGACCCATTCTATCCTATCCATTAGAATCCTATACTACAAGAGACAGAGGGCCAATATGTCACTAATACAAGATGGAAAAGGTCACAAAAACTAAGCAACAAGACACTGCTTCTCTATTAAATTTCACAACATTCAGCAGAAAACACTCTTGCTGAAGCCAGAATATTTTATTATGTAATGCAGCTAAACTGAGAGAAATACAGGTTTACCAAGGAAAGGGCATAATGATTACTTGTCGAGTGAAAATAATTTTTTTCTCCATTTTCTCATTAAAGGACATTTTGTTTGAAAAAGAAAAAACAAACAAATTTCATGGCTTATTTTTCTTCTTAAGGATATTTCCTACAATAGAAATATGTCATTCCTTTGACTCCAGCAAAAGTTTCCTTTCACATAACTGAAAATACAATATATTATAATATTTACTATTGTGTTGCGAAGTCAAAACAAATTTGCTTTCCATCTCCTCTAGTGGGGTATTTCATTTATTGAGAATAGCTTTCAGTAAGAGCAATATAACTACTTCTGCAGCATCATTATAACGTAGAGAGACGATGTACCGACTCCCTTGAGCATTTACTGCATCATTCCCTACCCACCATTGCTGCCCAAGTCACTCCATATCAATTGCTTAAAACTCACAGCTGAGAATAATGCACAGCAGAAGCTGTGATGTGAGATTAAATTATTACGAACCAACTTATAAAAATAATCTAATTTTAGTGTTTGTTGTTACAGAAAATATGTGAATATTCAGAATATTTAAGTGTTAAGATGCAGCTTTTCGTGAGGCAAATCTTGCTGTCACAGATCTTGGGACTCACCCAGACATCTTTCCTCATGCTGCATTGCTTTCCATCATGCTACAGTGATGGACAAAGAGACGTCTACTCACAGTAGACCACTCAGGCAGTGAGTTGGCTATGTGCTGGTGGATGTTCAGCCACAGGATTTCCTGCACCACTTCATGACTTTTGGGGAGAGCTACAGGAAAAAATGATTACAGATGGACAAGTTCTCCTCTGGTACCTCCGTTTGGCAGTGCTGTGATTTTACAGTATCACCAACATGCATCTGGAGACTGGGATTAAATTTACCATTTAAATGTAAATAAATACACCCCATCCTTTCAGCAAAACAACCTGTACTAAAATTATTTGCAAAGGTAGACTGACTAGAGTACTTATGATGATATAAGATATAAGAATGGAAATATGATGAGATTAGGGTAAGGAGATAATAGAAGGAAAACTTAATTTGATATTCCTAACTGAAAACTGGACAGAGCAACATAAAACGTATTCCAGCATGCGTGACTTAAAGAGCAACCTTACCTGGCCATCAGAGAGACACAAAAGATTACTACAGTTTGACCCCCTACCCTTTTCTGTCGTGATGGTTTGAATTTCAGGTTAATGGCACAAACCTAAAAGTGGCTGAAGAAAAGCATGACATGATTTCATGTCAGTGGGAGCCCTGGAATACAGCTGCCACCCTCTGTCTTTTGAGCAACCCTGAAGACAACAAATATTTGCATTTTTAGGGGGGAGGGGGGGGAAGGTGACTTGCAGTCTCTTTTTCTTGAACAACAGTAAGAATTACTTGAGTATGATAAGCACAACTAAAGAAATTCAGACCTGTGGAGATACTGAGAGTAAATAAAAGGACTTGAAGACAAATTACTGTCTTGACATGCACCCAATGGCTCTCATGTGTCCAGGTTTAAGCACATCGCTCATCACTGTAACAGAGTGCATGGGAAAACCCTTCTATCCATCAGCTCAGGAATTGGGCTTCCAGCATTCCCAGGCTGCGCCACAGCTGCTGGCTGAACTGCTCTGCTCTGCTATGATAGGAAGAAGTGGATTTTGGAAAAGATGGATCTTCTCCAGTGCCCTCTACAGAAGGCTAAACCTGAGAAATGTTGACCAGGTCAAAGTGAGATCCACCAGTTCACACTCTCCCCCGTCTTTTCTCAATGATTTTAAAATTCAGTGTTTAATCAGTAAGTATGAGCCAGTATATGGCCTGTTAAGGAATACTACATCCAAATACGATATTAAGGATAAGGCACATTTAAAGCATCTATAGCTACTTACAATGAACCCTACAGTTTAAGGAGATAGAGGGGCATATTTGGGTAATGTTTACTCTAGCTTTGATAAACACTTTGCAATGGACTGTGAAACAATTTTTATTTTTAAAGTTGTCTTTGTTTTTTAACTGTGTGAAAGACTGAATCAATAGCATAGTAGACAAGGTTAGTAGTTACTGGCTAACCTCTGTCCAAGCTAGCAGGTCCCTGAGGCACAACAAACTTATGCAAAATCAAAGTTAATAGTGCAGAAAAAGAATATATAAATCCCTGAATCTCTGCCACTTGACATTTCCTCTTATTCTACCTGCTCAATGTATTTGAGATAAGAGAAGATAACACAAGAGTTCTTTCCCATCCATTCAAAGGAGAGTTTTAATCGCCGCTTTGAAATAAGGTTATTATTCACATAGTCTATTCTACCTGCAGGTGTGCTATTGTGGAGACACATAAAGACAATTGCATAAAAACACTGAATTGCAATCTGTGGGTTTTAAGTTTGTTAGTATGATTCATTACTAATTTGTTCAGCCTCTGACCACGACCAAACTTAGAAAAAGAAGAAACCAGTTACAAACACCGCAATGCTGAAAGAATTGCTTCTCACTTAGTAGATTTCAGCTAAACCAGCTCATGCACTTTTACATAAAGAGATCAGTATTATCACACTGGGCATTAGAACTTGAAATATCTATTTTCCAATTGAAAATTACTGCTAAGTTAACTGAGCCAGCTACATTTCAATGATAGAACAGGGCATATTACTGTTTTACTGGGAAGAAAATAAATGAGAAGTTTTGTTCTAGACTTAATGTGTCTTTACACCCCAAAATAGTTAAACATCTACTTAAAAAAAAAGTAGGCATTTCATAAAATAACCTTACTACTCACCATGCAAAATACAGCCTTGTACAATAATACAGATTGAATATGCAACGGAAAACGTTCAGTAATCTCTCTCAGTACACTTATCTATGTGACATACTTCCATATAGTACTATCAGCATTTACCACTATTTTTTTAATTAGATCTTCCTGCCAAAACTCGTAACAGAAAAGATTAGTACAATGAAGAATAATAAAGTCTGCTCATTCGTATGTTTTTAAACTATGTTGCTCTTGTAGAGCAAAAATGGTATTTTCCATCTTGGCTGCTACTTCAAATAGCATGAAAATAGTCACAACAATTCTTCGCACATTTTGTGTCAGTCATAACTGAATTTACGTGATCTACCGCTAGACTTTCATTTAACATAGCTATGCAGGATATCCAAACTGGAACAGAGTACTGCATTACTGAAACCTCTACTGCAAATGATGCTGAAATTGCTAGACAGGTAGGGTAAGACAGAACAGTCCCAACAAACCCCCCACAAAGAACAATACTGCAAGAAATGTTGCAGCACAGCTAGTGAGATGATACATTCTCCCCTTACAAACCTAGTCTGGCCAAGGTAATTAGTGTCTGAGAGTTGCTACTGCCCTTATTCAGAAACTTGTAAGAGGCCGAGTTAAGAGTTTTGGATAACTACATGAGCAACCACTCAAATGACAACATATTGTATAATTTTGGCTCTCTAAATAAAGATTAATAAAAATAAACTAGCCATAGCCTGATTAAGAGCTGCATTTTTCAAAAAGACAAGCAAGAGCTGAAGTTTTTGATCTGAAAGCTCTTCTGAATCTAGTCCATAGAGAACTTTTTAGTCCTGCACTGAAGATTTACCAGGGGAATAGTACAGATGAACTGTGCTTCTGTCTTGTCACCATAAAAATACTGCTACCATGGAAATAGTGAAGGCCTTTGGATTATTTTGCCACGATATTAGGTATGCATAAGTATACTCATATTCACCCCAATGAGCAATTCCTTGTTGAATACACACAATGTTAAGTGTCATCACTCTCTTATTTCACATAAATGAGAGCTAGAAATGAAAGAAAGGATAGTCACAATAAAAGTGTGTTGAAAGAAAAATCTATCATCAAATTACAACTCTATTATCAATTACTATGTGCCAAATTCTAATTACAATACATTTCACATTTTTACACACTAGTCCTATTAATGTTGAATGCTTAACAAGAAAAATGCTCATTCTCCCATATCGGCCTATCCAAAATCCAGGTTTCAATTTTATTCTCTCTTATTTAGATACAAATATAAGAGTATGCATTCCCTGATCAGGAATGTTATCTTCAGGCAAATATTATCTAAGTCCTGTCCTTTTGCAGGAAGGAAGAGAGAAATTCTCAGTCTTGTAGGAAATCTAACTGATTTTGAAACTGATGGAAGTTCTTAGAGTTTGCTGCAGGATACAAAAATAAACTTACAGTAAAAATATCTACTTTAATCAAGCAGTAAATATGGATGTCACTATAGAAGTTTAATTACTGGAATATTATTTGTGCTATGCCTGTCTCCAGGGAGACACTGTGTGAGCTTTCCCACAGAAATTCCACAAGAATTTAATGGTAATTTTATCATAAAAAGTTAATTCTCTCCCTTCAACTAGACCCTTACTCCAAATTAAATCCAGTAGGAAAGGTCAGGATTCCATGCTGCAGCTCAAAGCAATTGTAGCACCCTCCCTACGTTGTCATGTTTCTTCAGGTACAGGACTGCTTTCTTGATGACAGAGAAAAAAATGACAGCTGTGTTCTGGCCCTTCACCGGGCAAGGAAAGCCTGCTAACAGCTAAGGAAAAAGGGGAGAAACATTGCCCATCACCACACTCTTTATCCCTCCATTTCATGAAGACTGCTCCTAGGACATATTAGGAGCACAGAGCTCATCCAATCTCAAGCGAGGGTTCCCAAACTACAGATTTCACACCACACTCTGTATTTAACTCTAGCATTATCTCTCCTAACACAATGGAAAATATATATTTATATACATCAAGAGTTTTTTTCCTGTAAGTTATGAAGAAAAACTGCCTTGCTATCCTTTCTCATTATTTCTGCCTTCAGTCAGAGGATTGCACTCCAGGAACAAGCATGAGGGTAGGAACAGTGAATCAAGGTACAAAAACCCCCAAGATTCTTCTAGAGGCAGAAGGTAATGGGAGAGCAGAAGGAAGAAGTGAAGAAGCAGACAGATTCTTTCTGTCTACAAGATGAGAACAAGGTTTTTCATCTTTATTCTTGGACATGGAATGGCAGTATCATAGTTTCTGAACTGCTAACAATAGAGTGAGCAGGCTTAAGCGAAGACAAAGAAACGGTGCCTGATATATATCCAGCATACAGCCTCATGTCACAGAAGAGAAGACTCATGGAAGGAGTGAATACCAGCATTAATGAATTTGATTTTTCCAAGATGCTGGAGTTAACTGATTTCATTTGACAAGGCATAATTCAATTATGAAAGGGTTAAATTGATTATTTAGAACTCAGATATTATTTATTCTAGAGAACTAAAGATATCGATGGAAATTAACCAAAGAAATACAGGAAGGAGAGCACGTAGCAACACAGAGCCCTTCTCATCCCCTTTCAGGTAAACAGGCTTACTATGTTAACCCTTGCAATCTGTGAGATTTGACCCTTGGAAGGATACACAGAGAAAAACATTTATGGCTTGCTTAAAGTCTTGGCAAATCTCATTTCTTAATAATCTGGCTAAATAAACAAATGTTCTAGTTTTGAGACATTTTGAATCTGAGCACCAAGTAGTACACATAAGGATCAAAAGATTTTGTGCAGTCAATAACTTAGGCATTGCAGTGAATGCTTGTTAAGAAGTACAGGAATCATTTCAGATGCTTCACAATGAGCATTTCCTGGAGATATATCTTCCATATTTGATTGAATTCCTTATTTTTCCAAATAGAAAATTTAATACCAGAGAGTAGTGTGTGAAAAAATCATGTACATTTAAAGCTTTAAATTGAACAGGACCTATGTTATTAAGCAGAAGAAAGTAGCGCTCTTTTGAATGATCTACTCCAAGTTCCAACAGGTCTTGGATGGAAATATTTTCCTCTCCCCTCTAAGTGCTTCTAATAGCAAAAACTAAAAATTGGCATTAATCACATACTGGCAAACAGCTCTCAGTATTCTAATGGAGCAGACTGATAGAGCACATCTCAAGTAGACCTAGCGAACCAAATTCTGCAGAGAGCAGAAGAGTTGCTGGTACCAAACTCAATAGTGGCAGTGGGCATAAGGTGAAAGTAGTAGTAATTTTACCAGCTGTGACTCAGTTTGCTTCTCACTCTCAGAATGTGCATTTTATCCAACTTCCAAGAGAGAACAGATGATCTTTACTCAAGAGGACCGAATATGTAATAAGCTTCCACAATACTAATTTCAGATTCTATGTTCAACTCAGGGTTAATGCTGGAATAAAAGCTAACATCAGTTCTAAACATATCTTCCCTCCCCTTAAACTTGATGAGTCTGATGCTTATGTTTCCAAGCACCAATTCATTTTACCCAAACAAATCAATCTCTATTTGTAGCCTGAGATAATTTGTCACAAACGCATTCACAAAATGCCTCTATTTGTCCTAATTCTTGTAGCTCATCTCATTTTCTCTTCTATGCTTTTCCCTGGCCAAGGAAGATTATCTGATTAAGACTCTGGTTAAAAGTAATGCAGTCTTGGCCGAAGCTAACTTTTGTACCCTTGCCAACAGAAAATGATTGACATTAATAATAACGCATACTGTAGCTAGTCCCAATACTGATAGCAAAATAATGGCTGATGAAATCCTGCACCAGTGTTTTGAAACAGGCAGGGAAACAAAATGGGCCCACATACCTGGCAGCAACAAGAATCCCTTCATTGATGGATGGGAATAAATATAAAGGCTGATGGCACAGTAATAAAACAATGATGATAACCCAAAATTATTTATTACAAAGCAAGAACACCGCTGCCTGCTCAGGCTCAGCTGTAAATGGAAGCCGACATCAATGGATGACTCTCAGAAAGAAAACACGGCCCATTTTAATTTGGTAAGTGTCATCTCATTTTTTAAGGTGAAAGCCATTATCAGAGGTGACAATGATCTATAGCGAATCAAAAGAAACAATAAAAACCCATACTTAACTCTTCAATCCATTATATTTGCTAGTAACTTCCTTACATATACCAAAGTGATGTCTTAGGAAGCTGAAAACACCACTAACATCTCAGAAATCAAAAGTCCTACTTGGTTTATTAAAGGACCAGAAGTAAGGCTGATATAACATTTTATCTGAAGTTAATACAATCGGCCAATATTATTGAGAGAATGACTGCTGCTGAAAAGCAGTGCACCCCATCAGAAAATGTAAGAGCACAGAATGAAAACCTTGAATAAAGTAAAATTCTGATGAATCGTGTTCAATAACTGCTGGAGAGTCTAGTCACAGGAAGATAGTCTAGGGAAACATTTCTCCTCATCATTACCTAGCTTAATATAACTAAACCCATATTGACATATTTAAGACAGATAATGTGCAAAAGAAGTCTTATGGCACATCCTGTGTAAGTTCTATGGCCTCTAGTAAATGTTGCCATAGAAACACCTTTGCCACAAGGAAGGTATACTTTCACAAGGAACTTGGGGGTTAAACATTCAGATTCCCATGGCAACTGTTATGTCCAGAGGCTGAAGTACCGCGTGTCGGTGCCTTTTGGAGCAGTTACCCAATATTTCTCTACTGCAATGGGTAATCACAGCTGATAACCATCCAAAACAGATACCTGAAGGTGAAATCCCTCCAGACAGTATTTTGAGTTGAAATGTGTGTGTGAGCAGGATAATAAAACAATGGAAAAATAAAGGAGAAAAGTCATACTGATTCAAACGGTGCTGAATAATCTGACACACTCTTGGGAAGTAATACCTATTGGTGCTTTAAATTTTTTTTCAAGTCAGAAAAGCACCTCAAAAATTCCCCACATAGGCCCAATACTGAATGGCCTATTAGTACAGAAAAATCAATCCTGTTTGTCCACTAGATTTTATGCTTCTGAAAAGTAGAAATGTCTTTAGTTTCCTGTTATGTATTTAAACACTATCACTTGCTGAAAACAGATTCCACTTGCAGAAGACATTTCTTGATAGTGCTCTACCTATGCAAACTATGTTGAAAGGGGGCTACACATTTCATACAGTTCAGCAACTTTTCTACAGGCTAATCTAGAGCAGCCTCAGGGAACATCTAACAAAGAGTAAGCGTTTATTAAAACTGAACTGCCAGACAGTACTTCCATTTTTTCAACAAAGTCCTTCTCACTCCTACTGACAAAGCAGAGATATTGTTTTTGAGAACAACATCTCTAGCCATCCTGCCACTGATACCGTTCTCTCTAAACTACTTCAGAGATTTCTTCTGCAGCCTTTCATATCTCAGGGTTTGTGTTGAAGAATCCTGGATTTGGGTCAACAAAAATTATCAACTCTCCTCTTAAATTGAAGAAGTCAAAGTGATTTACATCTCATGTCCTGCTAAGCAGATCTTGCCATAGGACCCATTTAATGTTAGTCTTTTTTCCCCATTAGCAAAATGACTAATACATCTGGAGAATTTTTTTCATAATCATTTAACAAACCATTCTAGATAATCTCTTATCAAGAAAAAAAGCATGCTGAACAACTAAAAGTTACTTCCTCCACTAGCATGAATATAGTGTTTAAAGAGCCTTTATAGTGTATGTAGATGAATGTGTAGTAATTAAGTGAATAAATATATGGTCAAGCCATGCTTCTTGGAGTAAGAAATACAAACGAGGAAAAAAATACGCTTTTTTTTTATTTTGTTTGTTAGAGCCTTATGTGATCTCTGCTTTTTTTCCTCTCTCTGCTTTGAGCTTTTAAAAATGCTTAAACCATGCTTTTGAAGAATCATAGAATGACTTGGGTTGGAAGGGATAACAAGCATCGTGAAGCTCCAACCCCCTGCTGCATGCAGGGCCAACAACCTCCACATCTAATACTAGACCAGGCTGCCCAGGGCCCCACCCAACCTGTCCCTGAACAACTCCAGGGACAGGGCATCCACAACCTCTCTGGGCAGCCTGTTCCAGCACCTCACCACTCTCATAGTAAAGAACCTCCCTGATATCCAACCTAGATCTTCCCTCCCTCAACTTAAAACTATTTCCCCTTGTCCTGCTATAATCTATCCTTTCAAAGAGAGGAAGGAAGTAGAACTCCTGTACACTGCCTGGACAGAAGAGTAAGGCTCATATGTGTTTCTTTTGTTCTGAAAGTAGAGGTAGAAACAGCATTTTGTCTATTTTGAGCAACAGAAATCAGAAGGCAAGCAACATGTCCAGAACTCAAAACCAGTCCCAGCAGTGGATGACATCTGCCCAGTGGAGGAGATAGCAAATGCTGGAGGGGAGGAAGAACTCTGGAGAAAGTTTGGTGGGGCAGAGGCAGGTTGATTCGGATTGCGAGCATGCATTTTCATTCATGGAACGACTTATTTTCTTCTTTTCTTCCATTTTTAAGATGCCAAGTAAATAAGCACACTGAAAACATGGAAGCTGAGTAGCTAATCAAAATAATTAAAAATTGCTCTTTTCTGAAGCAGCCGCCACATTCATTAAGTGAGCAACCTACTTATTTTAAAAAAATTACATGCACTCAGAAATGTTTTATGCATACAGGTTGAAAGTAGCAGACAATAGTTAATGTAACCTACCAAACATAAGCTTATTTTTCACTGATAACAAATTAATGAATTAATTTGGCTGTGTCAACCAAAGTTGCAGTCAGCTAGTTCACTTCTTTATAAAAATCGTAAATCAGAGACAGATAGAAGGTTATTTATTTATTAACTCCAACAAATCTTTTCAGAGAGTAGAAAATCCTGGTTCCATTCTGAGAGCCACAACATTCAAAGAAAAAAAGTGTGCACATAAGGATTACAGATGCATAAGCTATCAATACATAGTAATTCTGGGCTCAAAGTTTCAAGGGTTCCGTGAAAAGTGAAAAAAAAATATTAAGCACTATTTTTCTGCTGGAATTCTATACTTGCAGTCATAATTTAAGAACTTGGAAAATTCAAACACTCCGGAAACAGATCCAGAAGGAAAATTTAAGAATTCTTTTTCCATTGAAACCCAAAACTTCAGAAAGAGAAGGTACAGGTATAATTAATGGTACAGCAACAGTAACGTATTCGTCAGCAGAATTTTGAATTTTGTCCATTCTGGAGCACAATAAAGGTCAAGTTCCCTAATGAGTACATGGGCGATTTTTTTTTCCTAAAGCTGTACAATGATGCTTCTTGTCTGAAAGGCAAATTCCTCCACTTGCTATCCTGTCCTGAAGCTAAGATACAAATGACTACAAGTTTGAAGGAAAGTTGCTTGAGGATGATGAAATCTGGTAAGACTCTGATGGCTACTGAATGACTACCTTTCTGTGAACTGTCTAAGGACTCTCTTCTCACTCCCAGGAATCCTACTGGATCTGGTAAAACTGATGACTTCTGTTCAGTTGTAAGCGCTTGTAATAATTAGATGCCTGTTTTCTGAGATCTTTAGAATATTTTTAGTAAGAACTTAGAAAGGAACCAGAATTTTGTCTCGTCACCATCAAATAATTAGAGCAAACACTTAGAAAATTTTCAGGAAAAAAAAGCAATAGGAACATCTGACATCTAAATAAAGAGCAAGGAATATTTTTTAGAATAACCAAATTTGGGCTGGAAATAAAGGAACCTCTCTGGACAAAATGATAAGAAAGTTTAAAAGTGTCTTTCTAATCCATCACCACACACAGATATTATCAACAAATTTCTTATGCATTTCCTGTCATAATCCAGAAATACAGTGCAGATAAAAAAAACTAACACCAAGGGGCATGATTCAGGGTGAAATGAAATACTGTGAAACTCAAAGACAGAAATGGCTTTGACTCCAGACCAGAGAGTCCCAGATCCTAAACACAGACCCTCAGAATCCCTTATGTAAAATGTAAATGTTTCTGTACATAGAGATTCAGAGCTCTGTCCCCCACTACCTCTTTTTCAGAGATTATCTACTTGTGAGAATACATTGCTCTGATGTGAATTTTGAAGTTCTGTTTAAGTTTCCAAAAAATAAAGAGCTCTCTTTAAAAGGAAAAAACATTACTCGAAGCAATTGCATGCCACCTAATCTAGTCTCTGGCAATACCAGACAAGCAATTGTAACACAATCCTGTTTATAACCTTATCAAGAGTAATCTCTAATATGGTTAGATTTGCTATTCCAAATGGAAAGCTGTGGCAGTTGTCATCTCAATAGTGCAGAAATTTGCTAGGCAAGAGGTAAACAAAACTGGCTGACACGTATTTCCTCTTGAACAAATGTGTCCTTTACCTGACAACCTGCAATAATCCTGGGAGTCCTTATTTACAGTGATTTCAAAATCAATCTCATCCTCCTTGATGGCAGACACATCCATGGCATTGTGGAGGAAACTTCATTAACATTTTAAGTAGTTGATACTGCTCATTAGAAGGATTAGAAATACCTTATCACGTTTCTTACTATCATTTTTTGCATTGCCAAATCTCATCAGTATTCCATAAACATACTATGAAGGTCTAAAGGACTTAAGTCTTTTTACTCTAACTGATGAAACTCAGAATATAGCAGAAATTATTTTTTTGCTTCTGATGCACAGCTTTGTCTTTTGGACTATTAAAATTCATCTCTTTTTATTCTTTACGGCTCTCAATATTACCCAGTTCATCCTACTTGCTATTCAACTCCTCCTCTGCATAGAGATTGACCCCATCTCTGCTTTATCAGCAAATTTCTTTTAAGTCAAGGTCATTAAGGAGAATATTAAATAAGATTGTTCACTTGATGAACTCCTCTAATATCCTTTTTCCCTGAAATACTTCCACATTCAAGAAAACCTGTCATCTTGGGTAGATAAGGAGTAGATATGTAATAGACAAGGGGATAGGAATGAACTTGATTGCTTGGAGCCTCTCAGAAACAGACTGAAACTTGCTAGTATTATCAAAGGTACTGCATATTAATATTCCTGTTATAGTGCTGGTACCAGACTTGTGCCTCATTCTATAATGCCACATATGGCACGGCCCTTGACAAGCCATTACCTTTTGTTATACCAAACTCACCCTTGTCTGGCCCAAACGTGAGGACAATGCTGGAAGCACGGCTTGTGCTTGCCAGTGAACTGACAAAAGGGACTTTCCCAGCAAAATATCAAGTGCAGGGTCAGGAGCTGCTGGAGGAATCTGAAAGGAAGCTGGGGATCCCTGATTAAGGGGAGAGAGGCCTCAGACACAAAAGCAAAGGAGCTGGTACATCAGACAAAATCTCCAAAGAAATGTCCTCATTTCTAAAGTAAAACCCAGTCTGTTTGGACAACAGAGTTAGTGAGGAAAGAGACAGATGCTCAGACACTTAAATTGTAACTTAAATAGCTTTAGAATAGAATATATTACGAAGTATCGTGATTCTTACTTTTTAGTATCAGTACTGTGAAAGATTCAAACAGTGTTATGCATCCTACTACAATAATGTTCTGCAATGTTTACAGCTTTGCCAAAGTGCTTTTATAGCTGTGCAAAAGAATGCTGCCCTCTTGTCCTTTAGAGCTGACAGACACAACTACTGAGACGGTCCAGGGCAGCTGGCAGTCTAATGGCAATGGCAAGAAATTGGGCACCCTCAGCAACACTGCTAAGATAAAAAGCCATTGCTAGCCTAAGTAAGATTGCAAGCTAAGCCAATCTGGCACAAGTAAAGAGAAACTGGAAAGGAAAACAGCAACTACAAAAACTTAATTGAACATTTCTGCTCACATTCCTGTTGTTTTCGTGCCTGTTGGCCTATGCAGATTGGAAATATGGTTAAAGGCAGTAAGGGCAGGTGTAGCAAAGAGACATTCCAAAGTGGAAATGAGGCCAAACAGCAGGCATGCAGGGACACCAGCTGTCTCACAGACCATGCTAGAGCTTTCTGGACTCAGGGTGAACCATGGTAGCAAGCACAGGAGGGAGATGAGAAAGCAAATGTAAAATGAAGAACAGAAACAGACTGATTGCCTCTGATTAACCTTAGTTCAAGCACACTGTCTCATGATATATGGAGGTACAAACTGATTTTTGAGGCATGCTAGTTTATTTCACAAGGATTTATTGTCAAGTTTTTTTTCCTGCAACTAGGTTATAGGAGTTCACACAGAATCCACAGTTCACTTGAATCAGGCAAGTAAATTCCTGCATCTCTATTCTGCTGAAGCACAGAAGCTGAGCTAGCATGTAGTTGACATACAGATATATCCCAAACCTAGCAGGTGGACAACCTACCTACAAAAAGCTAATTTATGAAACAGCCTGATGGTAAGCTTTTCCTTAGAGTTACAAGTCAGGTTTTTTGGTCAATCTAAGGAATTTACAGTCCTGAGTTAGAGTTAAGATGTACAGAATAGTTACAAATTGAGTTTTAAAAGCCCTTACAACTACCTTTGAGCAAGATACCCATAAAATCCAGTTAAATACAATTTAATTTACTTAAAGATAAAGGCTAATAGTATAATGGGAAAAGAGCTGTACAGTCAATAGCCAAATGAATCAATAATTAATTTTCAAAGATCCTTGAAGAATTAGGCGAGTCACTGAAAATCCGTTCCTAGAAAAATAAGGAAGAACTTCCATGCTTTCAAAGGACAGTCAATTGAAAACCAGTCTCCCAGAGCAGGTGTTGCAAACAAGGACAGGATCTAAGAATTCAAGGTCAGAGTTCTGACTAGCCAGAATATTTTCCTTGGATACTTCCCAATGTGAGAAAACAATAACAGTAGAGTAGAAACGATAAAAGTGTCACCTACAAGAAGCTTCTGATGAGAACATCAAGAACTGTATCAGCACTGATACAGTACATGACTTTAAAAACCTAAGGGAACTTAAGATTTAAGGACACTTAGTGACCAAAGAAGCCTGTAAAAAAAAACTGTAAGACCACATTATGAAGATATGCAACATTTCTCAGAAGTTTCATTTTTTAAATAACTGTTATACTTTATTTGGGCCTTCATTGGGTACATATTAGTACTATAAAACAGACAAAACTGGAAATGGTTCACTATTTCATTTCTACTGTAGCCTTTCACAAGTTTCTTAGAACAGCGAGGCTGAAAAATACTGTGTATATAGAAAGAATAGCTGTCACTCATCAAAAATACAGTAGAAATAATTCAAAGGAGAAGAGGCAGGTTTTACATGCTATATTAAAAAAATAGTTATGGATTACTAGCTGTTTTAAATCAATTTGTGACAAAGTACAAATGAGGAAGTTGTTGCAAAAATCCTTTTCCTTCATTTGTCTCACCCAGCATTTGCAGTACAATAGTGAGGATGTACATCCACATCTGTTCAAGCAAACAAAGATAAGTCATAACAGGGCAATCATATCTGGATCCCATAAAGCAGAAGTAGAGAAAAATGGAAGACCCTGCTCCCCTAACAGAGGTAACCACATTTGAACAAAGAGAAACTGCAGTCTTCTGTTGTAAGGATAATTGCTGATACTGTAATACAACATCCAAGACATGATAACCTCCCTCTGCACTATTCTTTCTTGAGTTCTTTCTACAACTGAATTAGAGAAATCAAAGTACGATTTTATTAATCAACATTTTAATATTGTATGTTGACACCTACTTTAGAGCAAAATACTCTCCCATAGTACGCATCATACTTTGGTTTTACAAATTACCTTTTCTATGACTGTTATTTTTATTATCTACATGTAACAATCAGAAAGGTCAATGCAGTGGAAAGGTGATACAGGAGCACAGTAGCAAAGGGGCTAGCGCAAATGGAATGGTGTTACAAGGAAAACAAAAGGCACTCACCCATCTACACAGATCTGAGCTCATAGGGAAAACTCCACAAGGGAGAGATCTCCAACCAGAGAACCTTCCCCAATGGCAGTCAGCCCTTAAATGAGGTCTAAGAGAGGTGCAGCCAGGCTCCACCCCTTCCGGTCACACAGCTGAATTGCCTTCACCTGTGCTCCCAGGGCTGACCGGGTCCTTTCCCCAGATGCTCATTCAGTGGTTCAGGCCATGACTCAGCAGTTCCCATACACTACGTGAACGCAGTTACAAGCATGCAGTCTATTAATCAATCTCTTTATGAGAAAAATCTAATGTGTAAATTAGCAAGACATCCTGAGGTTTAGTAAGTAAAAGTGACACAAAATTCCCTTTTGCTTTTTAAGCTAATTACCTAATTGATGCATTTGCTTCATTAAGCTTTAGTTTTTTTTTTTTTCTTTTTTTTCAAGTAGCAAAATGCCAGCTGCCGTGAATTTTAAAAAGCTATCACTTTCCACTGACTGGCTTAAGGATCACTTTAAAGTGATGTTTCTTGGAACCTTTCAGCAAATAAGGGCTCCATTATGATTTGTATCAATGGCATACAGATCAATATTTAAAAACTTGCACAAATAATGTTCAGAAGAACATAAACTCTGTTAACCACCTTGAATATCCCAAGATGAGTTGTTTACAGTAGAGGCTCTTTGCTTGTTCCAAGATGTAATGGACTTTTAAAGTGGAGCTTTACAGAGTTAAGAAATTAGGTAATTCAAATTACAAAAGTTACTATGCGTGATTTTGCAAAGAAGAAAAATTAATGCCAGATAAATGTAATTATTAAAGCCAATAATAGAAATTGAACCACATGTGAAAAGCCAACTCTCTCATAACAGGTAAGAAGTCTTTTCAAAATGAATTAAAGCTAATCATATCGGGACACAGCACTTATTCAATAGAATAATTCTTACTTCATGTTTGAGCTGTCAAAAAGGGATATTATTGCTCTTCCACAACACTCCTTTTGTTGAACTTTATTAATAATAATATTGAATGTAATTATTAGCTATCATGAAATGGTGTAATTTCAGCACATGGATTTTCTTCAATTTGCTAGCTAAAAGATACTTTTAAAATTAACAAAGAAAAAAGCAGTTACACTCTTATATAAGTTTGGAGAAGTATACTGTCTGTTCTACATGCAATTCTCTGTCTATATCATTGAAGAGAACTATGGCTACTTTTCACTGAAGTTGCTGTTTCAGATGCAAATTAGAAGGCAGAACAGACTATAGAATATTTTAGGTTAGTGGGTAGAAAAATACGCACATGCAAGTAATGGAATTTTCACTCAGTCTTGATATCTATCTATATCGCGGTAGACAGGCTTGCAGTTACCATTGTTGTTTCCAGTTTCCATAAGCAACATAAAAATCACATAAGATGGAACCAGCTGTCACTATTAAATTGCTTGAAGTGGTAAGAGATGTTCTAAAAGATGTCAGAATATAAGGGAACAGTATTTTGGAGTGGTAACAAAGAGAAAAACTGTCTACTTGAAATCTACGTTAACTGCTGAGCAAAACCTACGTGAGAGGGAAACAAAAATCTGTTTTAAATTTAACTCTTGTCAAACATCACCTTTTCATTGGCATGCACATATGTTTGAAGTGTCAGGGTGAAAAGCAGAGCCTGTATATCTCTGATGGGCAGCCCGGAGTCCATTCAGGAAGTTGGATGTTTAAATCACGATCTCCTTTCCAGTTGCAGTGTGGAAGGATCCCCTGTCTGGCTAGAGAGCTGTGTGCAGCCGTTGAGGGACCAATCTTATTAGTAGCAATGAATGGAGTTTCCTTAACAGGTGTTGTGCTCTGGCAACAATTCTGAAATCCACGTAGGTATACTTTTGCTGATTTATTTGTAGTTCATTTATGAATTTTTCTTAGAGGCTCCAGAGGAATTCATTAAATCCATCTATAACATAAGATTCGATAATATCAATATGAGCAGATACTATATAGAGAAGAGTACATAACTGAAGTCTCCAAGCTTTTGCCTCTGCAGTGTTCTAATTTCAACATCAAAATACAAACTCAAAGGATGTTCTTATGTTAAAAAATACACATAGTAGGATTCCTCAATGTACAGCTTTTGAAAAAGTTAGAATAGTGTTAAAACAGGCAGTACTGAAAGAATATGAATTTCAGCAGATAATTATGTTGATTGTTCTCTTTCTGTTGAGACAGCAGATGGACATAATCACCCATCTTTGCGGGGGCATTTCCCAGGTATGTATTATAGACTATTAGTCTACACACTATTAATGCAGATGAGAAAGGGGAATGGTATTACTGAGAGTTCAGCAAACTCACTGTGCAAGAGGTTTCTGTTACTTCTGAATAAATTATCAAGACTGCAGGAGTATTTCAGTCTTGACTGCAGACTGCTTTCGTTTCTCATCTAAAACTCATAGCATCACACAAAATAGAACTAGTTTTCACCACTATAATAGTGGGCAACCAGCGAAGTAAAAGGTGTCCTAAAAGATGTCAGAATGCAATAAGGACTTACTTTGGTTGAAAGATTAGATACCTTTCATTGGAAGCTTGCACTTGAATTGAGAGTGTGGCTAAATCTTTGCTGCCCTTAGGAACGCAGAGCATTGCACTGAGAAAAGCCTAATAATGATACACTGGAAAGACATGATTAAAAATTATCTAGATTTACTTTTCTGCTTTGTGGCCATTATTAGGCTAACTGTTCTCCATCCGTAAGATCCAAGATCTAAGCCTTTACCTTATATTCATATCTATTTTATTCATAGGTTTTTGTTTTTGTTTTTTGTTTTTAATGGCTTTGGTTTTCCTAATCCCACTCCTTTGTGCTTGGATAGTGTCTTTATGCTCCTCCTGAGTCACCTCTGCTTCCACCTCTTGTCTACTTCCTTTAATGTCCAAGTTTTGTCAGAACTGCCTCGTTCATCCTACGAGCCTCCTACTGGCTTTACCTGATCGAATTCTCACATTTCAAGATGGACAGTTCTGGAGCTTGGAGATTGCTGAAAATTAACCAGCTCATCTGGTTATTCTCTCTGTGCCCATGTCCTATGGGATCCTTCCAAGCAGGTCCATCAACAGGCCAAAGGCTGTTCAGAAACTCAGCACTGTAATGTTGCTTTTGATCGTTACCTCCTTGCAGGATGCTGAACTTCTTCATTTCACAGTAAATACAGACAAGACTTCTCCAAGCCTCAAAATCCCCAACCAAATATTCCTTGTTTGTAAGTATAAGGTTGATCTAAGTGTTTTCCTTTGTGGTTCCTTGATTACCTATGTCATAAATTAATCTCATTTTTCCTTCAGTTCACCTCTTTTTCCTTCACAGTGTTGTCTCTGCAGAGGAACGCTTGCAAGGCAAAGCAGGCAGAATCATAAGGAATGTTAAGCAGAGGATGAGATGAATTAGAAATGGTATGGTCTCCTATCTGAGCATTCCTGCAGCTGTTATAAAGACAGGACGCATCAAAACACAAGTGATAGTTTTCTTGGAGAAACGAACGTTTCTTTTTTTTTCCTGGCATTTCGTGTGGAAGATACTCTGGTGATAAGCCTAAGTTAGAAAATAGTGAAATTGAATATCCAGTGATCTGATAAGATATAGTTAGGTATCTAACATGACACTACGTGGTGAAGGTGCTTGTTTCTTGCTTCTGTATGACATTACCACTCTTTTTTTCTGCTCTCGCACGATTTGAAGAAGTTGGCTGTGAAACCTATCAGCACACAGTCAAATTCTGCAGTGGAACAGATTGCAAAAGAATAGTTAGAAAATCAGTAAAGCTTGCAGTTTGCAGGTTTAACTACATGGTGGTACCTGTCACACTGTGTCACCGTGCTCAGTAACATTTACAATGGTCTATTCAGACTGCCATCATATTTCTCATTTTGATTCTGTACTTACAATGCCTTCACTTTTGGTTGAAATCATGCAATACATTAGAACATCTTTAAAGTGGGAAGCAAACAGGCACCAAAAATTAGTTTCAGTAACCCTTGCTGTGTGGAAATTGAATGATAACACCCCCTGCAGGGGTGCAGAGATTTACAAGTAATCGTATCTGTTCATACCAACCATTCAGATCCCGGACAATATGTAAATATCAGGCTCCCCGTAGTGCATCTAATAATTTGCCCGTGCTCACTTTCAGCTAATAATTTGTTTGTCCCCAAAACAATTTTATAAGCTGTAAAGGTTTGGTTTAAAACAGATCTGAAACTCTGTGATAAAAGAGAAAAAGAATTTGGGGTTTAGCCCTACACACAACATAGCTTTCAAAGGCCTCTTAATTGAAATCAAAACAAAAGGAGAAAATCTATATTACACAGCATAAAAGCCTGTAAAAATTCATTTTTCTATCATCTAATATTTTTGTCTGCGATCACTTCATACTAAAATTTGACAAACATTAATTTAATAACAGCAAAATGTGAGAAGAATTTGGGGCTTTTAAGAATTTTGTTTACATTCTGCAATTCACTCTATACACGGCATGATGGTGAGTGGTGGGTGCTAAGATCAGATAGAGGTCTGCAGTTCAACAGTTATGTGTATGCAAGAAGCGCGTATATTTTACTGGTACAGCATGGAGAAAATAGACTGCTAACGTTAACTATTCACCTTTTACTTTGATCACTTTGTCTGTAATTTCTCTTATGCAAACGCACAATGAAAGAAACTCCACCAGATTTTTCCTTTTCTTTTTCCCTTCTTCCTGGCATACAACTTCCATGGTTTTGGGTCAGTTTAGATAAAATACAGTCACAGCAATTCTGCTGATCTCACTACCAAAAATAACTTATTCAGAACAAAGACACACATACACATCAATGCACACTCACACAAAACTCTTAACAAGATGTAGCCACTGCATCTCATTTAGACAGCAACGACACCATCATGACCACTTCCAAACCCTGGTTCCTAGTGACTCTGCTTCCAGAGGAGATACGTGCCATGCTATGCTTTCATAAGACAGGCAAGAGAGCTTCTATACAGCTTTCAGGTTTTCTTTGAAAGTATTCCCATCTTGCATTGACAGAGTAAATATAAAGCTTTTTCTGGCAATGTTACAGCCTTCATCTGTGATGGCTGGATTTCCCTTCTGCCTACTCTCTGCTAAACACAGCCACTTCCAGAGAAGTTTGAGAAAGCGAAAATAAAGTAAACCTGCATGCTGGTGTGCTGTATATCACTTTTGCTATGCAAATGATTGTTTAGAGAAGAATAAAAAGCTGTAAATATTTTGAGAAGTGGGTCCCCGGTGTCTCTTCAGTATTCCAAACTGCGCTGTGTGCTTCGTAATTATGTAATATATGGAATACCAGCTGGTTTGAACTGTTCTCAGGGGCTTTGGATGATATCAGAATGCTCGGCTCCCCCAGTGAGAGCCATAATCAAGCAAGTAATACCGTAAAGTCAGACCAAATTGACATTGAGTTGTTGGCTTTTAACGCACTTTAAACCAGATGTCAGTGCTGTACACAGTGATTATTAAGTTTTTTATTCTTTTTTCTTAGATAAAGTATTATTCCTTTGACAAAGTAACGCTCAAGTATGTAGAGATTCTCTCAGAAGTTGTATTTTATATTTTCTGAAGAGACAGATAGCCAGATGCTTATTTTCCACTGCTATGGCAAAGAATGCAGTGAATGTTTGTTTTGCTGTCACGAAGTACCACACAGAGGCAGCCAACACATGCATTGTTATGTTTGTATCATGACAGTTTCTTAAAGCAAAGTCTTTAGAGCAAACTTGTTGATTCTTACAGAGAAGAAGTGAAAAGAAGTGGTAGCAGCTTTTTGTTAAGGCAAGCCCTCCTTTTACTATATTTTTGAGGATGGTTCTGTGGTGCTTTACAAAGCAGTCACCCCTTAGAATTTCTCCAGACTCCTACCAAAATGCAATGAGAAACTAATCACAAAACTAGAGACTACAATGATATACCCATTTTATGCAATCTAATAGAGAAGCTGAGAAAGTTCTCAAGCTGTTGTTTCAACTACATCCTTACTGAAGAACCGTGGTTAAATCACTCTCTTTCCACAGAGATTACAGCTTCCTTCATCATATTCTTAATCATTTTTACTGCTACACTGACAAAACTTTCAGTTTTTACGATAGGACAAAATGCTTCTTCCCTTTGGATAACACACCATTCCAGGTCAAAGACCCTGTAAGCCAAAGAATGAATCGCGAACCATTCATCATGTTTTCTATGTCTGTAGGTACGACTATGATGGAGCTGGCTGTAACTGGAGAGGCTGACCTTCTTGTCACCTAAAGCAATAGCAGGATTATCCTAACAGAGAAGTTCGCATTGCAGCACAGACTCAAGGCCCGGGAATCATGGTGCAGCTCGCTACCCTGGTACCCACCAGCCAATCTGTTGGCACCACCAACCAGCACTTCACACAATGACCACACAAACGCTATTCACAATGTATAACTTTCTCACACTATTAGCCAAAAATCTGCCATGTTTCAAGGATGCAAGAACTTAAGCATGTCTGCCATGTGTCACACATAATCAGGAGATCAGTTCACGTTACTCTTCATCCTTCCACCTCTCCTCACGGCCTCACCAGCTCAGCACCCTGATCCCCTGACAGCCATTCTGCCGATTCCAAGCTGCTTTGTGCGCTGCTGCTTGAACCAAGATGTGAGAAACAAAGACTGCTAGGAGATTACGGGTGCTGCTAAACAAAGCTACCGCATAAGGGATGGAATTCTGCAAATGCTTGGCTGAAAGAGACTGAGAGGAACATAAAAATGTCCCAACTGCTAATGTATATAATTAAATTCCTAGCTGAAAAACAGTGATTTTTTTCTCCCTGAGAGATTAACATAGTGCACCTTTCAGGCTGCACTTTTAAAATTACTTTACGCAGCCATCTTCTATGCAGAATAAGCTTTTCTAAAAATGAAGTGGCTGTTTTATACATAAATAGTTAATACTATTTTGTTCTATTTTTCTCGAATCCATCCTTTGAAGATGAATTTTTTTCTTATCAGTTACATTATTTTCAAAGTATCAAAAGCTGACTTTCAATCCTTCTTCACCCAATAGGAGTCTGCAAGGAATCCGTATCAAAATGGAAATTTGCAATCTTCCAGCCGAATAAGTCCCGAAATAAACCTTTTGCCTGAAGTCTGCTGGAATTTTAAGAAAGAAAGAACTAGCAAAAAGAATACAATCAGCTCTGGGACTCTTAAAAAAAGGGTTTTTTTTCTGAACTGCATAACAAAAGTGTTAATATAAAGGTGTTGTATTTTTACCTAGGATGCCAACTCTTATGTTCCTCTCTTCACAGAATCACAGAATCACTAAGGTTGGAAAGGACCTATAAGATCATCTAGTCCAACCATCCACCTATCACCAATGGTTCTCGCTAAACCATATCCCTCATCACAACATCCAAACGTTCCTTGAACACCTCCAGGGTCGGTGAATCCACCACCTCCCTGGGCAGCCCATTCCAGTGCCTGACCACTCTTTCAGAGAAGTAGTATTTCCTAATATCCAGCCTGAATCTTCCCTGGCACAGCTTGAAACCATTCCCTCTAGTCCTATCACCAGTTACACGAGAGAAGAGGCCGACCCCCAGCTCACTACAACCTCCCTTCAGGTAGTTATAGAGAGCAATAAGGTCTCCCCAAAAACTACTCCAGACTGAACAATCCCAGCTCCCTCAGCCGCTCCTCATAAGGCCTGTGCTCCAGACCCCTCACCAGCTTTGTTGCCCTTCTTTGAACATGTTCCAGGGCCTCAATGTCTTAAATTAAATTTTAAATTAGTTTTTCGTTAGTTCATGTTATCCAAGAAAGAGGAGGGGTATTTTCAAGAAGAGCATTCAGAATTTTCTTAACAAGAGTGCCTGAAGAGGAGCTCCTAAATCTTTATTTAGTTTTCTAGAGATGCGGCTTTTGGGCATGAGTAACAAACAGCTCTATTTAAAGGTATTCACCATCCTTAAAATAACTGAAAGCAGATTCTTATTCAAGATCTATTAAAGAATGGAAGAATCTCTCAGTTAGTCAGATGAGTCTTAAAACATTATGATTAAAATAGGTACGACAGACTTATGCCTTTTTCAGACCAAGGTCCTGCGGTTGGTTCAATACACCTAATTTCAAGAATTAACCAGGAGCCAACTGTGGGATCAGAGCTACAGTTTTCTTGCTGACATTTGTTCCTCTGGAAACAGCTATCCCCCACGTTTCTTTCCCAGAATCATCTCTTGCAGCAGTGCTTCACTGATTGCTTGTGATTCAAGGACATGACTGTGCAGAAAATTCATCTCAGCAGGCTGGAGGGGTGTTCCATTCATATTTGAAAAATGCAGGCTGCACAGTAATACGTTTTCAGCCTTGCTCCAGCATGGTAACTACAGAGCAAACAGCTTCTTAGAAAATATCAACACCTGACTTCCAGAGGTAGCAAAAAGCAACACGATTTTTGAATCACGATGTGATGTCTGTCTGTTTAGATGTTTAGAAAAGTGTTTGTATGTGGAAGCAATTTTACTACTCTGAAGTTTAAGGTAATAAAACCTCGTTTCAAGAGATACTTGCAATATCATGTCAGACTGTAACCATCCACAAAAGCAACATACGATTTCTTCACCTAAACTGATAAATGCAGTTGTTCTGGTAAATTTGAGTTCACGCTTTTTTAACTGAGATTATTTATGGGAGCTGTTTCTCCCATGATTTTTAGGAACTTATTTAAAATTAATTAGAAAATTATACATTAGCAACACATTCTGAAATATGCCACCCGAAAATAAGCAAAGATTACCTTCACTCAAGCACAACTACAAAGGGTCTGAAATGAATCACAGCTAGTTGATATTTCTCCCTTTCTATCCCCATGTCCACAAGGATGGTAGCTGATGCTAAATCTGCTCCAGAGATTTTGGATTGGAGAATGGCAAATACAAGGGAAATCAGTTATTTATCATTACCAGTGGGTTGGATGTTGCTAGAAACGTGGTGATAAGATCTAAGATCCAATCAGAATCAAACCACTGAAGGCAGAGATAAATAATCATTACGAAAAAGGCTTTAAAATTTAGCAACAAGAGAAGCTCTAGCCATGTTAGAAACTTCAATTATAGTTTGGCATGCTGCGTAGTTTCAGCATTTCTATGATGCTCAAGTGTTCACATTATATTTCAATTTGCAAAAAAATAGAATGTGGTTCTCATCACATGTTATTTCTTCATTATATGAGTAACATTAGCAGATAAATACTGACCGTGGACTAAGGATAAGGATCACTAAATCAACATTAATTTTATTTTTACCTCTTTTTTTTTTTAATAATTGCCACCCTAAAAAGCTCTAAGATGATGTCTGGAGATGTATTTCAACCACTACCTAAGAAATTTGGAAACACGCTTACATTCTAGTATAAAATGAAGGCACTATAAGCGGTATAAATATCATGCGAGATATAGGAAAAATTACAAAAAAATTAGTTTATTGTGGGAATTTAATTAAACACTACATTTACATTTACGTAATGAATTTCTTGGCAGCTGTACCTACTTCGAGCGTTTTAGAGGTTATAAATTTGCTAACTACTAAATTGGTAATTATTTTAATTTATACAAAGACTACTTGTAAACAGTGATATGGAGAAAGAAGAAATACAGAGAAACCTGTTAGTGGAACAGCAAAAACACGGAGAAACCCAGAATACAGCCTGCAGTAACACCAAGAGAGTTTGAGCGCTGGTAAATGGTGATGCTGAAAAAAATTCAGAGAAAATGGGAACTCCCAATATGATGTTATGACAAGGAGAATTAATGAAATCCTTGGGTGTGAGCAAGGACTCAAAAATATATATAAAACACAGGCAGAAGTAATGACCTTGCTATAGCGTTAAATTGACATGAGCGTATTCCACACGCATTTGGCATTCATTACCCAAAAATGAACAACTCTTAAAAATATTTAGGATTCAGAACAGATCCACATATGTTATGTATTAAGAAAGAGACTGCAAGATGACCAGATAAGCAGCTCCCTCAAAGGAATATCCCTGGATGAGGTTGCAATGACCAGCGTTAAGCCCCAAAAAAGAAAGGGATAGCTGCAGCCAGCCACTTCTCTATACGCTGACATGAAGTTTTAACTGTAGGTATGTGCTGTAAGCCCAAGCAACCTGGCACTTCAGCCTTCCTGTTCGTGCCCGCTGAATGGCATCCCAGCTTGGAAGCAGCAGTGAGGAGAACTTGGGAGAATGCCACTGTGTGTTTGCAGGACCCATCAAGCACTTCTCATTCACATTTCACGATTTGACAAATCTGTATTGGCCACGCTGGAGAAACATATGCTGCCTGACCCAGTTCAGTTAATTGACCAAGTTCAAATATTACATAGGAAAAGTTACATAAAAATTAGCAATGTTTTTCAAACTATCTTTTTTGGTTTTATTTCTGTTGGGAGAACATACAGAAATTTGAAGTTATTTTCAGTCAGAAACATTATCACTGGAAGAAATCATCCATTTAGATATGCTTTTTTAATTAACTACATTTTCATTAAAAAAGATGCAGGTATCTAAAATGTATAAGGTAAACAGGCTGTGAGAGAGGATTCTGTTTGCATTCTTATTAAAAGTTATAAAACTTTGCAGTTTTATTAAAAAAACAAAACAAAACAAAAACCCAAATGCAGATGAGTTGGTGGGGAAGTCTTGTAGCAGTGTAGTGGTGACTACTTATAAATCAAATTGAACTCACAAGTACGATCTATTCCAAAGTTTTTCTTGCACTTTAATCTATTTCTATTTCTACCTTTACAGAAAGAAACCTTAGTGAAAGTTGGAGGAACTGAAAGAAACTGGCACAGCAGACACTCATCTCAGACTATAACTTTTCCTTCCACTCCAGCTAAGAGATCATATTGCTCAAGAAACAAGACATTGTTGGAAACAACGTCAAAACATTTCAGCCCCGTGGCTGGGCCTTACAGCACTTACTGCTATACATATGGCCCTAACAACTCAGAAGCAATGTTCTACTCATACTGAAGACCTAAACGGACATCCGTACTTTCTAGAATGATCCATAATATAGATCTGCAACACAAAACATGAAAACTGCAAAGAATGAGGGAATTACTGTTTTCACTGCTGTGATAAATATTTTCTGTATGCTGCGTTCTTGGTCATTAGCCAAGAGAGGGGAAGCCAAAAAGAGCAAAATGGAAAGAAAGAGCTAGCAGAGGGATTGTGAAAAGACAGCTGGAGGGTCCATTGAAGAAGGACAATTGCAAGTGCTCTTCATCTGCGAAGAACTGAAGGGTTAGAAAGGAAGAAAAACGAGAGACCAGGCTACAGATATGATACAGGGAAGTAATGCAGGCAGATCATTTTTACAAAGAAGATATCTTGAACAGGTAAAATACAGCAATATGCATGAGAGGCAAAAGGAGGGGTGTGCACATATATATAGAGAGTGTATATAGGTATATATAGACACACATATGTAGGATATATAGACAAGCATAGGGTGTGTGTATATATGTATATATCTCTCAAGGAGGAATTGAAAGAAGAAAGATGTAGAACCCTGCATGAAGAAGAAAATTATTTAGGGATGATGTGAGAGATGATTTGGTAGAAAAATAGCAGAAGGCCTCAGACAACGGAAGAACAGAATTTTAGCTTGAGGAAGAATTAACTAGATAGTTGGTAGAAGTTTAAAAATGGAGCTTCAGAGCTAAAAGGCTAAGAAAGAGAAAGACCCACTGGTAGAAAGAAGTGTGAAAAATATGACTATTTTGAGGAAGAAAAATCAGGGAATTCACACAGGATGGGATTTTTCCACTACAAAGGGCCAACTATTTACTTAGATGCCCAAAGTACTGATGAAGAATTTGACTGACTACCAAGAAAGATCAGATGCAAAACCAAAGATGCAGTAAGTAAGTGTTGGTACACGGAGATATAAAGACTGCTCTGCATCCATGACAAATGGTAAAACCAACATTAACTATTCTAAACATCCTTAAATATGCAAATAGTTAATCAAGACAACATATTAGAAGTCATATTTAACAGAAATATGTACTTGAAACCATGTTTCCTCAGCATGAACCGCCATGAGTTTCATCAGCTTGCAGAGGTCTTTAGGATTCCCACCCGCTGTACTCTGTTTTTTTCATATGCTATACATCTGCAGCCTAAAGAACATACACACAGCACTTAAGCATGTACAACTCTCTCCAAGTACTTATCTCAAACTGATTACTGGAGTATATATTTACTGCTTGTCTAAGCTGTAACATAAATTACTGAAGGACTCAAAACAATCTTAGAAGAAAATGATAAGCAGTGTTATGCAACAAACACAATTATTTCATGCACTAACAGAGTAGACACACTGTGTCATATGAAAAGATTAATTACTCATTTCCACTGAATTAACTGGGAATGACTTGACAAAGTAAAAAGAAGAGGCACTGTGTTTTGCTCCTCTCCTGGCTGTGCACTTTTAAAGCTGTCACATATTTTCATATCAGAGGAAAAAGAAACCCAGGAACTTTTTTGAAGTTTTTTCAATCTAGTTAATCAGATACACCTAAAACATGTTTGGAAGTATTTATTTTGATAGAATTCTTAGAGGTTGCTCAAATCTCACTCACTTCTACGAAACTTAAACTGAGCTAGCGCTACTCCTGATAAGTCAGGCAGCTTCTGAGATTCTTTATCAGAGAGCTATTATTACACCTTGCTCACAGGCATCCAATAAACTCAACCATCTTTGCTGATACATTTCTCATATTTTTAACTTTATCTTTTATATCACCACCTTTGAAACAGGAGTCCAGAAATGCATTCTGTCTTTTACCACTTAAAGAATCCTGTTCCTTCAGCTGGTCCCTACCAGCACTTCAACTTCAGTCTCTCAGATTCTTTTCTCATATAGGACAGCACAATACCTGGGAGATTCCTCTTTGGTATCTAAACAGTACCAGTGAAGGAACACATCAAACATTTCTCAGTACTTCTATATAACTGCTGCAAAAGGCACTGGCAGCAGCACAGTCTCTGTGAAACACAGAACCTCCATCTACAAACCAGAGATTACTATTTGTTATCCCTTACTACTACTAACACAAGCTGTATTTTGTGATATATCAAAGCAAGAACTATCTTTGAAACAATTCTTAGAGCTCGTTTTCACAATTTGGTCAAAAAACATAAGACCTGAAGCTAGGGCAAAGTCTCGTTCTGTGTCAAGAAGTTCCATGACTGGTAAAAGACCGTCCTGTTTCATTGTTCCAAACCTTATTCTGCCAGCTTCTGTTCAGGCCCCTCTTTCTTACAAAGGAAGAATTTTAATCTCATCAACAGACTTAGTGAAATGCATACTCACGACTTTCCCTAGGTCATTTATGCTGAACGTTGTCCTAGTTGAGATTCCAGCAGTGAACCCACTGCTACATGAACTAGCTACTCCTAATACTTCGTTTCTGTCTTTTGCTCCACTAGCTATCCATACAATGAATTGTATAGGCAGCAATCCTATAGTTATTTAGTTTCCTTAAAACATTTGGAAAAAGAATTTGTTGCAGGCCATCTGGAAATTCTGACACTCTGTTTTGCTCACACACTTACTGAAAACTTCCAAGAATTCCAGTGGCTTTGTGACTCAAACACTCCATTTAAAAAGCCACAATGTATGTTCCCCAGTAAATCATTTTAATCCATGTGTCCATTAACTCTATTTTACCACAGTTTCTATTCATTTCCCTGAAAATTATATTTGCCTGTTGCAGACTAACACCTATAAAGATTACGGGCCAATATTAATCCCGACTTCCCAGAAAGGCTTTAAAAACTGGTGCCACTGTTGTCACTTTCCAATTCAAGTACTGCAGTGGGTTATGTGATGAATTACAGACTGTGGTCAGCTACACAACAATGAGGAATAAACACCTTTTAAAAAGTCATTTTCAGCTGATGATGTGTCTGAAGGATGCGGAGCTGCTGGATATGCTATTACTTCCACTTTCTCTAAACCGTGCCTGAGTGCATATATGCGTTATCCTCTTCATATTGAAACTTTTCCTCCTCTAAATAATAAAGATAGAAATATTCTGATGTACTGATTTTCTCAGTTTGTCCAGTCAGTGGTTTGTACGCAGTACTTGCCAGGGTATCTCTTTCGCCACTCACAAAAGCAACTGTAAGAACCTTAACCAGACCTTAAACAGCATCCTTCCCAAGATTTCTGCTTAAATTTAATTGGATTTGATGACTTCCCGTTGCCTCCAGACTTTGGCACAATTAAGATCGCATTTAATTATAATTGAAAATAGTTAAATTTCCATTACAGAGCCGCTTTGCTATGAACTTCTGTCATCCTAAATGCCTCAGACAAAAGATTACAGTAGATTTAACAGAACTGAGTATCTCTGACCTAGATACCTGTCATCTACACCAATGCTTCTCCATAAATCCAGTTAAAAAACTTTCTTCTCCTGTCTCACCAGCAACCCTGGGTTACTGTTAAGAAAGACAGATTTAAATTATGTACAGAAAACATGTATTAGCCATAACAAAATGCAATCTACAGATGTTCACACCAGGTTAGGTTACTCTTCATGCGAAGAATGTTCTGTGCTTTGTCAGACTCAGAAAGGTGGTTTTCCTCTGCAAGAAGGACACAACTAAGGATAAACTTTTGTATATTTGTCTCATGACAACACTGACAACATTTCATCTTAATACAATCTAGTCACAGCAGCTACTGCAGAAAATTGCTCACTGTTTGCTGGCACCATGGGAGACCATCATTACTGACAAGATTGAGAAACCCGTCAATGACAATTCAGGATTCAATCTAACTGTAGCATCCAAATGCTGTGTTTTTCTATTAGGACTATTTTCTTGCATCTCTTTAATTCTTATTCACATCCATTGGTCCTTGACTCACACAGAGATTCAATGCAATAAAGGCTTCAGCTCAACTGACTTCAATCTCAGAAATCGTGAAAGAGCAAGATTTATGTAGTAATTTTTAGAAAACCTTATGACAGCCACGAATTCAGATGAGGGCATGTACTTGTAAGTCCTTCTTCAGTAGCATTACAATGACATTCACCTGTTTCCTTCCCTACGGAATCACAGAGGACCGTCTATTCCTTATCATGTTATGATGATATGTCAACTTCTTTGTGGATGTTTCGTAGAAACCAGCTACCACTTGTGCCACCATCTTTGTTTGTTTGATTGAGATTCATTTATCATATGGTAGATTTTTACAGAAAAAAAATAAATTCACCCTTTCAGTCTCATGATCACTCACTTCACATCAGACTAAACCTATCAGTTCTCACAAAGATCGTTTAAATAGGATACACAATCTTTTGACCACATACAACTTGCTGAGCTTGCAAATGTCACAAAAAAACAATATCACCAAAACAAGAACAAAAAATACGGGCCTACTGATTGCTTCTTTGCTATTGTAAATGGTATGCCTACATGTTCAAAGGAGAAATACACCATGATTTATAAACAAGACAAAAAGTGCATCCTTTTCATGACCATGACATAAGACATAAAGATTCATATTATCTTCAATTGAAGTTGAAGCATGTGTCATTCCTACCCTTCACCAGTTCTTTGGTATTCATCTGAAGTAGAAACTTCTTTTTTTACTGAAATCTACTATTTCATACCATGGCAAAAATCTACAGAGCTGTTTTCATAAAGTAGAGTTGAACAAATCTGTCACCAAAATCTCATATGCACAAAAAAAGTGAGATTCATCTTATTTCTTGTTTGCTTACACTAACCTTCAGCCTCTATTTAGAAGACTCTTCCTAAACATATCTTCAGATTCTCAATGCTAAGTGGCGTCGTGTTCCGTCTTTTAATTACTGTCAACTGGTGAAAAAAAAATCTGTTGAAATACATGCAAAATATCTGTTTTTCAAATCAAGTCCCATTTCGTTTTTCTGAATAACCAGTTTGAAGAACTAGATCTGGGGTTTGGTTTGGTTGGTATGTTGTTGGTTTTTATTTTGTTTTGTTTTGTTTTGTTTGTTTTTTAAGATTTTTGAAGGCACTTGAAAAAAATGCATCTGGCTGGCCATCTTTTGTAGCCTAAGGCTGGTTCCATCCCAATAAAAGTCATAGAAGACTACTTCATTATGGACCATCACATTAAACTATCATGTCATTATACAAGAAGGATGAGTTATGTTGATGCTAGGAAACAATTTCTCTCTCTGTTTCATCATTCCATTATACAGATCCAAACAGAGATAACTGATAGATCAGGGTGCAAAGCCAGTATTGGCAAAAAATACAAGGAGCATGGCAAGAGAGAGCCAAACTTTCATCTCAGAAAAAACTAATGTGCAAATGGAAAAATACAGATGTGTGCTACAGTATGTTGACCTATTCTAAACCACGTGTTCAAATAACTCTCAGACAAAGCAGGAGGCAAGACGTACTCGTTTTTTTTTGTTTGTTTGTTTGTTTTAATGCAAGTACAATAAATGTAAAAAATGTAACAAAGAAAAATATCCAGAACTTAATTAAAGTCAGGAAATAGAATAAATATACATACAGAAGAAAACTAGGTCATTTTTTTTTGCCCCCATTCATTCCCTCATAAGTTCTTTTTTCTTTTTCTACCTCCAATCTGTTTTTAATCTTCAGACTGTGAAATGCTCTGTGTGATCTCTTCTGCCTGTTTACATTGATTGATATGATCTATTTTTCATTGAAATTATTGAATGGTATAGTAGGATAATTACTAATAATGTATCTAGAATTTCCTTTTCCTTATGATACATCCAAATATTCCACTACTTAAAATTATTTTTATAGAGTTTTTTCAATATTTATGTTTTGGGTTTTTTTGTGGAAAAAAAAATTACACTAGGCAAAGACAATTTCACTTTACTTTACAGGCTCCTCCTTAGGTACATTAGTTGCTTCTTGGAGTTTTTTGATACACTGCGATATATGTATCTTCAAAATACAAATAACACTGGACGCTCACTAAACACTACTTACACTGAAATATTGGAAAACACAGTGCAGAAATTCATGTTGACTTTTGAAACCTCAGATATGAAATAAACTAATGTAGAATTGCCAGCTTCACATCCATGTGATTATGTGCACATACACATTTTCCATTGTTTTATTTGAAACATCTTAAAAGATATAAAAATGTGTTCAGAAGAGATTATGTTATTGTTGAATGAAACCATGTCTTAATTCACCTCTGTAACTGCTGCCTCATTATGATTCCTACTTTCTTCCTTACCTGCAATCTGGCTTTGAATAAGGCTTAATTTCAATAAGGCTTAAATTGTGGAAGACCAGAACTCTGTGGAGAGGATAATGAAACTTAATGCTAATCTTGGAGAAAAAAGGGTGAGTAAGATTCAGCCTCTTTACCTCCTCCTTTAGTCAAGGCCTTCACAAGACAGCAGTTCCATTTTTTTATGTCGTCTAACTTTATAACTTATGCCAGCCAGCACACCCTAGTAGTATAGTATTTACACTCTAGGGAACATATTTATTTTTCTATTACGGTGAATATTTATTCAGCACAGAGAAGTAAAGCGTTGAGTCTTTTATACATTATACAATGGAAATAGTACACTAAAACAAGCTATCATTGTACGGTCCCAGCAAAAGGGTCTGATAATTACAGAGTACATGCATTGTTAAAATACAGTTATTCACTAGGTCACTAGGAACATTAGACTTTTGAAAGGGATATTTTTCCCCAAGCTTAAAGAATATGCTCTGTGACTAAAATCAGGGATATACCCTATTTAAGAGTTCTTTCTGGATATTCTACAGGTCTTCATTAGATGTACACAAATGTATACAAATTGGATAGGAAAAGGACATTTTTCATTTATTAAAAAAAACACACACACAAAAAAGGAAAAATGTTACAGTGTCTGCATCCTATGTTTTTTACCAGAATTTTCAAAGTAGAATGAGTTTACTTTTGTCCTAATCAATTTTCCTAATCCTTGAGCACCTTGCCCGAACATCAAAAATATGAACACAAAAGAATGTACTGCCCTTACTTGTCTTTAACTATTCACTTATCCTCATGGCAACAAAAACCAGGTCATGCGTAGGACTTTTTTTTTCCCCCATTAAGCTATTCATTTCTAGCTGAAGCAAAAGTTCTGGAAAAAAAACATCTAAAGTAAATGTCTAGTAGAAAGTACTCCATCTAAATATGGAGGAATTTGGTGAAAGGAAAATTATTTGATTGGTGAAGCTATCCTCTGCCACTGAATTTTAGGTAAATGAGCACCTTAAGATAATTCACTCTTCAGATAAACATCTGGGGGTCAGTAGTTTATTCCCATCTATTACCTGAGAGCAGAACAATATTACTGTCATGCCTCAGCTGCGCTAGGCTAATTTTGGTTCGTTTTTTATAACTTGGAAAAAGATCATAAATAATCACATATACAATTATAGCAGTCAGAGACTGCTCTTAAAATATTCAACATATGTCTAGTTGCTCACATAGGATAAAGACTGTCTCCCTTTAACACAAATCTAATTAAAACCAGATTACACACAGCGTCTCCAGAGAATGCTGAGACAGTATGGAAAATATGCACATTTAAAATCCCAGGATTTATATCTAGCAAAGAAAAGAATGCAAAAGAATACAAGAGTACTTTCAATAAAATTTAGAGTCCTAAGTATTTTTATTTTTTTCTTTTTTAACTCATTTGCAAGTAGGACTTTAGGTTATTTGGGTTGGTTTGAAAATTTTATCTTTGGTCTATAAGCCAGGTTTTCCAGCTGGATTTGGATTCTGTAGACAAGAACATCATTGACTAACTTGGATGATATCATCAGTAATATGCAACAGAAGAAACAGAGTTCTAAATGATTTTGTTCATTCATTGGAATACTTAGGAAGTGCTCATGAAGAAGTATATTATACGTTAAGCAGAAGTGACTGAAAATACATCCATAAATTAGGGTCTTTCTCCCAAGCACTGTGGTCCAAAGTGATTTCTGAGCAGCATCTAGCACCAGGAAGGAAATTAAATTACAGAAAATAATCAGAGCAGGAAAGATTAAAGTATCCAAACATATGGAAGACAACTGCTAGGAATCTAAACCACGCAGTATTTTAGGGAATGGCTGCTGGAAAATCATGCAGAGAATCATCTGATAGCAGCAGATTTTGGTATTCTCAATGTCTTTTTGTCAGTAATCACGCAGAGGAAGCTAACCGTGCGAGTGTATTGCATGTAACAGTAGAGAGTCATACCTCAGGTAAGACCAACATGTTTGTTATTTAAAATGTGTATGCTTTAAGCTTGAGGACAGAAGATAAATTAAACCTTGTGAGAGTCTGTGGCTGATCTAAGGCTGGAAAGCTGTCTGCAACTCCAAGAGGATTAGCTGAGATAAAAGACCGACTCCTGATCTACAGGACAGAAATCAGAGAGAGATGCAAGGAGACGTAGAATTAATCCCTTACAAGGTGATTCTCATTTTCCCTGCAACAGCTACTACACTGATCAGCCTGTAGTTTCCAACGGCATAACCAACATAAAAAATGAGAAGTTACCACAAGGAATAACTGTAAGCCAATGGAGCTCGTTCAATCTGCATGCAATAATACCTGAAACTTACACAGGATGCCAAAATCAGGATAATGCAATTATGTAAAAAATGCAAGGAATGCCATTTGTTTTGAGAAAAGATTTCTTAATTGCCTGCAGCCTATTAGGATTATAATATAGACACGCATAGACTGCTTACTCTTAGTACTAAGCGGTACAGTACTAAAAAACTAAGAAATGCAAAGTAAATACTTCCATTTCAACTTCTTGGGTACAAAATAGATATTTGTGCATGCAGAGAAGCACTTTGGTCTGTGGAGATAGGCGTCTGTCATCTAAGCTCTGCTGTACCTTCCTCCACCTAAATTTGCAAAAGAAACGAAAGCAACAATTTTGAATTCTTGAATTGCATAGGTAGGAGGGAAGGGTCAAGGTCACATTTCATGCATAGCTTTCAGAAGCAAGCTATGCAGGGCAGTCCTCCAAAGTTTTACATGTCATTCAGTTCTTTTGCTGACCTGCTTAAAAACTTGAACTTTACTCTCATGGAATGACTGAGAAAACAGTGTGAAGCTGCATTTTACTTGATAGTTCAGATCTCATCAGGAAATGTCCAGCTGCTGAGTCAGTAAGTTTTGTACAAAGCTTCCCCATAAGGCAGCTGTAATACTGGATTACTTCCAGTCTACATTTTTGTCCCCTTGTTGAGTTATGGGGCATGGATTTTTCAAACAAAGCCCTTGCTGCCTGCCATTAATCCTTTTGGGTAAGCAAATCAGCAAGCCTTTTAATCACAGGGATTGGTACACGCACTCCCAGCAAAGCATCACAAACCATCTGCCAATTTCACAACTATCGGATACATGAGTGAATGAAAGTACAAGATAAACAGCATGGTACGGAATGCCACAGCTGAATAAAAAATTAGAACCATCACAGGGGAGACGGATTATTGCTTTATTGTAGTACAATCCATAGATCAGTAAAATCTCAACATATCATTCCTATTATGGTATCCTTTGCTCTAAACTGCAAGACTAAGCATAAACATGTTTCCATGTATTATGGAAACAGAAGAGAGCAGTCACAAACCTAACAAATATGAATATAGGATATATTTTCACAGGATACCTTGTTCTCATTGCCTACTAAAATGCTGTATCTGCTCAGGAACCATGAAACAGCACTTCAAAACAAAACGCAAGTCTTTGTACCCTTCTCACTCACAAATGTTATAATTTGTGTCCTGTATCATTAGGTAAGAGCAAAACTGATGGGATACGAAATACTCCTTCAAAGAGTGACAGGCCAACTTCACAGCAGATTAGTTGCTAAAACCAAATGCCAAATAAAGCCAAGGGCATGTCTGTTTTGAAACAGTCAAATGAATACAGAGGGGAGGGGAGTAAGGGTCAGCCCTCCTTCTGTTCATTTGGATTAGAGTAATTCATCCATTACTTATTTTAACATATCTTCTAGAGAAAATGAAACAGAAGAAAAATCCCTACGTTAAAGCCTAAATTTGTTGAGAAACAAAATGACTCTTTCATCACCATCACAACTCATAAGGTTCAATGCTGGCTCTTAGCTTAAGCTATTTATGTATTTATTTTTAATTTAGGGAGTGATTACTGGCACAGGGCGCTTCTGGAAAACCAATGACCAATGAGGAAAAGAGGTTACATCTAGGAATTAATGTTTTTAGATGACAAAAGTGCCCCTATGGAGGTAACTTATACCATTTTTATTGCCTATAAGCTCAGAAATAATCACTTTCTGTTTTTTAGCATAAAGATTTTTGAGAATAACTACAGTTTTGTCTGTTGCAACTGTTTGCTAAAGCCTTTGCAAGACCCTTCCTGATGTGCTGGGTCTTTCCAAAGGATTTAGACTCTGAAATCTGGCACATTCTCTCTCAATCACAATTTCTAATGTTCTGCCAACAGAAAAATACCTGCAGCTTTATGCATCAAGGGATGGATGTTTTGCTAAATTGGGTCAGCTGGCCTACTCCTACTGGGGCAAAGTCTTCATTATATTCATGGAAGGACCATCCTATGAGCTGGATTTAGGTTTGCTCTTATCTCTTCAATCTTGGAAGTCATAATTACTGCAACGTTCTGTGAAACACTTATCCAAATAAACTCAAAACGTTACAGTCTTCTGCAGGCAGAGCCTCTCAAATTTTCAGAGCGCTTTTCTTCCTTTCTGTATATCACATTTACAACATTTTATAAGTGCCTTTTTTAATTCTACAACCACTCTCTCTTAACCTTTCTGCAAAATATTACTGGGGCCTTGTTCACACTTCATTATTTGAATTTTTATAGATTTGACATATTTCTTTTTTATGACTGCTCTGAAGTGTGAAAAAGTTAACATGCTGTGGAGTTCAAAATGTGAAGAGCAGAAAGGTTGAAAGCCAAATCACCTAATACCCAAATCAAAAGAGAACTGATTACCTTTGTAGACATGGACCAAAAATGTATGGCTTTCACATTAGGTATTACAACACTGAATGCTTGAGCATTGCTCTAGGAGTAGAATCCAGGCTTCAGAGCAAGGTGTTTTTCTCTACAGTGTATGGAATAATTACATAAATTCTGGAGGCACTAACCTTGCTTTACTCCCAACCTACACCCTAACCAACCTTATCCTCAACTCTGACAACAGGAAGAGGAGGCAAGGATCAAAAGTGATTTCGTGCCCAATGGCAGGCTGTCTGCTCTGCCACCCAAAGAATGCCTCCTGCCCTTCTTACGTCTGTATTCCTGTTTCACTTCCTTCCCTTGAACCTGCACATAATTTCTCCAAAGGTACTAAAACATCCAGGATGTTTTGGGAGTTCTTATCCAACTTGAGAGACTGTAAAAAGCAGGAGGAAGAACATAAACTAATGCAAGAATGTATGCTGACTGGTTTGTGCAAAACCCTTATGTAGACCAGGAAGCAAGTGGAAGAACCAGAGTAAGGATGTACAGGCAGCTGTCCAGGACAGTCCATGCTTGCAGCCAGCATCCTGCCACTTGTGGTCTCAACATTTTCTTAAACTGACTGTGCTGAACTCTCTACTTAGCACTTCTTGCCTCTGTGCCCTTGGTCAGCCTCAGAGCTTGAGAAGTCACCTACAGATATTTTGGGCAAAGAGATTTTCACTGGACTAGTCTTGAAGTATTCACCTGAACAAGAAGTACTGCTGCTAAGTCATGTTATTTGTGATTTACTTTAACAATGCTGGACACTTCCAGGCAATTAAACAAAAATAATACATACAGTTTGACATTCCTAGCTCCTGCAGTGAAGCACTAGAAAACTAGGATTTACAATCAAATCTTCACATCTCAAGAGAGTGCTATTCCTCTTACTGATGATTACTACTGAATCAAGTTACCTCAATTCTGAAAGGATGCACGTGAAACAATACAGTTGCTTTGTGAAGTCTAATGCCTCACTATAAAACCATGAAGTGCATTCCCCTACAATTACTATGAATATACTTGAACATAGTCTGTTTTTTATGATAGAATATTCCATGCTGGAAGTAGGTAAGTGAAGATGAAAATTGCTGTCAGGTTAAAATCCCCACAATCAAGCACTCATCAGAAATCCACAGATAAGCCTATATGCAGACATACACATTCATTTCTTATTTTTACATCTTTAAAAACTACTCAAAAGATGATCTTGAACATCAACTTTGAACACTTTAAAGACTTTCAAATATACCCTTATAATAATTGTGTGACCTTGAAGGTTTGTTTCATTTTACATTATAATCATTTGTAGTTGGAAGATCAGACTGAGTGAAAGAATTGTCAGTGCAATTCCAGTGCATTTTAGAGCATTACATAAGTAAACCTGTTCCTTTCATTATAAGAACATGAATAAATGTGACACTGTGACAGCTGCAGTAGCACTATGCCTAAACTTTTTTCTTTATCTTCTTCAGAGATTTTCTTCTCAGCTTTTGCCCCCACTACTTCCATAGGCTTTTCACAAAATCATAGAATTGCTCAGGTTGAAAAAGACCTTAAAGATCATCGAGTCCAACCGCAACCTAACCACGCTACCCTGACTCTAACAACCCTTTGCTAAATCATGACCATGAGCACCACATCCAAACGGTTTTTAAACACATCCAGGGATGGTGACTCAACCACCTCTCTGGGGAGCCTATTCCAGTGCTTAACAACCCTTTCTGTAAAGAAGTGTTTCCTGATATCCAACCTAAACTTCCCCCGGCGCAACTTGAGGCTATTTCCCCTCATCCTGTCACCTGTCACCAGTGAGAAGAGACCAACCCCGCTCTCGCTGCAATCACCTTTCAGGTATTGGAAGAGAGCAATAAGGTCTCCCCTCAGCCTTACATATTTCCCTTTATTTTCTGTAGTGATTAAAGAATTAGAAATTATCACTGTGATAGGGAAACATCTTTCAATCAAACATCCTTAATTCCATAGTGACAACTTGAGCCTGTTGCTCTACACCAGCTGTCAAGTGGCAGTTACAGAGCCATTGCTTTCACCTACTGCAACAGCCACTGAAGACGACACAGCAAAGGGAGAGCTGTAATACAGAGCTGAGCCTTTGAAATAAAGTTTGCCAACCTGACACATTCTAATTAGCACAGGGTGGTACTTCTTCACGTTACTGAAGGCTTTTGTTAAGAAAATTATTTTCTTGACCTAAAATTCCATATTTTCTAAATTATTGCGTCTTCTGCCATCTTACACTTACGTGAGACATCTCTCTACTCAAACACATGACTGGGGATGGATTACTGCAAACTTTGCAGGTGGGTAGCATTCAATATTCCTTCCATTTAGCTACACTTGCAAAAAAATAAAACAGAAAATCTCAAGACTCTTTCTAGAAGGAGCAGTGACAAAGAAGAATCCCTATAGCAATCTTCTGAGTCTGTCAGAAGTCAGTAACTCAGCGTACTGATGTGGTCAGAAAAAAGCTTACTTAAGATTGAGTTTCTATTTTTAAAAAAAGTCCTTCTAATTTCTTCTTTATATTCTTCATGTTCTATTAGGTTTCCAAATAAGCATAATATTCAGCACATCACTTTTGCCCTTGAAAAATTACACATCAGCTGTCAAGGAAAACACTGTGCAAAGTGCGTAAGATCTTCATTCCAGAGTGACTAGATATCTGAAAGCATGTGTACGCACTAGCCTAATAACACAGGTAAAGAAACAAGTGTAACTTCAAAAATTAACCCTTCTTTTAAAATGGAAATGAAAAATCAAGCTCGCCTTCAAAATCCAATTTTTGAAATATTCTAAGCTAAAATATATTAAACTGTGCACTGTCACTCAGACACAAGCTACCATGAGTCCTCGTCTTCACTAAATGAATATGGATTTTAGAGATCAGGTACATTTTGCCTAGCAAGCACCTACAGCAATTTAAGATGCTGCAGTTCCTCAGCTCTGTTTCACTGTCATGCTGCTTGAGGTTACTGTGCTGACCTGCATTCTTCAGCCACTGAGTGTGAAGTGAAGCAGCTTAGCTGGAGCCACATTTCCATGGCAGTAAAAGATAAAACCACTTAACTTCGTTCCAGCTGAGGAACACTCACAGCCTATTGGTGCAACTGTCCAGAAGGAGCAGGTATTTGGTATCAAACTTTTTGCATCTGATTGCAGTCTGACAAACACTTAGGACTTTAATTGTAAAAGCTGAGAGTTACGTAATACAAAGCTTACAATTTGTACCCCTAGTTTGCATCTACAGAAGCCAGGCTGCTCTCTGAGGCACAGTTTGCAAGTAGGGCTGCTCACAATACTGATGCTCAGACCCTTATACAACTGCTTCGAAAATAATACGCAGGTTCAGATCTTCCAATGAGAAAACAGGTTTTTTTATACAGTCAGGATATGGATTTCATTACTCAGTCTGCCCACTCAACGCTATAAACAAGTTAATTTAAACAAGGAGCCTAGGCAGTTATGGTTTTGCCCTGAGGCAAAAGCCCTGAGGAGACATGAGTCATAGAACTAGAGGTGTGACAATCTGTACAACCTAGGTAAATGCAGAAAAAAACCATAAATGAGTGAAATCATCAAGCATCTGAAAAGCAGAAAACAAAATTCCATTCTCTGAAGTACAGTACAGTACTACCAGTGCACAAAGCCTAAATGATTGAATTAAGTATGCATCACATTCAGGCTGACGGAAATGAAGATGCTTATAAACACATTCTGTATTTTCTCAGCAGTAGCTAAGAGCAGAGTTTTCTAATTGTCAGAATATAGAAATGTGCCAAGAGCAAAGGTTGTGAGGAAAAAATGCCATGTTCAATTATTTATTTGGTCAGCTCCTACACTACACAACATAATCACTTCTGTAAATAATGAAAACTTTACGCTTGTGTAAATACGGCAGTAAGTTCAAATGCACTGGAGCATGGTGTATGTAGGTTGCTCCTAAAGTAACACCCTGTATTTATTTCCATGGAAACCACAATACTACAAAGAGCACACTAACACTACTTCACAGAGGACATTCCCAGCTACAAAACACTATTTTTCAACGTAGCCACCACCACTAACTGCATTTTTACCAGTGATGAACAAGAACCGGCATGCTGTGCTCGTAAAGATTTGCACCAGTGGAGGAGACTCACTGCTGCTATTGCCATTGCTAAAACACACCACCCACTGCCTCACTGTGTTCACACTAACTTTTTAGTCCCTTGGGACAAGGGACAATTTCAGTTATAAATACCGCACAGTTGTAAAGCTTCTTACAAGTTTTCTGAGGACACAAAATCCATTTTAGCCTTGATATTTCTTATTCTTGGGCCCTGAATCATCGCAGTTGCTGAGATTACTGAAAAAGTCATATGATGGCAATGACTATGTGGTTCCTCTATTTCTGAAAGAGAATGCCCACTTTTTTCCAATCAATATGTTCAACGACTGAATGATCCTCCAGATTTTCTGCAAACTTATTCAAATTGTTTGAGATTCTTCCACAAGCAATACTAGTAAAGCCAACAATTGCATTCTATCATGTACCACCTTTATTAGCTAACAATTACATATAAAACCCATACAAAAACACCACAAGCCAAGCCTTACTCAAAATCCACAGCTCCCACCAATATATACTTCACTTATAATAACACAGCTATTCAAGAGCTGTTACGAAGACTGGATCAAAGCCCCCTTAATTTCCTCAAGGTATTTCCGAGCTGCAGGTTGTTACGCCTACTGAGTATATTCTGCAGTACAGCTGAACAGCTCCTGGAGGAGCAAACTTGGAGGCTGTTCAGTTATTATCGCAGTATAAAAATCACTCCAACAGGGTCACAAAAAATGCAGGTGGGATACGAGACACATTCAGTATGCTTTAGTCAACGAGGTTTGATTAGAAAGCATGTGGTTGACCTACATTTCCACCCCCCAAAAAAAGTTTTGCTAAAGTGAAGCATTAAAAGCAGTGATGTATATAGCTGATACATACAATCAAGTCAGCAACTTTTCAAATTTCTCTGTTCAGAGTGGGCGCTGAAAAACTGTGTGTGCAATTTTCAGTGTGATTAAATAGAAAAATATTCCAAGATCACAGCATGATCCTGTGTATAGATATGTTGGATAATGCACATACAAAATCATTACTCTTCTACTCTATGAATGTGCAGTTCTAGGTGTCGTCTGAACCACATACCACACAGTAATTTAAATGACACCATTAAGCCCATTATTAAAAGAGCAAAGCTGAATTCTTTCCAACTTACCTCATTTCCTTAATTAGTGCAAAATCTCCTCTTTCTCTCTGCTATAATGCAAATTAATAAGCCGTATTTTATTCATCTACTAATTTATTATAAGATTTTTATTTCAAAAACTGGATTCTGAAAGGAAGATTCACGGTTAGCGTTGTTTTCGGTTTGTTTTTTTGATCATCTGATACTTGAGAAGCACAGTAGGAGATGCCTTGTATCAGGGAGGTAACTGGGGACTTATCAAAACCGGAGAATTTATCTGTAGTTAGTTGTGCTATCAATAAAACAGCAGAGCTCCTGCTAAGGAAGCAGTTTGTTGGGGGCATGTAGCACAGTAGGAGCACCACGACTGTCTTTAAAGGTGACCTGAAAAAAATTATGTGATACTGCTGAGCTGTTTATTATGGGGCTTTTTCATTTTGTAGTAGAAAATCTATTATACAAAAATTACTACAAAGCGTGGTTTGAGAAAATCTGTAGGAAGTGCATCCAATTACAAAAAGAGAGGGTCAGCAGACATGCACAGTAATGATGTAAGCCGGACAAAGCACAAGTTCGTGTACTGATGAGGAGAAGTATTTACCAGGGAATACCATCACTAATCTTTAGTTATGCTCTTAATTGCTTCAGTAGTGAGAATTTTTTATTTTCTTTTCTGAAGATATTGATTAAATCTTACTTTTCAAGATACAGTGGTAAATAATGAAATGAAACGAAAAATACAACTGGCTCAGGCTGTTGAATGACTCTAGACTTGGATCACGTACAGGAATGACCTTAGCAGACAAAGGCTCAGCTCTATAGCCTCTGAGTCTCAGCTTCATCCCTCTTGTCTCTCCGCCATACACCCTGTACACACTCAACCCTGCTCTTTGGCATCACCTTTTTCTAACCTTACATACGCTTAACAGGCAACAAGCACCAGCTTCAGGGCATCTCTGGGATATGGCTGAGGAAGGGAGATAGGCCTCATAAGCTAATGACAATTACCTCAACTAGACAAACTAGTCCCAGTATATATCAACTATATAAATTCATACATAATTCATGTGCTACTTGCCTCCTATTGATGTAAAACTCAAGATAACAGTAGCTTTTGTAAATGTAGAATATAGGAAACTTCATAAATAACTACAGTTCATCTATTTTAATTTTCCATACAGGTCTTCATTAGTTTAAATTCATACTAATTTATCCTTAGGCTAAGGACAGATATCTTAATCATTTCAGCCCTTAATTTGCTCAGTACTCTATTATATTCTATCCCCTTCAGTGGGAATTAAAAGTGATTACTGTCTTTTACATATAAATGTATATAAAAATAAATCCTCTCTAGATGTTATGGGCAGATTGCCTAAATAGGCAGTTAATTGACACTGCTAACTAACAGGTAGGCATTCTCGGTAGGCCCTACTGCCACAGAAACGGGACTGTTTTACTTCTTGATCACAGCTCCTACTTCCATACCACAGTACTGCACTGCGAGCTTCCAGCTGGGTCAGCTGGATAACAGCAAACCATGCTAGTTTCTAGGGTTTCCCCAGGGGATGTTTTTGCAGAATAAGTTCCATATTTTTCCTTTTGCAGTTTTACTTCATTCTGCTCAGTCCGCATACTCGTAAACCTAACCATCCAAGAGATACCAGCACACTGGCCTTTACAGCTATGTTAAATATATATTGACCTATTTGTTCTATCTTCAATGACATTGCAAACAAGTTAATGTGTCTATTAACAGAGAGAGATAATCTTAACAAACACACTAGTGAAATAAAAATTTCACTGTTGCCAAATGTAAGGAGAAATACAATATGATTTTACTGAAAGCTAAAATGCACATCTTAACATAGTACTTTGGCAAAAATATCATCCTCCTTTGAAACAGAAAAAAAAATGTTTGATGAGCACACATCTCTCCCAGAATGTGGCCCTCTGCATCAAGGTCATACAGTTATGAAGATGTTTTTCCTCCATTAGAGCACAGCGCCATTATGATTTACGACTGCAAAAACCTTTTCAAATTAAGATTTGTTTGACTGTCTGTTTCAATTAAGGGTATAATAATAACACTTTTCCATTTTCCAAACAAATGTTCTACACAACCTAGCATCCATGAGGCATGCACAAGGATATGACAGTGATTAATTCGTGTTGTTGAACACTTTATTTCCAATAACTAATTTAAAGATAGCCCTCACTTTTTAATAACTAAAACGCATAAATTCAGCAGGGTTGTTTTGCTTAGGTAATTGATAAAACATCTTCATATTAACAATTGTAAATTACGACTGTGTAATATAAGCCTTTCGCCTAGCAGTTCTCTTCTAGGACACGGCAGTATAGGCAGTTGCTGTGCACTGAGGCGTAAAACTTTTACCGTGAAAAAGAACGTATCATCACAATGCCAGAAATTATCTCAATAAATATAAATAAAAATATTTTTTCTGCTTGAATTTTATCTGGAAGATAAAGTTCTGATGACACTGTATATAATTGAAAAAAAAATTATACATACGGCTCTCCTAAGACTCGTTCAATACCACTCTCCTATAAGAAATGTCAAAAGCACAATTTGTTTCTGGCTTCTTTTAAAAGTGAATTAAACAGTCTACTGGAAGACTGCCTGTGCAGAACAATGGTACAGTGGCAGACAGAAAGACTAGGTGACTTTTCAGAACCCCCATAATATTTATGAATTTCTCCACCTTTTCCTTTGGTAAAACTATACTGAAGTATAGTTAAATTCACGTGGAATTTCAAAAATAAATGGCAACTTTTCATTCTTACAGCAAATTCATCAAAAACATATCCTGGCTTCTGCAGGAAAGGCAGAATCTGCAGGATCAGTTCTTAAAACTGAGGCCCGCATTAGAAGATTAAGATATTTTCTGGTGTAGTACCATGTCATAAATGCTTAAAAATATGTGAATGCTTAGAAAAGAATTTGGTCCTATGGTATCAGCAGGTATGCCCAATTATTTTTGAAAAAGCTATGTAAAACTTTATTAGGCAGTGATGAATCCCAGTCCTGGTACAAATGGATAACCGGACATCTTACATGAGAACGATCTCTAGGAGCTAACAGTTTGATTCCACCATTTTACTCATCTGTAAACCACTAAATACTCCAGAGATGATTTGGCAGCAACATATGCTGATATCTCATCCAATATTACTATCCATGGAACCATATCTAATTTTATGGCACCTTACAGAAAATAATAGTCCAAATTTTTGGATTAATAAAGGCCAAGATGATTTCCCATAGTGAAGATAAACCTGGGAGAAAGGCATGTTGAACGGGAAGCCACTCTTCTGAAATATTCCATCAATTATCTGATCTGAGAACAAAGTCTCTTTGGGCATTTGGCAGACCAGAAAGGGAAATAAAGAAAATTTCTTTAGATATTCAACAGCTGTTACACTGTATATTTCACTGGGATTCGAAGAAGGCTGCGTTTCAGTAATGAATATAATCACTAGGACAGAGAGAATGCAGGGCCATCATTTATTAGCACTGCGCTATCTTTGGTTATATTGCAGCTATCCTTCATAGTTGAGCAGAAACAACAGAAGCTTTGGAAGATGCAGTGACACTGACACAGCCACTTCATCACACCTATAATGTAGGCATCCAAATATGGTGTGATTAAAATCTCCCTAAACTTTCTTTTTATCCAAGAAATCTGATATCGCCTGTATTCATGCTATTACCTACTTTTTTTTGTGTGCACATACGTGTGTATGCTGTTTAATGGTTTATTTTATTAAACACAAACAAACAAAAAGCCACTAAGAATTTCTTGCCAAACAGCTCCTCCTGGGCAATTCACAAGACCTTGATCATGATCATGCAACTGAATACTAACAGCTTTGGAAGAGATGTCAGAGAAGGGGTTGCAAAAAGATGAGGACTCTTAAGCCTGTAGACCATTATACAAAAATATTAGCCTCCAAATACATAAGTGCTTCTCAGGCATGCTCTTAACAGCACTATAGCATTAGCCAAATTTAACAAGAAAGAGAATTCAACTGATGCTGTGAGGAAAGACAAGTTGCAAATTTTCAGCCCTCAGTTCTTTTAACAGTAGCATGGGATTTATTCAGCGGCAGTCAACTATGTCTTTCAGGGATGAAAAGTCTTCCTGGAAGGGACAAAGGCATTATATTATATTACTTCTGTGCTGTAAAGCAATTTACAAGGCATGGAGCAGCATAGTAAAAGAAAATTACAGTAATTCTCAAATTGACCAGGATGAACATGTGCCAACCTTAAGTACACACCAAGTATCACTGAAAGGAGCTCTGAATTCCAAACAGACCTTGACACGCCACTGCCTGCACCTGAGCACACCCACCTTCCTCTCCACTGTTACTCAAAGGTGCCACGCTGAGGAGTGCTCCATGTTACACACTTCGCTTGTGTTAACTCTGCCTTAATTTAACCTAGCTATTAGATAGGAAAAGTTTAATTTTCAGATTGTTGCAAATATAAACTCCAACCTCTTTTTCGCAAACAATAATTTAATTAGAGGCTACTATAAAATAATCATTGCCAAACCAAATTTTTTTGCATGTTTTCACTAAAAATACAGTGTCATTTTTAAGTACAATAATTATTTATTCCTTTCATCGTTCAAGTAACATGTCACATAAAGGCTCCACTAGAAGGATGCAGCACTTTGAACAAAGTCATTGAGAAATTAAGCATTCCTGTGTGTACCTTAAGAATTGACAAAACAACTGATTGATCTGAAAGATTTTCAAAAAGATTTGAAAAATGTCACAGATGTTCTTCATACCAGTATGCCTCAGAAGTAATAGAAAAGAGAGAGAAGAGACTGTGGATTAATTTTAGGGTAGTAGCAAGGCTACTTCTATGCATTTTAGCTGTTTCTCTCAGACTGAAATTGTTCAGGTAGCAGACAAGACTTTGGGTATTTCAAACCAGAGAGAATCCAAATCTATGAAAAATTTCTGACAGAACAATTGCGTACATATGCTAATGTATGTTAATATATGCCACATTTTTACTTTTACTTGTAAGAATTTGGGTAAATTTCCATCCCAACAGCTTCTTTTCTTACTCAATCCAGTACAAAAAATACAACAGAAGATACGTAATATCATGACCTTTTCCAAACCCAAGGACTTGACTGCAATGAAGCTTCAGGATTGACAAGTGTGCATGAACATTAGAGTTGAGAAACAAAGCAGGTACCCACAATATCAGATGGGAGGAAGTGCAGGGAATACAAAGTTTCACAAAATCAACAGAAAATAATAAATCCTGAATCCTTCACATCCTAGAAAAGCTTAACATAGGATCCTGCAATTGTATTTTAATTTTAATGTGCAAGTAGAAAAGGTGTCCAGAAATGTACTGCTTTATAGTTAAACCAAAAGCCTTCTGGTTTTAAGTGAGAATTGAATAGATGAGAACGACAATGTCAGAATCCTACAGCCCAAGGCAGATCTCCCCAGGAAATAATTGCCACAGGTTTTCTTCATGCTGACAAGCAGGCAAGAGAATAGAGAAAAGAGTCACTGTGAATAACTGGAAATGGATTTGAGATTTAAAAGACAGTCATGAAACATTTGTACATTTTGAACTTACAGAGATATCTCTCACGTTTTGAAAACAATTTAAAAACATAAAAACTACAGAAGACAGATGAGAATTATGACAGAAAACATGAAGTTTTGAAGCGATTTTCACCACTGACTTCATTGGCAATGAAAATTTTACAGAATTTATAAATGCTCCCTTTAATTATTAGTATCAAAGTAAATCACAGAGTAACAGTTTTGCATCTTTATTTAGTAGCAATATCTAGCACAAGCATGAATAGGATGCTTTGCCACAACGCTAGGCTTAAAGTATCAATCAATCAAGAAACTTGTCCATGTGTTGTTGTGATCAAAAAAGCCTGACCCCTTGCCAGCTTCTGACAATGGATGCCCTTCAAAATTTAGAAAAACAAAAGACAAGTGAAGTTTCCCATTCTCTGAGCACGGAGTTATTTCAGAGAGCTCACTGTTAACCACCATAACCCTACCTCCATATAGCACAGGGCAACCTTGAGGCTGATGCAATTGAGTCTGCCTTGTCCTGGTACAGGAAGATGAGTTCTTACAAATACTTAGGTTTGTATTTCTGATGGCAGCAAACAGAGGGAAACTATCAGAGTCACAAAAGAAAATGCTTTTAGGCTACTACAGCACACTGGCCAACATTCATAGGCTATAAATATTAACTGCTCATATTATGTGTATCCATGCATTCAAATTCAACTTGCTACAATCTTTTTATTTTTAAGAATCATTATAGTTGAGCTCTTTATTACACTGTTTTGACAGAAAATGTTATAGGACAATTTTTGTAAATATACTAAAAATAATCTCCTCCACTTTGCATTTATTTTCCTCTTTTTTTCATGTTTATCTTATAAGAAATCTTTCTCCATTCTAACAATATTATTTCATTTTTCTCTTATTTGCCTTTGTTATGCAATCCTTCATTGCCCCCAGCTACCACTATTTTCTAGCACAGCAATTGCTGTACGTAATGATGAAGCTGTTTTAGTCTCCCTCTTTGTTTTTCTCAAACATTCCTTTTCTCCTATCCAGAATCCAAATGATCGAGTCCTTCCTTTCTCCCATTAGTATTTCTTTCCCACACCCTGAAAATATGCTTGCACTTCCATATCATTATGTAGTTTTCATGCTTTTTGATTCTACCAAATCTAAAACAAACCTCTCTAACAATCTTCAAAATAATTCCTGAATTTTTTGCTCGTAGTCGTACCCATCCTTACCATAAACTTGTCTTTAACTCTCTTCCTTATATGCCTCAAATAATGGCTACATCACCAAAGAAGAAAGAATCCATAGGAATCCTGCAGGAAAAGTACAGAGCTCCTAGCAGAGCTAAAGAAGAGAAAGGCTTAGTTCACCATGCTATGAGCACATCCTGTTGTCACAGGATTTGTGCCCTCCCATGAGGGCACAAATAATTAGAGTGACAGATAATTCAGTAGGACACAACAGAGAGCAAGTAAAGCAGTGTGCTTATTACTCAGCAGGCATTACTGAGTGAGCCACAGAGGAAGTATTTTGGCACACAGAAAAAAATATCAACAAAACGGGGAACAGAGAAATAATTTATTTGAATATGAAGATGTCAGACATCTCCTTGCAGTTGTGAAGGCATGACATGACACTAATAGACAAGAGCACATCCTGCCCTTGTCAGATTTCCAGAATAATGGAAGTAAAAGAGCCATTAGTTTTGTTACTGCTTTCACAGCACTGACCATCATGGATACCAGTTGGAAAAGGACAACTTGGGAGGGCAGCCTGCTGCTATATTTTAATAGCTGCTCTCATGTGGCCAATGGGAGTTATTTTTTAGAGACACAATTGAAGCTATTTTCAGAATGATTTCAGTGAGGTACTGCTTCCCACACAATTCCCACTCCCAGTTCAGAGCATGAGCAAAGTTCCTTGAGATGAACTGAGAGAAACGCAACATTCCCAGAGTTCACCTGGTGATCTGGCAGAAGAAAAAATTGGCTAGTCTTACTGTAAGGAGATAACAACTATCACTTAATAGTTTTCACATTTTAAACAACCTTCTGTTTTTACTACAGAAAGGGAAACGATCAAAATGAAGGGTTTTTTGTTTTGCTGGTTTATTTGCAGGCTTTTCAGTTCTACTGATGAGGAGAGCCTCATAAGTTTTGAGAGCTAGCATTTTTAAAAGCAGTTTTCCTGAAGTACCCCTTGCCTTCTAGTGACTGATACTGAAAAAAACCAATAGCGTTACTGTAAGAGATTATTATTTTATGCCACTGCCTCAAAGCTTTCTGAGGAACACTGATGGGCAAGTCCTGGGCAAGGGCTGCAAAGTCCTTTGCCTGAAGGACAGAGATGGACAAGTCCAGGCAAGTCCTGGGCAAACGTTACTTTTGTTGTATTCTGAAAAAAAATCTCAGTGTATTGTCTCCTTTAAACGAGCTCTATGATGGTGAAATGAGTGGAGAGATGCTCTTGACTTTTCAAAGAAACAGGTGAAACAGAGACAAAATCATCTTTTGAGGGTTCGGATCTACAGAGTGCCATTTCTGCCTCATGCTGTTATAAGTAGAATTGGAGCTAGAAACTACCTGAATATCATGTATTTCATGAAGTTTAGCAGAGGAGATTTCAACCCTGAACTCATAAGCTTGGCCGATGTTCTGAGCAGCTTTGGTGTTGAGCTAAGTGCTCTGAAGGAGGTGACCAGCTCTGACACCACCAAGCCTGTGGAATCACAGGTGTCTGCTTTTGAGGTGCTGCAGAGAAGAAATCAACAATGGCATCATAATCCTTTGAGATGCAGAAAACATGCATACTTACAGGCACGGGGCTTGGAATAACGAGCCTAGGATCAAAAATAACAGCCCTTGACAAAAGCAACCCTTAAATTTTTCCCTGTCTTCTCAGAAACAGTTGGTCTGGAGCCTCAGGCAGCAATTGCTTAATTGCTAGACTGTCTCCAGAGCTGCTGATGCCACAAGAGTGTTTGCATGCTAAAGAAAATGGCAGGCAGGCCGAAATGCCAGGAGACTACAGCTTTCTGCCATAATGACTAGGGCATCCTCTTGAAGAATGATTAGTAGGGAGAAGCTAAGTTTACAGATAAACACAAAGTCACTTTTTGCTTTCACAGACTAAGTTTATAGAAGTTCGAAGAATAGGAAAATTAATATCCAATCACAAAATGAGAATGCAACAGTCCCTCACATAAGTAAGATCTGGCAAAGTAGACACTGAGCATGCAGCCAGCAATCAGCCTCAAACTAAGCCTTGTTAGTCTTTTGTTGTGGTTAACTACTTCTTCACTGTGATGAACTCTTCACAGTCTAAGTGAACATTCACATAAGAACAGACAAATATTTGAGAAACAAACACAATTACATGTCAACCAAGCAATTTAATGCAATTGAAAGTTGGTGACTAATTCTCTTTGAAGTTCTCTCTCCTGAATGTATACTTCACCACATACGCTACCGTAGTCTCATAGTAGATTTGTTTCCAGTTCAAAGTGTTTGGCTGCCATACACAGATTAATTTAACAAGGTTAATTCAAGGGAAAATTTCAGGATCTTTTATTTTTCTGTGGGGTGTGCAGTAATTCCAAAATCTCCAGCAGTCAAGATCATCTCTGGATTTAGATTTGTTTTCTCATGTTGGATGTTCATTTCCACAATGACCAACGTACCACCCTTTTTCAAAGGTAGAGAAGGTAAGAGCAACATCACCAAGAAGGGATAAAGGAAAGAAATGGAGCCCAGTGATAAGAAATACCTCTGGATTTGACTAGGTAATCTTACCAGCGTTTACATTCACTGAGGCAGCAGGTAATACTCCAGGATAGGGCAAGTGAGAACAGACCCTATTTCTGAAGATCTGAGACACTGTACTTTCCGAACTGTCCAGATACAACTGTCTTAGCAACTATTCTGTAGCCAGCATGTAACGGTATTACCCAAGAATGCATTTTTGTCAATAAAGAGCAAGTTTTCAGATAAGCAAGGGTACTCCTATGACAAGAATTTTCATCTACAGAAGCAAGCAGGGCCATACTATTTACAATAGTACTCAAAATCAATCTAATCTTGTGTACATGAGTCACACATGAACCAAATACAGAGTCTGCATCAACATTCACTGAAAGAAGCAATATAAGCACCAGATTGCCTACACAAACAGAGAACCAGAAATACCAGTCAGTGCCTCTTAAAGTTAAGAAAATAATTGATTCATACCTTTCTGAGAAAAAAAAAAAAGAAGTAATATTAAAAATACCCATGGAACTGGAACAACAAAGCTTGAAAATTTCCAAATAATAAGCTATAAATATTTTGAACTGAAGATGAGGGAGTGCTTTTTCATTCAAAAATGCCACAGCGCTGTACAGCTATTAGCATAAATGCATGGCTATACTGCATATTCTGACCTTTACTGTTAAAGTTATCATTGTTGATAATGTTTGCAAGATTATCTTATCCTATTTCTTTCATCATATTTAAAGCGAAGAAAAAGTGAAAAGAGTGGGAATTAGACTTGTTAATTCTGTGTGCTGTTGATTTTTACAACACTTCTTTCCATGATTATTTATGAGTATTTTGATTTTGGATAGTTTAGATATGCAAGCTCAGCAAACTTGAATGCCGAGAAAATAAATATGGAAAGTAAACTACACACAATAGATAAGAAAAGAACAAACACTGTAATTGTACCGTATATTTTTATGAAACTGCATAGAAAAATCACCAAGTATTTTTCCATGATATCGCAGCAAGTATTTACTATCTAAATGACAACTCATTTTTTCATTCAGATTTCTCTCTCCCTAGAAAAACTTTTTGGCAAACCATAGGAAACTTTCACAGGAAAAATCCTGTGTATTTGACCTGTTACAGAGCTGTGTATAATCTGTGCTGTTCTGGAACCAGAGTAGAGACAACCAAATCTCGAAAATCTTGACAGGGTACTGCTGGCATTCCCATTATGCCTCCTATCAGAAATACAAGCAGAGGAGTGCAGCAGGTAATGCTGTCAGTGCGTGATGGCTTTCTTGTTCTAAAGCACTACAGTGCCAAAGATCTGCTTTCTAGATGGCAATGTATAAGGATGAAGGAAGTGAAGGTAATGGAATAATATGACTAAACAAGGTAGATGGGTTTTTCATTTTGAAAGCCTTCAACCTTCAGCAGAGGAACAACACGCTTATGGAGAGAAAATTCTATTCATAAGAAATGCCAATACATCTCATTACAGCAACGGCACAATAGCATGGCTTTGATATTATTAAATTCACAGCTTTGATAAACAGCCCACAAATTACTTCTTGAAGGGAGCTGCATAATAACACCTGAAGCGTAAAGAGAGGAAATGGAGTTTAATTAAGTGTTGCCCAGCTAAATCACACCAGGAAAAGCAGAGGGAGGTGGGAAGAATGCTGAGGACTTCAGCTCCACTCTGAGGTGGTACGACAGTGGTCAGGTAAAAGGTTGCATCTGAAAACATGCTGAAGCTTGAGTGGGTTAAACATCAGCAGCTGCTGGAGAATGAAAGTACTCATTCTCACTCCTCCTCACAGACCCCTTCAACAAGCAACATTAATTTAAGTAAAGCTTTTTTTCTTCCCCTTGTACACAAAGGGAGAAAAAACAGTATCACAGAATGAGGAAAAATGATTAAGGGTGAACTGCATGTGTTCCAATTCATATTTAATACTGAAAACAAACAAACAAAAAACCCCAAAGATGTAGCACAATGTGCATTTAATAGCCCAGATGGAATGTGTCTTGGAAAGAAAAAAGACCATAAAGGCAGATGGAACAATTGTAGAGAAAAGCTACCAGTTTTTTCCTGGGGTTGGAAAATGGTTGTAAGCAAACTTTTTTACGCAGAATTCTTGGTTGTTTTAAATGAAAAGGTCAAGATTGGCACGATGCTGAACACTAGCATGTATGCTGTTCTGCTTAAGTATCAAAGCTAATACTTCAAGAGGACTACCAATCATCTGGCAGTATCCAGTGCACACTGAAATCGAAAGCAATGTACCTTATGACATTTGGAAAGCATACACTTTCATCTTTTGTTTCATTAGGAATCTGATTTCTGTAGGAATCAGTGGTTTCACCAAGGACGTGCTGCCATAGTGCTTCAACAGTTACTGACACGGCAAAGATTAAAATGAGCCGGTATTAAACCTGGCACTCTACTAATAAACCTGGACTGACCCTGTCATCTTGTGTTGATGTTGTATTGCCCTAAATAAATGAAGCCTCAAGCATACAGCAGATGAATAGCATCTTCAATTTATACATTTTTAAGATTTCTTTTGTAAGCAACAATTCAGGCATTTGATAAGATATAGATTTCTAGGCTTTTACCATTGTGAGAAATAATTCTGGCTCAATTATCTCCGCTCTGATCTCTGAATTGAAATTTATGTTCATTTGATGCCTGGTACTTCAAATGAGGAGTCCCAACATGAATTTAATACTCAGTTACCCTCCATAGAAAGACTGTCACAATAGCCATGCACACCAATAATCCAAGCTAGCTTGCATTAAATTCAAGGAATGTTTTGCAGCTGACTCCAAAGCAGCGATGAAGCCCTTAACAAAGAAACACAGGCAAATACTGCAACATCTATGGCTTTGTCCTTGATTCATTATTGAAGAAGAGCACTGCAAGCTGTTTCATGTAACAGAAGCCCACAGAAGTATTTCTTCACAGAAATTCCAGATCTCCATAGGTTGGCCAAGTACTAACCAAAAATTGCAAGAAGGCAAAAGTTACACTGCTTGTGCTTCCATAATGGTTCTCACTTTGAGCTGGAGACTGAGTAGGCAAAACAGAAACAAGTTCAGAAGCAAATTGCCTGTGCTAATAATAGAGAAAAGGCATCATCTACTAATTAACAAACCAATAATTGAATATTGATTAGAGTTTGTTGCTTTTAAAATAATTGAATCTGTCTGGCTTCTAACAACCAAGAGACTGTTAAAGATTTGTAATAAACAAAGGATTTTCAATTCAGGAATGCTTTGTCAGCTTTCTTATTGTGTTCTGCACATTGAAAGATGCAGCCAAAACATGTGGGTCACTCCGAAAGTAATGCCTCCTATTTATTTCCATGGAAACTACAACAGTTACAAAGAGCACAATAGCACTATTTGATAGAGAACATTCTCAGTGACAAAACACTATTTTTCAACATAGTTACCACCATTAGCTGTGGCTTTTCACCAGCAATGGAAAAGAGCACTACATTTTGTGATCTGCAGCTGTGCGCTGCCATCCGGAATGTGGCTTGTCTTTCACATTGCTGTCACTACTGCAGAAACACACCACCCACCGCCCCACTTTGCTCACATCCACAGTTTGGTCTCCATCAGTGCTGATCAAGCATCAGTGAACATCAATGGGAGCAACTTGTTCCACAAGGAGGAATTAAATTCCATACCTATTTTTCATACACGCTTCTATGTCGGGTGCCATTTTGTCAGAAAGGTAAACATTTGGAATATCTTAAGTACAAGAAAATTATACGTAATGTTCCATTTCCATGTACAGAAGTACAGGAAAGCATGATGGATTTTTAAAAAGTAAGTCCGGATTATTCCACTAAATGTTGCATCATTCCAGAAGAGGGCTAGAAAGATTATAAGGGGCCTGGAGAATCTCTCTTACAAGGAAAGGTTGAGAGACCTGGGACTGTTCAGACTGGAGAAGACTGAGAAGGATCTTATCAATGCTTATAAATATCTAGTGGGTGGGAGACAAGTGGATGAGACCAGGTTCTTTTCAGTAGTGCCCAGCGGCAACACAAATCTTCCATCTGGTTTTACCATCTTATTTCATATTTTCAAGGGAAGTTACTTTCTCTGTATGTCACAAAAAATCACATGAGCATACGTATGGAATATTAATACATATGAATTGCCAACATCATTTTAAAAAGGCTATTAATTTGAAGTTTTAACCAAAAAGGAGACTTTTTCTAAAACACGAATTTAAGAAATACATATATATGCACTATATATATATATATATATATACATACATATATATATAAGCCATCTCCACCAATTTGCACTAAAACAAACAATTTTGTAATACTTGCATTCCAGATGTTAAAGTACAGGACGCACGATAAATGAAACCACCTGTTCACTTAAGTGACGTCTAAGGTCTTTATTCTGTGATCTGAAAGGAATGCAAGGGCTTAATCAAACCAAAAATTCGGAAGAAAATATTCTGTGCGTTCTATGATCACCTTTACATGTAAAAAAAAAAGAGGCAATACTGATCAATTAAAAAAATAAATATGTTTTACCACACTTAACAGATAGATCAGTTCATAGGTATCCCTTTGCTACTCCATGTTGTTTACAAGATGGAAGAGAAGGGCCTCTACAAACTACACCGCAGGTGGGAGAGATGGTGGTACACATCTCACCAAGCACCCTATTTTCCCATCAGAGAAGGTTTCTTCTATACATGGATTTTGAGGAAAAACATTCTGGGTGAAGAAGTCAATTTTTCATTAAAAGTCACTGAAGCTCATCTTTAAAGTGGTGCCAAGTGTGTCTCTTGCCTTGTGACTCTTTATATTGGGATTCGGCATGTGGGAAATTTTCCCAGCAAATTCCACTCCTTCTGCACAGCTTGGTTTAAAATGGATGTGCCAACGAGAGGCTAGCAACAGCCATGTTATGGTAAGAGAGAATCTAACAACTGTGATAGCTTTCCAAGGCCCACCTGGAGGACCCGCTGGCTAAATGGATTACTTGCTGACTTCCCACCTCTGAGACTCCAGCCCCGACTGGAGTGACTGAAAATCATTCTGATCAGCCAAGTGAAAAAAGACCAAGTGAAATTAGACTGGTGGTCTCAGCTCAGTTCCCTCAGTGCTGCACTTCCAAATCAGAAAACCACAGCACGTTGCGCACTGCTAGCAGGGGAGAAAGCAAGAGGCTTTGAGTCTTAATGAGCATGAATCCAGATGCCTCTCCAGCTCACAAACACCTTAACGTGGACTACAGCCACCCCATATAAACAGGCACGAAATGGAATAAATGACTGGATTACCATATAAATTAATCAGAAGCAATCCCTTGAAAATGTGTATTGAAATGTGTGCATTGCGTATCACAATAATATAATTGTTAATCTCATTAGATTAACTGACAGCCAGATGAAATTTGTTGAACATTTAAAGAAATTCTCTAACAGGGTTTAAATACTTCTCTTAAAAAACACAACATTGCACGTGTTCACTGCGCTCTCAAACACAAAACAGTCATAGCATATCCCATCACCAGTGTGTGCAAATATTATTTCCATTACCAAATGAAGAGACTGGAGAATGCAGAGACTGAAGGGCTTTATCCATAAATTTAAGGCCAGAAAAGGTCACTGTGATCATTTAATCGGACAATACACTCGCCACCGTCTCTGCACAAGGCTGGAGAGCAAGATTCAGTCAACAGAGCTGCTGTTAGGATGCAGGAATTCAAGAATGCAAACCCAAAGCTCAATTCTCTATTAATTGATAAAACTAGGCATAAGAAAATTTGACTTGACGCAAGTGTTTTACTGCAAAATAAAAGTCTTGCCCTGTGCTGCTGTCTTCAGCTGTAGCTCAGCCAACAAAGACAGATCAAATCCCTCTTCCTTCATGAGGCAATTTAAATGGGAGAAGAGAGGCAGCATACATTAAACGTGTACGGAAAATATCTCATTAAATTACCATTTGGAACCAATCGGGGAAAAGATCTCTGTCATAGTGTGAATAATTCACATTTTTTACATTTTTTTTTTCCTTGCCTTAATTCATTTTATATGATCCTTACAGAAAGATATGCAGAAAGTACTGCTTTGTACCATGTACACGAGTGACTGCAAGTATGGAAGAAACCGTGATTTTGTAGGCTGAAGCTAAGATGTCTCAAAAAGAAGCGTAACAAAGAGTGCTGCCGAGAAAAATGATCATTTTTGTTTATGGTATTTTTATGTGCGGGCAACCAACGCATTGTCATGTTTTTCATTAAATGAAAAATCTACAGAGGAAAACAGCCCGTGCATTTCTCTAGAGGATCAGGCATTGTTCCTCACTCAAAAGCAATGTTGGCTTTGCACCACAGAGCTTTCCCAATTCTCACATAAGAGCAACAAACACAACGGGAGTTCTTACAAAGCAGCCTCAGCAACCAAACTTCTGCTCGCAGATGTCTCTGACATTATTGTCATCCCCTACCAACTATTCATCCTCCATGCTCTCTTTAATGAGATTTGGGAATATTAGCAAATACACAACACCAGACTGTTGTGAAAATGTGTGAGAAGAAATTCAAAAGTAGCTTGCAACATCCCATATACATGGAGAATTTTCAAATACGGCTCACTGCAGAAAGTACTGATTAGCTAGATATGATTGCAATCACTAATTTGCTCTGGGGTCATATGACTACTCAGATGCCCAGGAAATTTCAGTTACAAAGAAAACAGGCTGTGTGTGCTCCATGACTGCTAACCAAATACTTAAAAACCTTCTTAAAAACTCTATTTGTGCATACAAGGAATGTCAAAGAATCATAGAATTGCTCAGGTTGGAAAAGACCTTAAAGATCATCTAGTGCAACCACAACCTAACCATACTACCCTAACTAACAACCCTCCAATACATCATGTTCCTGAGCAAATACTTTTGAACTACTTGTCTTTATTTAATAATAGTTTCTTTGTAAGATTTATTTTGGTTTATTTTAGAAGTATACAGTATAAAACTGATTATGGAACTTATGTACAACTTACATTAAACGAAACAGTGCGTCAAAAGATGTTCTAGAAACCTGAAAACAACTGTAACCCCTGATAGCTACTTGGTTATTTGCAAAATACACATTTCTCCAAATGAATTTATTTCATGCATTACACATATCTTATACTGAAAGCCCTCTACTATGTCTGTTTTTCTGCTCACCGTTGTATGCATAAATTGGACTTTCTTTTTTGTATCAGTCTTTGATAAGTGGGACCTCAACAACTTCCTGTAGTTCATTGAGTTTGGCTTCTGCTGAAGAGCACACAACATTATTTTTCCCTGACAGGTCACATGCATTAGGAAAAAAAGAAAAAAGGTTCAGTGAAAACCCCTGTAGAAACTAGTCTGAAATTAATTGGTCTCCATACAGACACAGATATGAGACAAAGGACCTGATACAATCTGTCATAAAGGAAAGATCAGATCTGCTAATGGCATTTACTGCTATGCAAAATTAAGGAGTTAGATGCAAGTTAATTGCATCTGATGATTCATCTTTTTCACTGTAGAAAATATTCATGTGCTCTGCCTCAGAAGAGCACCACTATAGAAAATGATGTTATCTTTCTTTTGATGCATCACCAGAAATTGAAAACGGCTTTTTAAAGAGTCTATCGGGGAACCAACATCTTTTCCACATTTTTTTCATCCTTTGTTTCCCCAAAATGGATTTTCTTATTGATTTTGGAGCTATCATACATTGTAGTTCACAGTAGCCTGGCATACTAAAATGTTGCTGGACGCATCTATTTCTTTTGCTCTCTGCTATTGGGATTTTTCATTAGAGTCATTCCTTTCTCAGAGTGCAAGCCTGTGTCATTTCCATCAGTGAAATCATATTAATCACTTTTAGCTTTACTTTCGCATCAACTCTTTTCTTACCAAGGACAGTAAATTTTAATGAAAAATGAAAAATCCAAAATTCTACTAAAGACTGTTTTAAGTACTAGAACATTGTGTTTTACGTCAGTATGAACTTCTCCATTTATTTTCTATTCTCCTATTTTACACATGAAGCAGGATCCAACAAAACACTGCTGCTGCAACAGAATACAGCTAACAGAAAATGAATCTCTTCTAAAATACTTCTTCCAAACACTTTCTCTTTCAAATAGTTATCATTAAGTCCTGCTTCCTTCAAAAGCTAGTAATGAGTCAGATGCATTATTCTCATTTAAATCCATGCTTGCATAAAGAATCATTAGCTGTCTATATTCCTCCCTAAGAGCACAAGCAAACTGAGCTGTGAGACTCTGCCTGTGAATCAGATGGAAGGGTTTACCTCAGAATGGGTGAGAGCTGCTGTGTACACACTGCTAAAATGCTGACATCTGGCACCACAGCCTCCCCTTTGCCTGCATCTGAGATAACAACCCACTACCACATTCAAGTTAACATTTGGACAAGTCTAAAGTTACACCCTTAGAATGAGCCTCTCCGCTCTTCCTCTTCTGCAGAAGAAAAAAAGAGGCGAAATAACACAGTAGCATCCTAAGAGGCTTTGGGCACACTCCGTATCCAACACGTTCCAATCAGGGCTCTAACTTAGCAAAAAGGTCTGACAGAATCAGCATGGGGCCTGAATCCCAGCTGAGATCTCGTGCAAGCGTCCTAACAGCTTGTAACAAGATGCAACATAGAGAAAAATATCTTGGAGTTAACCAAAAGAATAAGAAGAATTGAGCTTGATTTTCCAGTATTTTCCTATCAAAAATGTTAATACATACACCACTAACATATTTACCAAGGTAAAGTACGAACATGTAAATTATATGAATTAATTTCTCAGCATTAACCCTTCATTAGGGATGTTTTCTTTACTCACCCTTCCATACACCTGCAGCTATGGCTAGTGTGGGGACTTGGCACTTAGGGGAAATGCTGTTTGTAACAAAAGCACCTGTTATAACCTACGCTTGGAAAAGTGCCCTCAGGCATGAAAGCAAGGGAGCAATGGATACTTCCCCCTATATTTGCATATATTGGGTCTCTTTGTTCAGAGGATATATTATTAGATACACATAACTGCTTGGAATGACAATATATAATCATATGATATGTTTAAATTATCCTCCCCCCCAGTAAAGTTGCTTGCAATGGGTATTTTTAATACAGTAGAAACACAGTAGGCTGTCACATTAAAAACAAGGGTCTATTAACAACTGAGATTATAGTGGCATCTCCTACGTATCAGGTTAATAGGTGTCCAGCCACGGCCCTGGTGAACCAGCTCTTCTACTAGTGGTAACACTGAATGGATGGCCACAAGCCCCAAGGAGTTATCTGAAAACTTAGTCACTAAAAAGGCTAAGTCATTTTAAAATAACGATAGCAACTCCTCCTGACAAATAATAATGCCTTTAATCTATTACTGAACTCCTCCCTTCAGAATTTGCCCAGAATTTGCTCCGATTGTTGAATGGGAAAAGTAAAGCGTAACTGATTACAGGCCCTCTAAAAGCAAACATTCCCAATTTCTCACATTCTCCAGATAATATCTCTAAGAACCCCAAAAGGCTCCAGCACTTAAAACAAGACTGCAGAACTAATCGAGGTGTTGAGCATCATCTTACTACTAAAAGTTGAGACATACTTTTATTTGGTAAACTTTGGCCAACCTAATACTATTCTCTTAACATCTGGATGAACTTCAGTAATCACAATCCCCAGAACCACTGTATAATAAAATGAAAAGGTGATGGGAAAAACATATCATTAAATTTTCTTCTGTGCCAAATGGGCCGTCCTTAAAAGAACACTCTAATTAAAAATACATTAAATATTTATAAACTTTTACAAAAATAAACTGGAAAATTGTAGTCAATTTATATCACAGATCTCATATAGCCTATAAAAGCACTACCATTCTTAAGTTGTAATTAATGACATGCGGGATTCATACAATTAATTTAGTTGTGAACACAAATAACTACAAAATATTTTTTTAATTTGTAAGAAATATAAGTTTGTGCTACATCCAAATTAAAATGAAGGATGAAAGAAACACGAGTCCTTGGAGGATATTACTCGTTTCCCATGGTATGAAAATGAAATAAGCTTATATTTATTTCAAAACTTCATTTAGTCTTTGAAAAAGGATGGTAATAAAAATGGGAAAACACTGGCATTACATTAAGTATTCTTTGCGTTACTCAAACTTCATGTTTTTAAATTGCAATGATTAATTAAAAAGATATGTCAGGCATTGTTTTTCATATAATTTCTTCAACATGATGTACACATTTTTAAAAATTCTTTCTCACAAAATGATCACTGAGTACTTTTGCAGCTTCTTCCCAGTACAGCTCAACCAGAGGCTACTACTGTTGGTCTTGTCCTGAATGTTTTTGCTTATCTTTGAATGGCCGAATAGTTCTGCTAGGCGGAATAAGAAGGTAAACCTGGAAGGGACAGTTTGGGGACAGCAGGCAATTCCATCATATAAACTTCTATGCTGATCATCATTCTTTTCCTAAGTTACTACCGACCCATCATAAAAACTAACCTAACCAGTTGCTTTTGTGTTTGTTTTGCTTTCCCCTTTCTGCTACTCTTGGCACATCGCTCCAGAAGCTAAATAAATTCAGAGACAATTATGTAGCATTTATGTTTATCTCATACTAATTTTAGCCTGAAACAGCTACTTCTCCATCTTTTCTGGTGCCCCTGAAGAAGAAATCGCTCTTCTCAGCCTTAATCAGTCTGCGTTTAACAAGGCTTTTTTTTTTTTTTTTTTTTGTCCACTCTGCATAGCAAACTTCCATTTATCCTAGCTCCTAGCTCCAGCTATCCCAGTTATCCCAGTTCAAATCCATTTCCCATGAACACGGCTGAACAAAGCTGTCAGGTGAGGTCTCTCCGCTGCCTTGCACAATGTCATGAATGCTCTCCCACCTCCACCACAGCACACTGCTTCATACTGCCCAATACCACAGCCAGATTTATGGATCACCTTGGGGCTTCACAAGGTCTTATTTGATAACTTCTGTTTGAAGAGGGCACTTCAGTGATGGGACTGGCAGACCACAAGGCTAAATAAAACAAGTCCAAGGACTCTCCCTACTGTCATGTACACACCACACAGCAGCAGGATATGTCTGCTGCCTCTTCAGCCCAAGAACATAATGATGATCTCCATCACTGCTACTATTATTACTTTGAAATGAAAAAGAATCATACAGCAATAATATCTGAAATAATCATAAGCCTACCACATGTTTAGCCTACCACATTGGCTATTTCATGCTATGAAATGGAGGATATGTATAGCATGAGTATAAGAGCATGCTCTGAAAGCTCATGGCATCCACAGGAATTATCCCGCAATTACGAGAACTGAGTTTCATCGCATTTCTGTTATAATCAAGTTCATCCAGTTCTTCCCATTTCCATCCTATCTCAATTCTCTGTTGTCAGTCCTTGTTAAACTTGTGTCAACTGCAAAAGCAGAGTAAGAGAACTTGATACAAAATTATTGATGAAAATATGACATACTCCATTAACTTCCATATCTTTGGGAAATTCCACTGCTGTTTCCCCCTCAAGCCAGTATTTTCTTTCTCCTTCTTTTTTTTTTTTTTTTTTTTTTTTTTTTACTACAAGCCACTGTCCAGTCAGTCAGATATCTAGATTTACGATTTCTCATATACTAACTCTCATCTTCTTCAGTTTTGCCATTCCTCTCTAATTTGCTACACTTCTGTCTTATTCCTGTCATTGTAGCTTCATTGTAAATTACTAACTCCAAACCAACAGTCTTATTAGCAATTTTTCTCGAGATTTATGGGGTATGAACTATTCTCTTCTCCAGAAATGTACACATTAAAGTCTGGAAATTCTCCTCCGATGCAGTAATTCCCACTTTCATGCACTCAGACCACAGCTCCTCATGTTTAATCTCAGTGCAGCCTCACAGCGTAGATAATCCAATTCTTTGCTTCTCCTTTATGTATAGAGTCAAAAAACTTACTTCAAAACTTCTGTAAGGATTTAAAAGCAGTCTGTGCGCCAAAATCTGAAGCTTTTATGGTAATACAACTTCACTTCTATTATACCCTTATGGCAGCCTCTCTTCAGTGTTCTCTTAATACTCTTCAATTAAATACTTACTTACACATATGCTTTGGCCCAGAAACTTACAGTAATGATAACGTAGGTTCTCAGCAATAAATAATTTTTTTTTTTTAGCTTTTAAAGTCCTGACTGTACCAATGAGCTGCTAGCGAGTCCAAATTGCACTGTTAAAATAACAGAATTGAACTTGATTTACACTTGGCTTTTCTATTCATATAGATGAAACACCATGCTATCAATTCTTTGTAGCCTAGTGCTGAAAGGCATAATATTTTCTTTCCATCACTTACATTTTGAACAACCAGATTATTAGAAGCTTTCTTTTTTTAAATAAATATTCTACTTCAGAACGAACTTCAAAGATATTCCCAGCTACTTCCAAGAGTTCCTAAATCTGAAATATCTCCAATATAAACAATCAAAGAAACAGGAAGTGAAATACAGCCTCTATCAGAAGCAGGGAGGAGATACGGTCATATACTAATACAGATATTTTACTATTTTACGTCTGTGAGCTTTCCAGAGATCACTGCCAACAGTGAAGTGGGCAGCTCCTGCTTCATTCTGGGATGTATTCCATTTTCTGGCAGTTCATAAAAATTATTATTTTCCATTTACTGGCTTTGTTGAAAAAAAGAAAAAAAAAAAGAAGGAAAAAGTCACATTCTTTTCCTTTTTCCTAAGAGAAGAATGGGTTCAGCAGTGACATTTCCAAGAAATGCCCCTCTCTTCCAGCATCCCTCAGTCTGGGACACCAGACCTTCTTACTATTCCAAATGGATTTGTACCATACAAAGGTGAATTTAGACAGTTTGGTACTCGTAGGGTTTTGGGTTTTTTGTTTGTTTTAGTTTTCTAACAGGAGGAGAGGATTTGGTTTGACTTTTCATTGAAGTGTATAAAAAAGAATACCTCTAAGAATACTTTTTCTTCACTTCCTGTTTTCTCAATTGAAAGACACAGTAAAACAAAAACATATTACGACTAGTATTCCACAAAATAGCCAACGTTCGAGCTTACTCTCCTCTAAAAAGATGAAGGAAAAAGATAGGAGGTAGAATATTTTATCATAAAAAACTGTCCTCTGTTCGTTGTATTTATTATTTGTACATTTTTCCATTAATTCCATAAGCCCCTCTGACCATAAGAATTACTTACACCTGGAAGGCTAACACTAAAACTGATTTATAGAAGCTGCGCTTAGGCCGTTCTAAGCCAGGACCTCCTAACCCTCTGTCAGCTTCCTCTGTCTCTCTAGAATTAAATGAAAGCCATATGCTGAAAACATGTAACTTGAACACTCTTCTCGAGTTAGCAACCTTACGACTTGTACCGACAGAGTAATGCTTAGAGGAGAGAACAGCTACTGTGTTATTATCTTTGCAGAAGCACTCTGCATGCAGGCTGATCTACCTGCAGCGCAGAGAAATTGTTGTTGGAGACAAACGCACTAAGTAATCTGATGGACATTCTTCCCTCTCTCCCAAAGACAGCTAATGGTAGGATTCTTTGAAGTAGAAAAAATATTCCCACATTTATATATAAAAAGTTGAAAACAGCCTCTTTATGGTCTGAGAATACACAGGCAGGCAGAAACACACGCCGCACCTTGACAGATCTATTTTCTGACATCAGATGCAAAGCAATTACGTGTGAGAGAGCAGTTCGCACTGGAGGAACACCTTAAAAGAAAAGACAAATGTTTCAAGATGCTCCATCTCAGCAATACAGTTCCACAGCATGACGATTTCTGAGAACTATACATGCATTCTTGCACAAAAGGACCCAGGAAACCGACCCCTTATTACCAGAAAGCTCTGGTCAAACTGAAATCCTTTATTTTCAGGGTGGTTATACCCAGAAACAAGATCCTAAAGTGAAGTCATACAAGACTGAGTTGTGGTTTATAGCTCTCTTTCTTACTTCAGCAGACAGCCATATCAGGTCTGATCCACGTATCATAAAATTCAGCTCAATAATTATTAAAAAAAGAGGCATTATTCTACAGCAAATGGAAAGTACACTCCCATGAGAAGTGCATAAACACTTATTCTTTTAAAGAGCCATTCCTAAATAGACAAGACTTGCATATCACCATCTCTAGCAGTAGAAGTGAAACACCAGTGATGCTCCCAGAAGTTTCCTCACCTGCAACCCGTTTTCAAGAATACCGAACAACTTCCATGTTACGGTAACTCTAACAAGTAAAAATACAACAAACTTCCCCTGTCCCCCCCCCCCCCCCCCCCCCCCCCGGTGATATGACTGGAGAAAATAAGAGCTTCCTCACATAGGCTGGTGTCAATGAATTTGCATAAGCATCTGTCATCACCTACTATCCCTCCTCTTTGGCTGACTGTGTTCTAGCTACAGTTCCCAGCCTGTTGAGGATGGATGCAGGTTCAGTTCCCCAGAAGGTGATCGAAACATCTAATTTTCTTTCAGTGGGAGCTTTCCTCACAAATGACTTTTTGCCTGAACGCCCTTCTCTAAAATCTCACAGCTTTTTACAGGCAAAATTATCTTTTATCATTTATAGTTTCTTTTAATTAATAACCCTGGATATAATTGCAATAGAACATTTCAGAGAGTGCAATTATAGTTTAATAAACCATGCAGAGTATTTAAAGGCAAAGTGCCCTAGGTTTTCGAGTACTCTGTGCTATTTGCATACTCTTTGACGTGCTTTGTGGCTTAGTCTGATGTGGCTTTTCTAATTAGAAATAAACACAACTTAATCATTCAGGAGGCACTGGGAAAGGGAGGGTCAGAAAAATATACCTATTTTGCAATTGCATCTTAATTCCATGCAGTAATTTAGATATAATTTAACCTTTTCATCTGTTTTTATTTTAGTCCGAATAAACTGAAGAATTAGAGTGAGATTGACAGATAAAGGAAAAAAAAGATCAAACCAACAGACAATTCACAAACACTAAGGAAGAAAAAAACCCAAGGTCTTTAAGTATTTATTTAAGTATTTAAGAGTCTATATATCACTCCTATCCACACTGGGTTTTCTAAGCAATCCATTGTAGCATTCCTCAATAGGGAACAATACACAATTAGTTAACCAGATGATTCAGAAAAGAAGAATTTGATAAGGATATCACCCAAGTTGTACATGGAATCTGCATGACTCATTGGTCACTTAAAGTCTCCGGTATCATTCCATTACTCATTTCCTAATATTTTCAGACCTTCGCATTTCATTGGGGGTAATAACTAGGAGAAAATTACAATGAAATTACCTACAAACAAGGTCAGATGTCCATCTGACTGTTCAGTTGCTGTACTGCGGAAGCTCAGAAAAGACAAGGAAGCTGCGTGCACACAAAAATTTTGACACGCTTCAGAGTAATGACAGGGAAAATCTCAAAATAATCATCTTAATGAATAAATTTTGTTCTAGGGTGGGTTTTTTGAAAAATTCCCCGTGTAAATTAGCCTCTACTTTCACACATTTTCCAAAACGAGTCAGGACCAGAACTTTCATGGTCTGTGGGTACTTGCTGCTACAGATTGGTATCTCAGGCTCTTCTCAAAATACACTGCTCTGATACCATTTCCTCCATAAAACATTCTCTTCCTACTTTAGACCAGTGCTAAGGTGAACTAGCTCTGCAACAAATATTTGGTGTGCTGAATCACGCTGTGGATGAGGAGAAAATAAAGAAATAGGATGAGCTCACTAAGGAAAATCGCTAGCAATTGGATCGAAGAGAAGAACAATCTTCCTTCCATTATTATAGAAACAGGATGGGAAATGACACAATATCTATTTTCCGCAAGTCTCTACTCACCCTTCTTGTAAAAGGTTATCCACAAATATTGATTTTCAAGTATTGTTCTTGCTAAATGTGTGAAAATTAGCAAGCTAAGGGTTCTGTGAGGCATGCGACATGTACTCCTTCCTAATGTACATATATCCCAGGTGCATTAACTTTCATGCATATTGTTCACCCTTAAGTAGGCTGTGACAATACCGAGAGCCTTGAAAGTGCTTGTTTGCTTTGCTTTTTGTTCCTTCTTCTTGCATCTCCTTCCCCATCTGCAGACTGCTTTGTAATTCTCATTTAATGAAGAACATTTCAAATGCAATGATTCAAGTTCAACAGCTGCTTCGAGGAATATAGTAAAGTCTCTGACCACCATGCGCCTACATTATACTGACACACAAGACCGTTCTTTTACTAAATTCTTACGGAAATTTTTGTGAAGTATTTGGTTCAGAAGGTGGTCATAAGGGTTGGCATTTGCATGAGAGAACAAGCCCTACTTCCAGTAAATGGAAACCATTCGCTACACGTGCTCATCTTCCCAAGCACCTGTGGGAGCTGCCGCCAGAGCAGATGGCCAAGAGGAAGATGAAAAGAAGATGGATGAAGGAAAGAAGAAAGCAGATTGACAAGCCCGAGATGGTATTCATCTAATTCTCCCTGTTGCTTTTTTCCCGGGTTCCTCCCTTCTCTCTCTTTGTTCCAGTCTGAAAAATAAGCTGCCCCTCTTCAAGCTGTTTTAAAATTTCACAAGCAAACTAAATGAACATACTAATTCTGCTTTCACAGGACTCCAAACAATGAGTAAAATAGACGTTAGTTTATAATGGAAAAATGCTAAGCAAAATGCATTTATGCCTGCAATAAAAAAGCTGATTATGTGATCCTCCCATTCCTTAAGCACAGAATTGTTTCACAACAATTCAAAGGCAATTCTGAGTTATCTGCCTCAACTCATGATTGCCCCAGTACATTATTTGTTTCTAAACTGCCTTACTGCATTCCTGAAACCAGTTCTAGAACACATGTAAACCATTATTAAAGAGCATATAATTAGACTAAAATCAATAGCTGGATCCCTGGATTGTGCAGTGGCAAAAGTCAGGCAATTCCACAGAAGTAGCCCCTGAGGAATATCCTCTGCTGCTGTATGAGGTTTTAGATTTTACTTTCTGCATTTTGACTGATTAATATAAAATCTGTCTTGGCATTTTAGCTGCTTATAATGCAAAAGGTTTGTAACATTCAGCAGGATACACTTGTATTTGCCCACTATTTCTAATACAAACAGTCCCTTAAATTTTCTGAATTACAGCAGCAGATTTTTATTACGCTTCTTCCCTCTGTTTGTAAAAGCACTATCCATTCAATGTTTTTTAATGAGAATTAAAAATCTGTTTATTTGATTTAATCAGCTCATTGAGCATTCTCTTTGTATCGCTAATCCCTTGAACGGGGATGTCAAGGCATGTGATAGCACACAGCCATGACAATATTCTCAGGAGGTTTTCCACTGCTGCCATTTGTAATAAATAATGCATTTTAGTGTTACAGTTAGTTATACTCATTACAGGGGAAATTTATCTCTCCCCATGTGTAAGACCAGTCGGTTTTGAACAAGGAATTGCAAAGGACTTGAAGATACAAAACCCATTCCCAAAGTGGAAGATGACTCTGTAACCCTCCACAGATGTCATGCCAGTCCCTCACCTCTTATTTTTCAGCCTCTACACTAGAGAGCAAATGAGTTAGTTCTTACTCAGTTTACCTCCCAAGCCACCTTCTGCTCTGATAAAATTCAAGGCTACCAAGGACTCACCATTCTACTTTGCCACTACGAGCATGATGGTACGCTTCAGGAAAAAAAAAGTCTTTCATACCCAGTTATGGATAGCTTTCAGTATACGAATTCATGTGGTGTATATAGTAATCTTAGACTCTGAGTTAACGGCTGTGCACACAAAAACATGCTAAGTTATCTCAAAAATATCTTGAGTACAACACCTCTGCAAAAGAAACTCTTCTCAAAGATGCTGGTTAATGGCTTAAACAAGGGCTGCCAGAATCTCAGACAATCTGGGCAAACCTACTTTATCTGCTTCAGTATCATTTCAGTTACTTACGCTCAAGACTGAATATTGTTGGGCACAATCTGTAGATATCTATGTATCTACAAGTGAGCTTAGAGAACCATATGCTGCAAAGAAAATTTCTCATCTGGAGATGAAGATGTGGACTGCCCTACTTATCTTACTAAGTATATAATGGTTGCAATTTTTTTAATAGCTTCCTCCCACTCCCGTCTCCCATTCAGTACAAACCATTTCTCCTGGTACACACCCCACTTCTCTTTACAAACTCATCAGTACCTGCAGTTGCGCTTCAGGATGAAAAAAATAAGCAACACGCTGTGAAGGACTGTACAATGCTGACTAGCATTCATTTGAATGACATGTCCACTCAACAAGGCAGGTAAAATAAGTCAATAAGGTTATCGTGATTACTCAGTCATTGTGCCTCTGGAGAAATACACAATCATTTCAAGTAAGGCAATTTTTGCCTCTTTTTATAACTTACTGAGATAGGAAAAGTTGAGCCATTAGCCCTTCCACCTCACCCAGAGAAGATGACTTGTTTTTCCCACTAAATTGCAGCTCTGAACTTAAAAAGAACTGTGAAAAACCAGACAGCTCACGGTAGTATAAAAGCGCTGTAATGCCTGCCAAGGTTCATCACTGTCAGGTTTGGACTGTGTTTTGTTATTTTTGTCAAATGTAACAGTTACTTGCATTTGTAACACATTTATATTCTCTTACACTTTGCCTTATGTGGGACAGGAGGTTGCCTTTAACAGCTACACAGCTGAAAGACCTTCTGGGATTTCTAATGATGCTTAAGTTTGTTTCTGTTACTTGAACATGCATATTTATGTTCAAAGCTTCAGTCTGCAGAAACCCTGTGAATATCAATCACAAAAACTCAAAGAAGATGCACAGTGTAACCTCTGTGAAGTGACTAGATCCTTACTAATTGTCAGCTTGAGGCAGCAGGACAAGTTACGTTCAGCTACGTGTAGAGGAATAATAAGTACCTTCAATGCAGCAGTCACTCTGGAGCCTGACTCAATGGCACTGAGAGTAGAAAAGAAGCTTTCATCTGCATACAGTAGCAGATGAGACAGCACAGTTTATGTCATGATGCTTACCTGTTTGCACTAAACTTGTCACTGATCTAAGAGATATTTTAATACAGAAATGAAGAACTAAGCCTGAAGAAGATAACCAAGTTACTATTGATTTCTCCCAAAGATAAATTTCAAAAGCTTGAAGAATCAGATACTTTTTTTAATGCAATAAATGGATATTTTTGAGCATATTATCTTTGCTAACTACATCAACCCATGCAGTTATCCAAAGGTAGCCCAAAGCAGTAACTAAGCATGCTATAAAATATTCTATGGAAGAAGGATAATTTCCATACTACGTTTTTAGCATAACGATTACTGGCTGCTCACCTGTTGGACTGAAACTGGACTTTGATCTGATGTCCACTCCAGGGAAGCATCTCTTAAGAGTGCCTTCTCTCTCCTCCACACAGGCATTTGCACTGACTAGAAACAACTGCAGCTCCTCATCAGTGCTGGTTCAGGAGTTCCTTCATTATTTTGAGAGAGAGGTCTCAATTCAGCCTGGGACCCTGAACTCCCTCTACTAAACTAAAGACAAGACATGATAAGTGTTGAACTCCTTCAAAAGAACCCGCAAGCTGGAGAAACCATAAGGCATCAGACTCAGGTGTGTAAACATGACAGACACCAGGTTTGCCTTCTGCAGTGAAGGGTACACAGAGAAGGAGCTTTTTCCACTGGCTGTAAAGAATTATGTGCAAGCACATTAAGAAGCTGCTTGCTACTACTCCGATTTATCTTTGTCATCAATTAGATAACTTTTATTTACGCCTTTAGGGCTGTGCTGTGTTGGCATTTGCAGTGCATTGTTGCCCCAGTGAATTTATTAGCCAGAGATGTAATTTAATCAGTGATTTCAATTTACCACGAGCAAATCACATTTACCAGCATTGCTTCAAATATTATTGTTTTTCAAGAATATGGCGTTTTATTCTACCTCACTTTTGAATAGTGTCTTTGCTATTGCCAATCTGGTCACATTAAGCCTTCACCTGCATAAATGAATGCGCTAGTTCCTCTGAGAAGTAACTATTACTTCAGAGCATGCCACATGACAAAAATGTCATCAAAATCTAAACTAACAGCCTCTAGCCAGTTCCTTGCCTATCTGTCCCTGCCCTGTTCCCATATCTCCTAAAAGGTGCTCAGATAACAAGATTGAATCAAAGCATCATATGTGCACTGATTATTAAATTACTTTTATAGCTCAGTTACAGTTCCATTGCTTTCTGGATACTGATCCAGGGGTCCGAAACAAAATAAGGAAAGAGAAAGCAAGCAAGAAAATGAGCTAGATATACATGAGCAGGATAAGACTGACAAAAGATAAAGGAGCTGCTGCCCTCTTCAAACTCTTCCTCAGGCACCTGTGATTGTACCTGTTTTACCTCACATTCTTTGTGAGTGATGAGCATGCACAGGATAGAAACTAGAGCAGTCAAGGAGCAGCTACCATAAAAAATATGCTGTCCAATTTCCATGGATATCCTCTCTGAGTGTGCTGAAGAGCCCTCAAGAAGTCTAAATTGCAGCAGAAATGAAGAATCTATGAACCTATTGATGCTGCCAGCAGCCTACTATGGGGAAAGGGCTGCAAAACAGAGATGAAAAGAGCCCTGAAGTCTACAACAGAAGCCCATGCTAGGGATCCTACAAGACTCTGCAAAAACGTAAGCAGATTTCTTCAGATACATTTTCTTGACCTGTAAAGACAGAGACCTGTGTTTACAGCTTAAGAGTGATTCACTGCCATCCAAAAAACCAAGACATTTATCATTCTTCAAATACAGGTCAACCTGAATGCCTACTAGTTCTGCATGTAAATTCAAAGCACCAAGCAAAAAGGTGCTGCAACAGAGGTCTTCAAAGGGAAAAAAATAAAACAAAGAAAAAAGAAGATGAAGGATGAAAGATGAACAAGTAGTGAATTAATGAGCACTTAAAAGACATATTCACTTATTAAGCATAGGTTCTCTCATTTCAACCATTCATGATTTTCTATAGTTGATACTAAAATGAAACCATTAATTACAGATTATAATTTCTAGGTAATTTGGTATGTGTATAAACTATAATTCAGATGTCAAATATCAGGCTGTTACTCAGCAGTGTATTGTGATCAAATGGTTGTGTTGTAGAAATATGCATTTTACTGTAGTTTTATATTCTCTTGCTAGGGTTAAAAGTTAACATTTTTTTTCACTCAAAACAAGGTAACGTGCTTCCTAAAAATTACTCGCAGATGGATAATGGTTCTCAAAAATCTCACATAAAAATAAACTTCTCTGATTAATAGCATTTCATATCTATACTTTTTAAGAGTAAAGTCTATTAATAGCAGCAATTAACTTTATGACAAAAGCGTTTGTAAGTTTTAGTCTTTATTTGTTCTGTGACATAGTTCCTCATGTGCACAGTTATAATTAGCAAAAATGAGACAGAAACCAAAGGAAAAAAGTTAATAATTTAGGTACTGTTACACTGGACTACTTTTCCCAAGATTCAAAATCTCCTTAGCATGGAACAAATGGGTGAGGATGAAAAATCCCATTCTTTAAGCTAAAGAAACAGATATTTAAATTAATTTAGGGGAATGTGCACGCACTCTGTATGTGAAATTTGAAATATGAAACAAAGATTCCCCCACTCTTTCAAGTGGTACATAAGACCCATTACCTTCACAAGGCTCAGCTTTATTACTTTAAATAAAACCAGACCCTCGGATGCAACCAACATGCTTTTATGGCAGGACAACAGGGACAGACTGTAGGCAAAACATCCCACCTGGCTGTTATGGTTTTATGATTTTTGGTTATCGGTATTCCACATAATAACATAACGTGGTGCACTGGGAGTTAAAGGGTTAATGCTCCAGTTCTGGGTACCTGTCCCAGAAGAGAAGAACTACTACATTCCCCAGAAGACTGTTCGCTGCACTGTTATCATTTCTGCTCAGGGGGAACAGACATAAGGCCTTGATAGGTCACCTGACATCCCTCTTTTCGATCATCAGGCTCTCATCCCTGCTGCTCGACCCAACTTGCGCATCTCACCTCAGCATTATGGTGAGGCCCTCAGTTCTCAGACACTCTCATTATATTTGATTAATTAGCTTCAATTCTAATTATATTGTATTACAGTGTGTTAACTTGCATTCCAATACCTTATTTACTAAATTAGCATGTTTCTCCTCAGATCGTTGCCGCTGTTTTGTTTCAGGGCCCATCTCTCTACCCTTTTTTCCTTATCCCCTTTCCAGAGGCACGGATCTGCGGATCCCTCCGCCTCGCTAGTCATGGAACTGGGCCGAATCAGCCTGTAGAACACTGACACTGGCATATCCAACTCTTACCCCTCTATCATCCAATGTAAAAAATATGTTAAAGAAAACAAGATAATATGATTGGGGTTCTGTTTTACTGAGTATTGTAGTAGTAAATTTATGCATTAGAGAAGAAACTCAAAAAAAGACTATGCTAGGCCCAGGTCGACAGAAACATTCAACAGGATCAGGAGCTGCAAACAAACCTTTTGGGCAGCCTGAAATCCAGGCCACTGTCTTTAGTTGTATCTCTAAGTGGCTTTGGTTACCTGCCTGTTGTCTGAAGCCAGCTTCAGACTTCAGAGCTCTCAGAGCTTTCCAGATATCCAGATAGGACTTCAATTGGACAGTGACATTTTCCTGCATGACACACTTTCAAAAATCAGAAAACAGAGGTGTACAACCATGTGGGATGGCCTGAATCACTTAGGCGCTAACAACTAATAAAGACTAAGCATTAGAGATTCCAGAAGTATTATCAGAAATACAACCCTTTGTACTCCACACTGCACTTGAAAATAACATCCAAATAGATCATTTGTCTGCAGCTCTAAGAGTAGAAAAAATTATGTTCCATTCTCAGAAATATTAGACAAAGAGAGCCTTGTGGATTAAACTAGGTATCTAGAGTGTGCATATGTATTTTTTTTAGATATCTGAGGGAGCTACACATATACTAGGCCAATAAAGTATGGACTACTATAAGGACATCCCTTTTGATATTTTACAATCAAAAATGGTTTAGTCAGGAGTCATCAAACTGCAAAGCTAAAATAGCAACTCAGTGGCTAAAGAAGTCATGACTTCTACCAGTACGTTGTTTTTTGAATTACAGTTAGGATTTGGTACATTCAAGGGCACCGAGAGCCATTATTTCTCACCAAGGATGCTGTGAAGTGGCAGTGCTCTGCACCTTACAGGACTACACCTGTACATTTCACTTAAAATCAATGGGAACTGCACTGTCCTAAGGCCCTGTACTAGGATGGCTAAACACAAAGACATCTTTCAATAGGGTTGCGGTGAAAAGGGGCTCAGATCCTTTTTTGGTGATAGAAATGAGAGAGAAAAAAGGGAAGCAGCTATTCAAGAAAAAGGCTAAAAATGTTCAAAATACATCTCTGAGACACAGAAGATATACGGAGACAGCAACCAAGCTTCCTGGTAACTTTTTGAATGCATTACTGCAAAATGAAAAACTTAAATTAAGTACGCAGAGGAGTATCCAAGAACTTGGGCTCCCAGAAGGTGAGAAGTACAAAACAATAAATGCTTTTGTTCTTTCTAGATATGTATAAAAAGGAAGCTCAGCCTAATTCACTATTTAAGTGGTTGAGGTGTACTTCTTCCAGAAATTCCAGTGTCAGCCTCATTATTCTTAATGAGATAAGGGTGCCTTGATACACATTTCATCTGCTGTACAGTCTGAATTGGTGATGCTAGAAAAGCTTTTCAGGCACAAGACCTTACTCTGCATAACTGCAAGTTGGCACTTGTTTACAAGTAATGGTATGGCATTCTAATGGTATAATTATCTATATTATCTACAACATAGATTGCACTATAGATTTAATTTCTGAATGACTTACTCTGGATGAAAATTCCATTTGTATGATAAAACAAAAAACTCTCCGGGAAGAATATTCTACAGGCACTTTTTAGCTTTCCCAAACTACTGCTACTATCAGTACTTCATATTTCTGCCACAAGTCATTCATTGCTACCCAAGTCTATATAAACAGCAATTAATCAGGTTTCTCAACATGCTGCTGAGGTACCATGCTATTATTTCTGTCATATTGAGAGATTAAATGACACAGAAACAAGCTGGAGATTCAGACGGAAGTTTAGATCCTAGTTTCCTGCTTTTGAGGGTGACCAGCACATTCTCTCTCTTCTAAGGAAACTACCATAAAAATCTGAATGAGTAATCCATTAAATATACAATTTTGCAAGCTATCAGTATCAGTGAGCATAAATACACAGTCTCCAAGCATTTCATCTTCACCATCAGTCTATGACAAATTACTTCAATAATACTGAAAAAGGAGACTTATCAGAAAGAAAGATTGAAGGTTAATTGTTATCACATTACACTCTAAAAATATGCTCCCCTTTAACACCTCATGACAGTTGCCAGAAAAGCAGACAGAATCTGTCACATGGGAACAAAAGATCCTAATTTGCAGATATGCCAACTATAGTCTAGTGTAATAAAGTCAGTTCTTGTTGTTTCTTAATAACGAGCTGTCAGATGGCAAGATTATAGCGTGGTTTGACACCAAACTCCTTCCCACAGAGAGCCACAGCATCATCACAGCACTCCCCTCCTGCCCTCTGCTGGGACACCTCGATCCCATTGCTGATAAAATGGTGCCCAATTTCATGTGCAGTACGAACCAACTTTGAAACCCTTAATGCAATTCTGTGGTGCAGGCGGACAGGAGAGAAACCACTTCATAGGCAAACAAAATCATGTTGCTAGATTACCATTTCTCACAAATAGACTCCCCAGTCTACCTGGTACCCTCTCTCTTTTTTCCCCTTGCCCCAGGGCACAACACAGCACTGTGCAGCATATTGCCTTATGAATCTTCTTCAAGTACCCAATTATCCTGGTGCACCAGACCTGTCATTACCATGACAGCTGTGTGCAGCATGCAGTACATGCTGTCAGAGGTGAAAGATTGCACACAAGCATCCAACATTTCCATTACAATGTGGAAAGTGAAGGGGAAGAAAGAGACAGGCAAATACACGCCCCCCCCTCAACAAACAACTTTACTAAAGATGCTGATTAAAAGCAGAGGTTAAGATTTTTTATTTTATTTTAGTGGTAATGTAATTACCAGACATTCCAGTGCTGGCCCCTCATGCATTTTTTGTTACGATAATCAATGAGGTGGTGTAAGTACACTTTGAGCACTTTAAACAGAGTTGAATAAAACAGTTCATCAGCCTGCAGTTCCTCTAGGAGGAGAATCAGGCTTTTGCATTTTATCTTTCTGACCAGCCTTCTTTTTTAAAGAGTAAGTAACCCACAACCACCACACAGGAACCCACCTCACTAAAAACCCCTGTGGTCTGTCACTGCTGTAACTGAGCTGTGGTGGGCTCAATAAGCTGTCTGGTGTAGGAAGGGGTACAGATATGACGTAGGTCATCATAGGTGAACAATGCAGGCCAAACACAAAGATCTGGACAAAAACATGTCTTGGCAACTGCACTGTGATGGATCAAAGCTGATATTGATGTTGCAGAAGGTAACGGATGTTATTCCTCCAAGAGCACGCTCATGCAAAGTGACACATACCCTCAACTCCCAACTGATACCAACAACATCCGTACCCTGCAAGCATCATGGTCAGCGTCTCACAGGCCTTGAATGATGAAAGTGCAGCACAGATGAGGAGTCACAGTTCATAAGAATGTGCTGCAGACTTTCTAATTACACACAATGTTTGGCACTTAGGTTCTGTGTCTCACTTCCTCCTTCCTGAATTATCCCCAGCAGGACCCCACCAATTCTTCATATGATCACGCAGTTCATTATAGCTGTAAATATAAACATCCTTTTTTCATAAGCTATCATTATTAGGAAACCAGATGGAAAAAAATATCCAGATTAACAGTAGACATAGAGAGATTTCTTGTACCCTTGGAAAGGGAAAATTTTCTACTTCAAATCACTGAGTAACATGCCTGTGGAAAGCAACAATTTCAGTATGCGTAGCTAGGAAAGTTAAGAATTCTTTCAGAGGACAACCAGAAAGAAAAGGCCACGTAATTGAAATAACTCATCATTCAAAATTAATTTTAGCTACATCAACAGAGACAAATGGAAGCAACCTGAAACCATCGGTATTCTAATACCAGCACTCAAGGAAATATATCTTCCCAGGCTGAAATGGAGGAGAAGTGAAGCAGATGTAGAGAGAGAAGGAAAGAAAACAGAGAACTCCCACTTCTCTTTTGCAAAGTGGAAATGGGGTGTTCATTACTCAGCTTCAGCTGCTTGCTTTTCACCAGATGATATAACAAATGAAGCCCCTGCACGAGATCTACAGTTAACACCCAGACACTCAGTATCTTTCCCTAGACACAGGAACTGTGAGGGTGAAGTTATGGGCGGTATTCATGAAGGCTTGCTGTACCCACTGAGACTCCTCTCAGCTCTGTGTGTAGCTAAAGGACAAACTCTAGCTCCTTGAAAAAGCTATGCAAACAATGTCTCTCGGAAATCAGCGTCCTGTCATCAGTCATGACAGTGTTATTCTCAAGTCTGGGAACACCACAGCTTACAGAACAATAAACAATCAGATAGGCAATCTCACTCATTTCAGAGTTAATAACACACAAGACGAAAAAATGGGTAGACAGCACATGAGCATTGAAAAGTAAGGATACAGATAAATGTGAAATACGAAAAATAGCCTTCAGTATGAAACTTTTACTCTTCAGCAGTACTGTTCCATTGCATAGAAAGGCACAGGAACATTGCTATCATCTTCTTAATGGTGCACCTGCATTAATTTCTACGATAGACTATGGTCTGAAAAAAGATCTTCGGAGATGAAGTGGGACTGATTAGAGTGAGATTAAGGAAATTACAGGAGAAAAAGAAAGAAATAGCAATAGCAGCAGCAACAACAGGGCAAGCTCTAAAAATGATGAACTAGATACTTGTCTTATCTTGTAAAAACAGCTCTGGTGACAAAAAACATCAGTTAGTCAATCTGACAAATATAAAAATTCATTTTTACTTATTTAGAAGAGTGCAGGTTTCTTTTTTTTATGTAGTGGTAGTTTATGAGTTTCAATACATTTTAGATTGTTACAGTTTATCAAATAGATGAATGTAGATTTTAAATAATGATATTTTTCTTTGTAAAGCAAATTGCTTTCATTTTTAATTATGAGGTTTTTTTGTTTGTTTGTTTTTTGCAAAAACTAGTGCTTATAAAAATTTGCAAATACAGACTTTACTGCCCATTCCTGAAGTAATCATCCTCTTACGAAGCCGCAAGGTCAGAGGCACAAAATGAGCGTATGGTCATGCTAGTGGTAAGAAGCAGCTAAAAATATCTTAATTAATTGATTGTTCACCTTCCTCCCATGCTCCCATCAATTTGATACTGCTGCTGAATCTTTTTCACGTGGTTGAACCCTGGTACATGGAGCAACAGGTGGCTAGAGAACACAACAACTTTTCTGTCAAAAATATGCTTTGAAACACCTGGACAGCAGGTACGTGAAAGCTGAAGAGACTCAAAAAGCCCCAGTCTTCAGCTTCTTAAGGGCATTTCCTACAAAATAACTCTCAAGCTTTTTTTTTCTTTTCTTTTCTTTTTTCCACATAACATCTAGTTTTCCTCTTGGCACTCTGGTATTTCTGAATGCTAAATTATCTGCAATTCTGACTGCCAAAAGTAACATCGCTAGCTTGGGATTAATAGCCTGAACAAGTCTTCCTAACAGAAGGATACAATACATTGGGAAACAGAAGTGTTACTTTTATTCTGAAAAACAACACTGTAAAATTGATGTACACGTATCTGAGTCTTTACAAAAGGCAAAAATAATGTACTATCTTGATTAACAGAATGAGAAATTCAGAAATTTTGATGATAGAGATATTTCTTCCTTAGGGGAAAAAAAATAAAAGAAGGAAACTGCTCACTGAATACTTATTCCTTCACCTGTCTACAGACACATATACTCCTAACAAAATAAAGATACCAGTCTTTGAAAGGAAGACCTCAGGTTACTAGAACTTATGTGAGCATGCAGTCTATGAAGCACTGGTATCAGCTGGTTCTTCTTCTCCATATATCTCTTGGATTCATAAATTCTTCACAGTCAGGGTGGTGAGGCATTGGATCAGGCTGTCCAGAGAAACTGTGGATGTCCCATCCCTTGAAGTGGTCAAGCCAGGTTGGATGGGGCTTTGGGCAGAATGATCTGATGAAAGGAGTATCTGCTACGGCAGGAGGGTTGGAATCACATCATTTTTAAGGTCCCTTTCAACTCAAACCATTCTTCGAATCTACATATGCTGATAAAGATGTACCACAGCTCCTTTTCAGGAAGTTTTCTTATTTTGATTCTGCTTAGAATTGAGCTTTTGATTTTAAAGGTAAGTTTGTTATTCCAAACTTTCGCTTCAATTACTATTACCACCATTGAAACTAGTAATAAAGTTTTCAAGAGCTAAAGTTATCTTTAACGTGCAGTCGAAAATTATTTCTTACAACAGAAGAAATTCAGCAATGGAAATCATTACAGTTTTTGTTTTGAAGAAGGGAGAAACAGACACATCTACCTTCTGCTGAGTTCCAATTTCTTCTCCTTTGGCCTTCCATTAGCTTTATTTTATATTAAGGCTCCCCTACCTCAGCCTATCCAAGTATTCTAAGCAACTCTATATTTACAATTGATTCTATTTGCTGATTTATAAAACTGTTAGTAAATGCCTCACTGCACCCAGAATCCAATGTCTCTTATCTACATAGAAAAATTCACCTTCCATAGCACGCACAACAGAGTCATTAACATTTGAGGATGATGCTTTCACAGCTAGAATATCTTTGGGGAACTAAAAACAGCTGGGGGACCAAATCACCATAGAGAACTAAGACGCAGAGAGCCTTCACCATTACCACATGTCACTGGGACCAAGCACAGCAATAGCAAAGTAAACTACTTTTATCTATGGACTAGAAGAGGATCAGCAGGTTAGGACCCATCCAGATCTGCTATCTGAGCATTCAATAGAAGGAACTCTATCTACTCCTAGCTGTGATGGTATGTGCCTTCACATTGATTTAGCCAACTATACTACAGAAATAGGAATTTTTTTGGACTAAGACTATCAAACCTACCTGAGGGTCAAAGCCTTAAATGAAATCACTTCTATACCTGTACAGGAAACACCACTGCTACATACTGCCTGTGATAAAGGCACTGAAAAATTCTTCATTTTTTCATCATATCATAATAATTTGAACTGGCAGAATATAAAAAAAATACCTAATGCAGCATCATATTAGAAAGATTTGAGTGCATTAGCAATGTAAGTCTTCTGGAAAATTGCCTTCACGCACAGACAGTCTTGTAATTTCCAGCTTCTCCATTCTTCTCCTATTTGCCTCTTAATAACATGGCATATTTAAACTGCCATGGGACAAAAATATTTATTAGAAGTAGTACTCAGTAGTAAAGCCAGAATGAAAGTTATATTCCTTCTTTATCTGTGTCACAGAGCAGCAGCCCACTTTCTCTCATGCACCCAAAACCTTCTGCAGAATGACTGATAAACTGGGGGGGTAGTAACAGAAATACCATCTTTCCTGAACTTCTCCTGCTCATTGCAAACTCCAGCTCAAATCCTGCTCTACAGAATAGCACACACATCTGAAGAGCTGGTGCTCAGCGTAAGTTTCCCCAACCCTTTTTATCCTTTAATACAGTAGCATAATATCGATTTGATCACGTTAATGAGGGGCTAAGAGTGTGGAAGAAAAATACATTCCTCTATCTGTAGCAGCATTTCATTCTATAGATTACATCTGTGAGTTCTCAACATTTCTTTGCAAAGTTTTTTAGCTCCTCTCCCTGAGCAAATAGATTCTCCATTTTTTTTCTAACCATCTGTCTAAACCTGAAGAACAGTTACAGAAGTGAAAAACGCAATGCAAACCTGTTTGGTACAACTGACAGGCAACAAAAGTAAAGATGAATTCTGAATCAAGCAGTTGCAGATTATTACGATGACTGATGCACTCAGACATAGCTTGCTTGGCTTTTTTAGTTTTCTTCTACTTCATTTATAGTAAGAGGCAGAAATGTTTTCAGTATTTAAGGAAAACAAAAGTTATCTGGGAAATTTAATTTCTATTGCTATAAAAAAAAGAGAGATGGAGATAAAAGATGTACTTTGAAATCCACTAACACTCCATGAGGAGGTCCTGTGTCTTCTGTCAAGCAATACTCTCTAAAAATCACTCAAAATCAGAGTTAGCTATAGTCCAGAGGCAGACTTACTAGAAGTACCTTTCGGTTACGTTCGCACTTGTAAATGTTACCATGCCAAGGAACGTTCCAGGATACCAAAACTCTGCTGCCTGTACTTTGAAAGCACTGTAGCATGGTTCTGGTCTGTGATGACCAGTGCACTGCCTAACAACCACCAGCCATGGTCCATGAGTTTGTACATGTTGAAGACATAGCCTGATTGGCAATCTGCCTGTAACCAGGGTGTATCTGCTTTGGAAGATGAGAACATAAATATGTATTACGAGTGAATGGACATGATATGACATAACAGTTCTTGGCATGTTTCATTTACTAATGACTGCGTGTCAGTTACAGCACAGCTACCAGAGGCTGATTCAAATAAGCTCAGAGAAAGCTATTAATATGTAAATTTTATCACAGAATCAGAATTGTAGGAGTTGGAAGGGACCTCCAGAGATCATTGAGTCCAACCCCCCTGCCAAAGCAGGTTCCCTACACTAGGTCGCACAGGTAGGTGTCCAGGCGGGTCTTGAATATCTCCAGAGAAGGAGACTCCACAGCCTCCCTGGGCAGCCTGTTCCAGTCCGTCACCCTCACCGTAAAGAAGTTCTTGAGCACATTGGCGCGGAACTTCCTATGCTCCAGTTTCTGGCCGTTTCCCCTTGTCCTGTTTCCACACACTGCTGAAAAGAGTCTGGCCTCGCCACTTTGCCCCCCACACCTTAGATATTTATAGACTTGGATCAGGTCCCCTCTCAGTCTTCTTTTCTCAAGGCTAAACAGACCCAGTTCACTTAGCCTTTCTTCGTAGGGGAGATGCTCCAGGCCCTTCACCATCTTCGTGGCCCTCCGCTGGACTCTTTCCAAGAGATCCCTGTTTTGTACTGGGGAGCCCAGAACTGGACACAGCACTCCAGATGAGGCCTCACCAGGGCAGAGTAGAGGGGGAGGATCACCTCCCTCGACCTGCTGGCCACGTCTTTTTAATGCAGCCCAGAATGCCATTGGCCTTTTTGGCCACAAGGGCACACTGCTGGCTCATGGCCAACCTGTCATCCACCAGGACACCCAGGTCCCTCTCTGCAGAGCTCCTCTCCAGCAGGTCATCCCCCAACCTGTACCGCTGCATGCAATTATTCCTCCCTAGGTGCAAGACTCTACACTTGCTTTTGTTAAACCTCATCTGGTTTCTTACTGCTCAGCTCTCCAGCCTGTCCAGGTTGAAATATATATTCAGGAAAAAAAATGTTTATTTTTTTAAAGTAGATATTTACCTTGGCACAGCTGGTGTATTGAAATGGCTTCCATAAAAAAGAAGTGGAGACAGAAACCATTACGAAAGAAGTAAAAAATTCCAAAAAATTTGCATAAAATTCAGAGAAGCAGTAACTGCATTGAACTATATTTGTGGGTTTCGCCAGTTAAGTTTTATTTGCAAGTGCAGTTAAATTACTACAGTGGAAAGACATTACTTCAGGGTGAAGATCTTTCTTAACAGAAAGAAGGTTCCTATAGCAGCAATCTTTGTATTGCAGATACACAGTCGGAGAGAACTAAACTGTGTGGAACGATCCAGCTTGTGTAAAGAAGTAATTGCCATTAACTTTTTAACACCACTCCTTTCTGACTACTAAGTGAAAATAACCAGTGTGAGGGCACAGACTGAAGTAGTGTGCAATTCTCTGCTGCTACCAGATGTCTACTGCCAGTGTTACTTGTTTTTACTTGTTTAGGAGATGAAGAACTTTTGTTCTCCAGAAAAAAAGGGAACTGGCAACATCCCACCAAGCTTCCATGCACTGCACCTCAGGGGTCCAGCCTGCAACTTTATTTTGCTTTTGTTTTGTCTTTACATATGTCTCCATATGCTTTACCAGCATAACCATATGCTGTTTCTTTGAATCTCTGAATAAAGGATTTGGGATTTATTTTTTTCTGAACCAACAAAGACTTTATTAAAATTTATCTCATATGAAATGAAAGTATGAAGTAGAAACCTAGAAAATAATCTCTTCAGCTTTCCTTTTGCCTCCTGAAGCCTACAAATTGCTAATTTTTTGCTACCTTTCTCAACACTCAACAGTCAGTTCTAATACACAGAGTGCAGCACGTGATCATACATCTTAGGGAATTGGGGACAGAGACTTCTAATCACTATTGCCTCAAAACATATGGAAAAATTTATTTCCCAAGACCATATAAACAAACGCCAAAAAATCATATATTTCAGAAGATGCAGCACGTTACAAAATTTGTCTTGAATGTCTCTCTTTACTAGCACTATTTTTGAAAAACCTTTAGAAGTCATAGCCTCTAGAAGGTACCAATATTGTTTTCCAGATGACAAAAAATGATATTTAAGTATATAAAATATGACTTAGTATGACAAATATTTATTATGAATGTATAATCATATTGCTGTGCTTTTTCCCTTCCTATGCTGTCCTCTCCAGGACACTTCCAGAGAAAGGGACTCTAAAACCCACTAAGACGTCATTACTGAGTACCATGACTTTGTCAACTGAGAGCTGGATTATGCAATCAGCTGTACTGAGATTTGGAAAAAAAAAAAAAGTAAGTTAATATTACCTGGAAATCTTCATTGTGCCAGTATGAAAGCAAAGAAGTGGCTATCACAAGGAACCACCTGCAATACTACATAGTTCATGCAGTGAAAACACAGCGTATATGAATAAATGCTTTGAGCTCCATTTCTCTTACACAGTAGTTGGTGGATGTTGGCAAAGTCTCTGCAACCTTATCACAAAAAAAACCAATTGAACATGTTCACGTACAGACTGGCCACATGTCCATACAGCTCCAGCCCACTAATTTTATTTGTAGTAATGCCAATGACTCCAATGAAGCCTGTGGTTTCTATCACAGCAATGATGATATGTTATCGCTCTTTCCTCCTTCTGCCTTTTATACGTCATATCCATCATGCAGTAGATACTCCATCTTAAAGGAAATTTTCTCTTACTCCTGTCCCATCAGCCATTATTTCCAAAAAGTAAAAAAAAAAAAAAAAAAAAAAACAACATGAAAAAACTAGCACCTTCTGGTTACCACAAGCAAGCAAAACACATTATGTTTATAGTAATGTGAATTTTTCTACTCCTAGAGAGCAGCAACTCATTAACACCTAAGAAACAAAGTGAACTTCAGCACATTTTACTATGAGAGCTCAGGCAAGAGATGTTCTGCAGTAACAGGGGGTATTAAAAGCCTGTGTTAAAGACCGCAGTAGAAGAGAGCATATTTCACTCTAGTTTGACATTCAGCCACCATGTTATTTGGATGGTGATATAAAATTAAAATAAATGTAAAAGCTCAAGGCTAAGAAAAGAATCACAAAAAAGACAGGCTGACAGATCATAATTTTTGTTATGCAGTAAGGCTGGTTAAAATAATCTCTTTCCATATATTCTTGTGTTGGCAACAACGTATTTTGCAATATCTTTACATACTATCTGACTGTTAATTTGATTTTTCTAGAAATCCCCCCCCCCCTTTTTTTTAAATAACATATGATTATAACCTGCAACAGAATAATTTCTTTCACAGACTTCATATCCTGTAAATTATGCAATCAGAATAGAAGTGTATGGATAAATTAATTGAAAACACCCACTTCATTAGTTTCAGCTGTTCCTCTGACCTCAGCCAAGAAGAAATTGCTTCAAACTTCAGAGCAGCTGAGGGGTGAGACAGATGAAATGTGCATCTTCTCCATAGGTACTGCCTCAAAATTAAATGTCCATCAAGTAGGACAACCCAAAGAGCCAACTCCTTTTAAAACAGGGTAGCTGAGAAGAAGGGAGAGAAAATCACAGTAGTGGCTGCTACGCCTACAGCGAACAGACTTCTCCTGAGGCAAGAAACCCACAGACACAATGTCACTGGACACAATGTGTTTTATTCCACCTTTTCATTGGGAAAAAAAACTAACCAAACAAAAAAAAGGCAGAAAAATCCAACCTAATCCAAAACCAACCAACCAAAAGTACCTATCCACAAGCCTCAAGTTAGAGAAGCAAACAGACATAAACTCCAAAGGATGACAGGGCAGTCAAGCAGCAGCGTCCCTCTGCTTACTTCTTTCTCATCCTATTAGTCCCTGCAAGTCTACCTTCTAGAGGAGATGGGGGTAGGAGGTTCAGACTGCTTTCCCAGGTTCTTTTAAAGTCATCCGAAAACTTTTCTGATAAGCTCTAACTCTGAACCCTCCTCAAACTGAGGATAGCACTAGCTTCCAAGCAGACCATTAGGATGCTTCCAAAATGATTCCTTTAACAGTTGCTCCTCTGTGTGCAATCAAAACATCCACTAAAGAAGAAAATCAGCTACTACTAAGAGGAAAAAATAAAAAAAAACAACAAAAAACCACAACTTCTGAAAATGACTGAACTGCCATCATTTGTACCAGCTCTTTTCTTTCGGTAAGGCCCTCAGCTCATCAGGCTAGGGTGCTTCTAACTGTACAGGGAAGATAGCTGAAATCTTTTAGAACGTGACATCTTTACGATAGCCTTTTCTTCAGCCAAGAAGCCTAAATTTCAACTAGATACACAGTTCCTCTCTATCTCACTAACTTATGATTGGGACTTGAAATAAATTTTTTTCTCATCAGTAAAATTCATGTTAGAATCTGAGAGGTTTTGAACCCACTTCACATCAAATGCAATTTTCCATCTCTACATTCCTCCTGTGTCTTATGTAGAGTATGTTGTTAAGCTCAGCGCTGTTGATGACTTGCTCACAGTGGAAGGTGAGTTTTGTGCCTCTGTTCTATAGCCTGAAAGACTGAAGTGAATAACATTTCACTGTACAATTTCATTTGCAATGTCCAGTAACAAAGTATGTATTATATAACACTGCCACAACAATAACATCTTTTCTTACAACCACTGTTTCTGCTTTCCTATTTCTTTATCAAAGATGACAACCCAACTGATTTCACCATTACTTATACTTACAATCTCAGAGTTAATTTTCACTTCTTCCTCCTCTCTCCATATGCACTTGAGTCACACTTAAATTCTAGGCAACTTAATTCCTAACATCTCCATGATCCTGCTGATATTTCCTGCAGCCAAGTCTCCCAACTCAGACCCTCATTATACCTCACCTTGATCACTTGTAAACCCTATTCCCTGAGTTGCCAAAAAGACTCCCCTCATTCCACGCATTACACAGCTGCAACAGCCATCTTCTTCACCTGTCAATTTGATCATGTCAAGTCACTCCCTCTTTGAAGCCTTCCACTTCTGTCACATCAAATTTAAGCTTCTTGTCATCACCTTCAAAGCTCTAAATTGTCTGTCACTGTTTACCCATTCCCTTGACCTTATACAGAGAGTTCCCTACAGCTAAAAACGTCCTTCTTGAACACTTATAAAGTGATTAGTTGTATGACAGAGGCTATTACCACTAATAAATACCAAACAAAGATTGCAGCAAATTTCATTGGTTGTTTCCCTCCTAACCCTGCAAACTAACTGCTATAGCCCAAACAGTAGTTAGGTAAATTTCACTTCCTGGTTGATGACAATAAAATTTCTACTGAGAGCAAAAGGACCAGTAAAATTTCTCTTCAAAGGATGTATTCACAACAACAAATAAACGCTTTTCTACATCTAACTGAAAGACCTACAGAGGGCTAGTATGCCTCTTCATGAACATTACATCATACCAGAAACTGATTGCTTTTCTACATGCTACTCTGCAGTGAAGCCCCCTGTCTCTCAGGTATGCCAAACATGGAAGAAAATTGTCACGCTACTGCTTTAAAAGATCTTCTCACACAATAGCATATCTACTTTATGGGCTCTCTCATCTGCTCTTACACAAAATTCCTGTTTGAGAAACCCACACAGGATAGAAATACATTGCTATGGTGCCAGGCTGATTGGAAGGAAAGCCTTTTGAAACTGTAAGAGTGCAAACCTCCTTGCTGTTTTCTTCACCAATATTAACAGTTTCCCATCTTGGTACAGATACTCAGCACAAAAACTTATTTAAAATAAGGTTTTAGCAGATAATCAGATTCCTTAACCATAAATGCTGCCAAAATATGAGATGACTGTGTTTCACCATCCAACTCTACTGCACAAAGGTATGACATTCTGGATTTGATAGAATCTGCTCTGAAGAGTTTTTCTCTTTATATGTTTTCCAGCTTTGTGTGTTGAGACAAGCTAGTTCTCCACTAGTGTCATAAGCCTGCAATATGTCAACATTTGTAGCAGATTTAGTCCCTTTTTCCATAGCCACCATTACGTACACCATACGTACATGCTATATTTTGATCATTTCCCCCCTTGCACATGGTGGACTCAAACACCCATAACAGCTCAGCACAAAGGGACCATTCAAACTTTTGTGGATTCCAGCAAAAGCCACTGGGAGATCTCCTTAGCCACTACCCTGTCCTACAGCCTGTGCATTGCCACCCTACTAGTGAAAGTATCTGTTCTTCTTACTAATATGCTCTCTTCTCCTTTTATCCTCAAATAATTCGTCCTCACAGAGAAGTCGGGAAAGGCAGATGAATTGAAAAGGGAAAGCATTCCATAAGATCTATTACCCTTTTCTCTGTAGCAGCTGTAATTTTCAAAACCCCACCACAAGTTCACAAAGATCCTAAAGAGCAATGACAGCACAGCCTGGTGGGTGCAGGCTTCCTCAGCTAATTCCTTGCACCCCACACCTCTGTTTCCTGACCTATGCTTCATCTGCACCTCTAGTGAGGTTGCTGGGGAGAGGTGACACGTTATGATCTGAGCTGATCTGGCATAAGCTGCTAATGAAGGAGGAGCTCCAGGTGTGGCCAACTCCTACCATGATCTCAGTCACTTCATCTGCCCCAAATCTTCCTCTGTACCACAAGCACTCACCTGATGTTGCACTAGGTAGTCATCAGAAAAGAGGCCTGAGAAAAGCAACCAAAGAATTTTCTGCTGAACTATCAAGTTCAATGGACTAAATGAAAAGTCCTGAGAGCCATAGCTAAAGCAAAGGCGACTGGTAAACTGCGTGCTTAGCAAGAGACAGGAGGGGCAAGGAGAAGAGGGGAGGACTCCTCTCTACATTTCACAATGAGCTGGAACATGCAACTGCACCTCTGGGCTGAGGATCTGCAGCAGGCCGAACAAAACCAGCTGATGTAGGTTTCGTGAATACCTGAACTGGTACAAGCCAGTGGGACAAGACAATGCAGCCAGTTATTCCATCAGGCAAAACTCCCATGAGGTGCTAACAGGACCTTCAGCAGCTGGCTCTCTGAACCTGGAGCTTCTCTCACCTGCATTCTTAGAACAAGCCATTCAGCACAACTTCAAATTCCATCAGACCATTTAGTACTATCACAATAGAAAAATACAGTAACAGATAACATAAGACGTGTAAAAGCGAACATGCTTCTTGTAACATTTGCTGAACAGTTGTATTTACTCCTTCACTGGCCATATCCTTAGCAAGTGATAGCATCAGATGCATCACAGATTTTGTGTGGAAAATACCTCAATGTATTTGACAGACCTCCCAGAGATTCAAAATAACAGAGTCCAATAAGAAATATTTACATTTTGGAAGATCTGCAGGCATCAGGAAGAGAGCCATAAATCCTTTATGCTTTGTAAGACAAATGGGAAAGATGGATCAACCTAGAGTGCACTATGTAGCAACATGTGGGACCTTGCTTAGCGAACTGATGCTCTCTTTGCAACAATTTCTAACTCTTTTTGCAGCCCCTTCAAAGCTTAAATAAAATCCGACAGTTTTCTTCCTACCATAAGTAGAGATAATGAATCTATCTAGTCTCTTGAGGCAGCCACCAATTATCTCTGACATAAGATACAACAGACATTTACTCACACAGGCATAATTTTAACTATGGGCAAGAATAATTAAAACTTAGGAAGTTAGAACAAAGGACAGACCAGCTCATGAAATGAAAGATCACTACAAACAGATTTTAGAACTGCAATGCACTGTTTTCCTCCTGGCTGTACTAGTGGTAATTAAGGACGTTCATTAAGGATTGTTCAGTGTGACAGCATGGCCCAATCCACCTCTGAACAGCCTAACTGTCTGCAGATCCCCTCTCTCTAGATCTCACACACTCCTCTTAATACTTCGGTGCCACTTTGAGCTCATTCTTCATCAGTCCTTACCTGAATGCAGGCTCCTCTTGTTCCTAGTTTTACCCATTCTAGCTGAAGAAGGGGTTTATTTAATCACAGACATCATATTCCAAAGAGTATGGAAATTTTAGTTCAAAAATAGTACTAATGAAGTTGCTGTGGTTGCCAACTCCTGTCAATTTCATTGTTTTCCAGGTTTAAAAATGTGTAATGTTCTTGGGCAGACAGAGCGCCTATTGTATTCTTATTCTCCAGTCATCTTTGCACAGATACAGCCAATCATGCTTTGAATGCAGATTGCCACTCTGCCATGTATTAAGGCTGAAAAGTGTCAGATGTCATCAGTTATCAGTGACACTTCCACAGAAAGTTCACTGTCCCAGCTAGCTGGGCCAACTTGTGAGGGGCAAGCCAAGCTGGTGTTCAGATTCTCAGGGACAAGATGTCAAGGGTTCCTCTCAGCAGGTAAACTATCTGCAGCACACTGTCTTCGGCATGGCTCTTGCTGTAATACAAGTCAGAGAGCATAGTGCAAGATGGGGTGACAGTTTGACACAGGCATATCACACTGCCCTTCCTGGAAACCGGTAGTTTCAGGCTTATGTGACTTACAGCTAGACAGTGATTTCTACTGTGCAACTCGGGAGAAGCTTCCCATCTCTTCCTTTTCATCTTTACCTGGGCTATCAAGTTCCCAGGCCTGCACCACAAGAGAGGTTTGGACTGCTTCTCCTTGTTCCTCATGGAGCAGATGGTTACTGCAGATAGGCAGAACTTCGCTTCCAAACTGCTGTGTGTGCTAGCCAGGCCTGTACAGTGAGCAACACACAGAGTTTGTATAGGTCAGCAGCTACCTGGGAGCAAAGAGAAAGCAGAGAATAAGACAAAGCTGACTGATGTGCCTGTCCCTGCTCACACCACCTCTGGCACTCAGGCCGCAGCAGAGGAAAGCTGGGGTCTGTTTTCACAGTAGTGCTATTGTCTCTGCAGGGCAAACAAACATCACACCTTTGGATACACAGGGTCTCTACAGGACAGATACAGATCAGGAGCCTGACGCTGCAACCAAGCAGAGTTACAAAGCAAGGATTTTCATGAGACAGCATGCCCGCACTACAGCTGAGGAGCACAGCTCCATTTTAAATTATTTTTAATTTCCCTCACCCACTCCCTGGAACTCATGAGTGCTGGAGACCCCTGAAGTCAGAGTTTCCTGGCACAGAACACTTGAGCCTGCCTGGGTTATGCTCACTTTGGGAAGTCCCTGATGTCAGCATGAAGGGAGCTTTTCAGGCTTGCTTGAAAAATGTTACTTTTAGTCTCAGCTCTACTAGACAAACTCCCCCTCAAACCATTCCATAGTTATAAACCCATCGTATGTTTGAACTAAACGTGTAAGTTAACATTTGCTTTATAAGCCTACTACGTCTTCAGAAAGGTAATTGTTTAAATTTATTTTAACCACCCTTAGGGCTTCCTATTGTTAGAATATGATGAAAGTGAGCAGGTTTGATGCGTAGTTTGGAGGAGTGTGCTAACTTATGTTCTTACCTGACACAGTGACTACAGGGAGAAGCAGAATGGTAATTAACAAACTATCTGAATGTTGTGGCAGTGCTAATTAGATACTGCAAAAGCTGATTTAGCTCCACAACAATTTCCACTGAGGTAGTCACTTCAAGCATTTCTTAAGAGGTCTTTCTGTTAATTATGTAGAAAGATTCCTGGTTTGCCCCTTGAAATGTTTTTTTTTTTAATTTATGGTTGTTGTTGGTTTTATGATTTTTTTTTAATTGTCATAATGTAGCTAAAAACTTGCCAGACAACAGAATAAAGATGGAGCTGCTCCTTGTCTCATTATCTCTGAAATCAAAACAAACTCAATACTCGACAAGTCAAGCTTATTGAACTTGTGCAGAATACGTCCCAGCCATGTTTAATTGTGATTTAATACACTCATCCACAGAGCAAAACAGGAGTTCAGTCACTGCTTCCACTCTATTCTCAGAAATGAGCTATGTGAAAAACAAAAGTGTATGAAATCTGTGTATTTCCCACAGGAAGAGAGGAGGAGGCAGATCCAAGAAAGCAAGACAGATTTCTGTGAGAGAATAAAATTGTCAGACTTGTAGTCCTAATGTACCAAGCACGCAAGATATGTCATGTCCACAAATCGTTGCACTTGTAGCTGGCATTTTAGAATGAATTAGGTGGGTGGATGGTTAAATGACAACAAGTACTGTATATCTTTAGCCCTCAAGGAAGACACTTCTTTAGATCCCTTTATATGTCTTTTTTTTCCCCTTCTTTTAGGTAATAAATTTTTCCAGGAAAAGGTCAGGCCACTGTGACAGAAAATCATTCTGATTTGAAAGCTGTTAGAGTCATGGAAGTAACACGTCCTGCTACATTCAGCCAGGCTGGATATGTGCAGAAATTTTCACAATGCAAAAACAAAGGTGGGGGGGGGGACGACGACAAGAAGAGATGGAAAAATCCCTACAAAAAAAAATTTTTGTCAAAAATACCACCAAGAACAAGAGGAAAGGGAGACGACAGCTCTCACTGTTGATTACAAACCCGCTTACACTTCCGCCAGCCCCATTTCCTACCAGAATTTCCCACATGAAAATATCTATTTCTGTACTCTGGAACATGTTGGCTAAATACATCTCTGAGCAGCAGCAAAGGTTTCGCAAAGCACAGATGGCCCAATTGTGAGGTGCCCTGAATCTCTTCCTTCAAAAGGCGCTGACCACAGAGGTGAGCTGACGCAGAGGGGAGATAAGCAGCAGGGGTTCAAAGCGCGTGATAACGCGCAGCTCTCGCTCCAGGACACGTACAACAAAGCTTCTTCAAAGACTTATTTTGCCACATTCTTTACCAAACAAGGAAATCTCCTCTATTCTGCGAGTAAAGGAAATGACAAATGCGAACAAAAAAGAAGAGCTGGTTGCAGACTATTCAACCTTAGATTATATTACTCTGAACTGTTAATTAAACTCTTTTTATAACGCTCTCCTGAGTCTGCCTGGGGCTATACCTTTAAATTACCTTTTAATGGGAAATTGATGTGAACAGCATGCAGCCACAAGACCCGGGAAACGTGTCCCCATTCTGAGGATGTCTGCAGTACACATCAATGGACAAGCACAGTGCGTGTAGGACCGGTGCCTCTATTCTGGGCCACGTGAGGAGCAGCCAATTAACCGGCTGTCAGGAAGCGCACACGGCCCTGAAACACTCGGATGGAAAAGGGAAAAGCATACAAATCAGAGAAAAGAATACAAGATAAGCAGGTCAACTATCACAAAAGCGTGAAAAAGAAAAAGCCGCTACTAGAAGCACACGAACACAGCGGTTCATACTTCCAAGCTCACTGTAGTTATACAGAAGTGAGCTTGGCCAGTATGTTTATAAAGTGACATCCATCGCATTGAGGCCTTTTGGAAACATTTCCTGATTTATAGTTAAAAGGCAACCACTGGTAGCAGACAGCCACTTGAAACCATGACACTGTGTTAATGAGATTGCTGAAGTGATAAACTGTTACAAAAGAAAACCAAGACAAATAGCAATGACTTTATTTTATATCTTTAAGCTAGGAATGTGGGGGTAATTCTGAAAGCGCTTTGTTTTATTATCGTGGCTGCCCCTTTTTGCAATAAATACAGGTCTGATACAGCTTCAGCATCTTCCTGCTTTTCTGTCAATGAGTGTTTTCCACCAGGTCTATCTTCTGAGAAAACCCAGGTGAAATGCAAAGGTGCAAGAAACAAGGTCTGACTTCACAGATATCATGAAAAGCTGTCTCAAACAGGACACTACTAGAACAAAACAAAGTTGAGCTAAGTTCTGCCCTTACTTTATACCATAGGAAAATCAGCTTTCATGCAGTGCATTGTGGAGAAGGATGACTCAGAACAAGAGAACTCAGAGGAAATATTAAGAATTCTATAATTTAGCAAAAAGTATCAACTTCAATTTAACAAAAAGAATAAAAAAAACTACATGAAAAGAAACACCATGTGTCACTAACTGTTGAGGCCTTGACTGAACTTCAGCAGCAATCTAAATCAGATGATGGGAACTGAAGTATTGACAGAATTACAGATCAGGTCGGTGTTCCACTGCTTAGGCATTCCCAGTGCTGAGGAAGCAAAAATAAAATAGCTGTAAGCAATAATTCTGAAACCGTTTTTTAAAGTACATTTTCAGCTATAGGAAATTCTCCTCTCCTTACCTGAAAAACTAGTACATAGAGTATTTTTTTTTCAAGGCAGATCTTACCCTTTACTAATAAGATTATAAACTTAAAAATCTTGTTCTCATTTGAAGCCCATAGCAGTTGATATTTGGACAGAAATCATAATAACTGCATCAGTGCAGCATCATGCTGCGCACTTCTGTTCTTAGTCATTTCAAAATCATCACCACGATTTTAACTAAGAAGCACAAAGCTAATCACAGACACTACAGCAGAAGCAGGCCAAAGATCACAAACCTGAGTGCCTTGGTTCTGCAACAGCAACGCTCATAAGGTAAAGATGGACCACAGTGAAAAATCTGCTTCATTAAACATGCCTGACATGGCAACCATATCTTCAGTTTGAAGATACAAGTGCTGATCAACAATAAAAACCAGATAAATTGTCATTTTACATCCAAAATATTTTTCCCTTCTTTAAGCAGAGCCAGCAGGAGGGGGAGTAATGATCTGCTATTGTAACGGGTTATCAGCTAATTGCTACAGTCTTAAAGGGAAGCAGCAGCAAGGAGGGAACTGTAGGGATGGATGGGTTGCATCCTGCTGATTCAATGCAGCTTGCAGAAAAACACTTTATTTTGAAGTAGGAATGGAAATGTTCGTGATGGATAAATTCTTTCCTATTTCCTCGAAGAGATGAGATATTTGCATGCAAACAGCATCCTCAGGAAGGATCATTTCCATACTGTACTTCAGGATGTTGACATCTTACCTGATCTTCAACATTCCTGAATATGACCTGGTTGAACCATATTTGTCCCTATTGACGTTGCACAGTAATGACCAACAAACAGCATTTCACTTGAGAGAACCTCAGCAAAGCTAATTGCGTACCATGTAATAAAAAAGTAGGGGCCAATTTCCCCTCCTCGGAACTTGCCCTCCTTCAGACCTCCCTCCACTGACCACCCCAAAACAAGAAAAAGTAGACGCAGTTGCTGAGGGTTTAGTTTCACCCAGTAATTTTGAAGCAGACAAGCGGAACATTTTACTGCACAAAATCTACAATGCACAGCTGGAAACAAAAGAGTAAGTACACAACATCTAAACTTGCAAATGATTAAAGGCATATGGAAACATCAACGAGTATGTAAACATATCCTGTCAGACTTGAAGAGAGGTAATCTAAGAGGCATCTTTTCACAGATGGGTTATCTGTATTGGAGTCTAGCTCTAAAACAACATGATTTTGCTGCTCACGATCATGCCCACTAATGCCGAGAAAATGCCAGGAGAAGAAGAAAAGGCATCTTTACAGCAAGCAAATGGTTTTGCAAAAGGCAATGCTAAGAAAGTAACTTTCAATAGACGATCAGTTGTAACTGTAACAAGTTCTACGGATTCAGCTCCAGTTTCAGATTACTTTAAAATGTAATCAAGCGTAGTTAATTACCTTCAGTTACTTTTTCTTACACTGTGCGTGGGCACACATTCAAAAGAAAGACTGCTGAAACATGCAAATTCTCCACTGCTCTCTTCCCCTGGATAAGAGGAAGATGCACAGGGACAGAGGCTGCTGCTGGTTCCAATTGTACTGCATCACTGCATCATTTGGCTGTACAAATACAAGCTACAAAATGAAAAAATATTACTGATATTCCCAGTGCAGCTAAGTGGAACATACATTTCACTTACGTACATTTTTCTTGGTTTTGAATGCTGATGTCCACAGAGCCTTTACAACACGATTTCAATTTGCTTCCCTCGTGGGGAAAAAGAGTGGAGAAAGGAAAAGAAGGGAGAAGGGACACACAGACTATGAAACTAGAAGCTTACCATTTCATATTGTTTTTAGTCAGAATAAATACAGAGCCCAAGATTATGACATCAAAATGATATTCAGGAGAAACTTCCTCAGCGTCCCCTGCTCCCCTTTATTCATCCCTCTTCTCTAAATCCCTTTAAAATCCTCTGCTGTCAGAACTACCAGAGCTTGACAATGGTGCAGACAGAGCATTACTCCAACACTATTCATAGCCTTGGATTTGATTTCACAATTCATTATAGAATGTTGCTAGGCATACACACTGATTTATTTTTTTGCCTGTATATATTACTTCTAATAAAATTTATTTTTGAGCATGATTTACAGATACACACAAAACTGCAGAATTTGTATTTTAAAAATAATGTTTAAGATCTTTAGAACACACGCAGCATCGTAAAGCTGCCTTCAGAAAGGACCACGTGCAGAGATGCCACAGCCTGACAACGAAGGAGGATATGCACTGCAGAGAATCTCGCGTGGCACATAGGTGGATTCTGATCTCCCTTCTCCTCCTTCCCAATACTGTCAATAGATGCTCAAAGTTTGTACCCTCTCACTATGCATATGTGCATATATGTGGTTATGTAGACAGTTTGTGGATATCTTATGCCCACGTAACGATGTCACAAAGTGTTTTGGGATGCCACATACCTTCAGCCTTCTACCTTTAATAACTTTGAGGAAAAGACTAACGAAAGTATCAAAGGGGGAACGGTGACCTGAATTTGAAGTGCCCACATACGTTTTTGAATCCCTGCTGTTCAATGTATGCAAAGAATTTCTGAACACCTCCAGGTTCAAAAGTGCTCACAAGTACTACAGGTTTCCACCCGAGGTTTAATTTGAAGGAATAGTTTTCTGATTCATAGGCTATGAAACCCTTGACGTTAATTAAAAGAATATATTTAGCTTAAGCTTCTTCTATGTTTTATCTCGATGCATGTTCTGCCTCCTCCTGCTACACATACAAGGGGAAAGATGAGGGAGGCACGCAATACTTGATGTTTTAGCCCCATTTCATATTACTCATTTTAAGATTGAGATCTGAGGGATTCAAGCAACTAGATAGTAAAACATGGCAGAAAGCCCAGCAAAGCTTTGCCGTTACAAGAAAATAGTCTTAGTCACTAGAGGGAGCGTCTGCCTTTATAGTCAATGAACAAAAGTTTCTGTATGCCTACGATATATATACTAATATATACATTAAAATATCTTCAAATATAAATATTAATATATATATTAAATATTAGATATTGTATATAATTTTTTATATTTAAATAATATATACTTTAAAATAAAGTTCACTATTATGTGGCATAAGCTTTAAGTCATACCTTTCTCACTTTCTGAGCAATTATCAAACAACCTAATACCGTCGCTTGCTTTGTTCAGGAAATGACAGCAATGACATTTTATTTTAAGGACACAGCTTCAGACTACTACAATGCAGACAGATCCCCATCTTGGCTAGCTGCCTGGACTCGCCATGAGAGAAGGGCATTGCTGGGCTGTGATTCACCCGATCAGCTCCAGACATCTGTCAGAGATGAACGCGTGAATCATTTTCTAGAAGTGCCACTTCTCCAAACTGCAAAGGTGGCTGAATTCAAATGCGGACGTGCACACCACAGATGATTAAATCACAGGATCCCCACCCAAAAACATACACAGAACTTACTAAGCAAAAATGTGTGACAACACTATAGTGAATATAAACTGTGGGGAGAGGGAAGATGAGAAGACACAGTGTTAGGTCCATTAAAATGAAGTAAGAATGCTGAATTACCAACACCAAAGTAAATTGTTCAAAATGGAAAAGACTTTCTTGTGGGAGAGCTTTAAGAAAACTTAAGAGCCTTAAGAAAATTCAGTGGCCAACTCATGAGCATCATCCTCAGCACAGGACTGTGTCAGCTGATTACCCCAGAGCACAATGACATCACAAACCAATGGCAGTGTTTCCAGTATTACAAAGCTCTCCATTATTGCTACATGCAAGAGACTCAATAAATAAAGTAAAAGCAAAAAGGATAAAGCAACAATTCCTTATTATGTAAAGTAAGAAACACCTACCAAGCTTGTGTTCTGATCTATTTGAAGCACTAGAAGTATTTTTTCCCCTGAAAGCAATAGGAAACAAAAATTATCTGCTACCTGTGCCTTTCAGCTGTGCCATGAACCACCTTGCTGACTGGCAGGCATGCAGGCTTACCTCAAGGAAGGCAGCCTTCAGCACTCCGGCTGGATGCTGATACCCAAAACTCCGCTGAGAATCACAGCTTAGTTATTCTCTACGTATTTTAGTAACCATGGTATTAATATCAGGCATTACACTCTCAGACTGTGTGCCAAGCCACGGGACAGGAAATTCTATTTTCAGTTTCATCATGCTGGTATTGCTGCAGTCAAGGACATTAAATTACATAAGTTTTGTTTGGTGTGGTTTTTTTCCCCTCTCTCTCTACAGTCATCAGTCACATAGGACAGGATGTAAGTTTCGGGAATAAGTGTTATCTCCACTTATGCCTCTAAAGTTAAGTACAGTGACTGAGGTTCTCTCCTCCCTCAATGTGACAATATTTGTTCACTTTTAGACAACAACCACACAGTGCAAGAGCAGAACTGCAGTAGTATCTACAGTTTTCTTCCCAGATGAGGAACTCTGGTCTATCCAGTGCTGAGGGGAGAGTGGATCAGCTGTTGCTCTCACCATGTCAAAGGTGTCTTCTTGTCAATGGGAATGGTCATTGTTCCACCTGATACAAGAGTACAGAGCACAAATTCCTATAAATTCTTTTGACTGACAACTATTAGCAAAGTCAACACATGAGTTTTGCTGAAACAGAGTAGGACAAGAGAAGCCTCCAAAACTCCTCTTTATGGGAATGCTAGCTATGTTCAAAGCTGGAAATGCGATCCTGCTATTTCAGGACCTCACAAAGCTGAAAGAATCTATTTTATAAAACGGATTCTAAACACTTTTCTTGTTTCTGACTTCTTTTCAAGTGTTCTCTCTACCATTTGAGCATTTTTGTGGTAGCGAAGCCACCAGAAAACTAATAAAAGCACTTATCATTAAAATAATAATAAAAAGAATAAAGAAAACCACAAAATAGAGCTTAAAAAGGTAAAACTGTTGAGATGTAGCAGATACAGAAGGTTTCATAATATAAAAATACCTCTCTTTACAACTAAATTTTTCCTTGTAGCCCTATGGTAAGTCCCTTTGGTGCTGCTGTAACAAGGCAGCCGGAAATTCCCACCTGCACTGAAACTTGTTAGTCACACAGACTGCCTAAGTGCAGGGCACCTTACCAGAGCCCGTGCGAGTTCTGGGAGAAGATGAAAAAAGAGCATAGGAGTAGGAGCAATTAGTGTGGTCTAGACTTGTTCCAACATGAAGCTGGGACACTCAGAGACTCCAATTCAGCAATGAGCAGGGGTGAAGAATAGCCTTTCATCTTTCACACTTTCTCCGCTTACTCAGTCTGAGCTTCAGCAAAGACAAAAGTGCCAGGTCCCTCGTGTTACTGTTGCATGAAAATGAAATGCATGCATGAGGAAAACATCTTTTTGAAGTGCTGTGTGAGCTTCATTAAAGTCATATAGCTAATAATGACCTGAAACATTGTCAGCCACTGGACACTAAAGCTCTCCTTTTTTATTTTGTCTTCTATAGAGGTTGATTTCACGTACTTGAAAAGTTAATACATTACCTATGTGCGTGATCAATAATGTGAATCCATTCAGAGACTGTCCTTTCATATTCTATTTCAAACAAGCCATCTCCAGCCAACTAAAGTAATCTTCTAAAGGGTTTCACAATCTGAGATAAATTATATTGCTATCTGGGGCCTAGATTCACTAGATAGAATGCGTATAATCTCATCAACCAAGACCCACAGCAGCCCAAATCTCTTATTAAGTCCTGTTTATGTGAGACCCATCCTGTCGGTCATGGTACCAAGGCCTGAGCTCGAGACCATTATACTACAAGCATGAATCCCTAAAGAATCAGACAGCTCCTTTTTTTCTTTTTTCCCTTAAGGAAGAGCAACATAAAATCTGCTGCAATCAGTAATATTGTGCTATGAAAGCAGAACACTAAGTCTAGGAAATGATCATTTCCCATTGCTGGCTGCTTTTAAAAAGCAGGCACAACTTCCTTCTGTAACAGCTCCCCAGGGATCTGCTCTTTATTTTTCCTCTGGTCATTTTTTGTTGAACTCTTTCTAAAATATGCTAATATAAGGAGAACAGACACAAGGACGTGTACGAAAAGAGTTTGGTTCAGCTTAAGAAGCTGAGTTCTGTTGAATTGGAACTGCAGAAAATCAACAGCTCAATCCACGAGCTGTGCTGGGTGAATTAAGAAATATACTTGAGTGGACTCAGACCAGGAGAAGGAAGGCGCACAAGTCACTCTTCTGTTTCCTAGACGTCTAATAGCTTACAGGCTGCTCTGTAATTCATGACTAGAACAGATTCATACCCAAAAACAGACAGAGCAACACCACCATATGGTTCACAGCCTTTCCCCCAAACACAAGGAACTGTCCAACATGAGTGGTAAGCCAGTTACCCATATTATACATGTCTTTCCAGTCCTTCTCTATCCCTTGTGCTTTGGGGAGGCAGGAAGAAAAAAAAATAATATACACATCTATTTCAGTGCAATTGAATTCCTACCACACATATAGAATAAGGTCTTAGCAGCCATACAGGCATGGTTTAATTTTTTTTTTTTTTTTTTTTTTTTTAATTTAATGGTGAAATCTGGTAAGGCTGTCTCTCTTCAGAAGAACAGTACAGATATTATATTTCACCAAACTTGGATAACTAGAGTAGAGCCCTCTGAACCACTTTCTACGCATGTGTGAAATGCTTGCTGTCTCAGAAGCATCCCATAAGTATATGTGTTAGCAATTTATAAATATATATTGTATTACAAATGAAGAAAACAACTGAATAGAAGAATAGAATTGGTGGGGTCATTTATTTAAAAATAAATATAAAAAGGGGGAATTAGATAATCCCACAGGGAATTTCTTTTTATGTAAGAAAGCAAAGATAACATAGAACAGTTTCTACTTCCTCATCCTTGAATGTAGCATTTGTGTTTGGATATCTATCTAAGTTCTGTAATTTACAAACCAAGGTACAAGTGGAAAAAAGTGAAGGAGGCAGAATAAGCTGTCTGGGCTGCTGGGAGAGAAAAGGGAGCTATGATTGTTCTGTATCTATTCACATACCTACTACAATACTCAGTGAGCCCAGAGTATGTCACACCTTGATTACTTACCTCTGTTTAAGTCTGGAGCAACAGTGTTCAGTTGTGATCACTCCCTCAGGCTATTACTTCAAGCAAGCCAACTACTTCTTGCAAGTCTTTTCCGACTGTATTGAATGAGGCAACATTAGAAACATAGGTATCTAATTTATGCAAGTTCTTCCTATCAAGCAAGCTAATCAGATAAGCCTACCCTTATACTTTGAAATTCATAAACATAAGAGAAATGAATGAGCTAACATGCCTCAGAAGAGTGTGTATTTTGTTAAATCTATTCTGTCCTTTCAACCTGTTCCCAATTTAAAAAGGCATTCACAGACGATCCATGGACTGCACACCCTTCAAAAAACACTGGACACAGTCACTTGGCCAAAGAATCCACATCAGCTCAGCATCACAGCTGACTGCATGCTGATGTGTACCTGTCAAAAAAAAACACGCACTGGTCCTTTATTTTAGGCTGCTGAGTCCTGGTTGTTCAATGAAAACATCAGGAACCTGAATTGAACAAAGAGGTACAAAAAACTGAAGATAAAGGCTACCTTGCTAGAAATCTAAACATCAGCAAAAGCCACTAAGCAAGTGAAATTACATTTACTTTCATTTGTGGAAGTAATACTTCCAAAATGTTACTTCCACTCTCTAACTCGGGTAGCTGAACTCCAGACTTCCAAGTTGGTTGACAAGAATGCACTTCTCCACCTTTCAGCCCCTAGTGTGAACTGAACAGCAGGAGACAAAACAGCTGACGACCTTTAGTACAGAATGTAGTGTACAAGTCATAAGAATAATATCAGTAAATATACCAATTATTACCGATAAACAAAGATTGTAATGAATGAAGTAAATACAGCTAAATTATTCACTGTGAATATCACACGTACTTCAGCTTATCTACTGGATTTTGTCCTTGCTGACTGTAGGGAGCTATATCAAAAGCATGTTTTATAGACACCGAAAATCCCGAATCAACTGTAACCACATGTGTAGCAGGCAAGTTTTCTGAAGTTCAGAGTGTGAGGCTAAGATCCATAAGATAAGTGTGATACATAAGCAAAGATTTAATTGCAATCAACTCTGTGCCCAAGGACATGATCCTCATATCTTTGCCTTGTGCCTCTGATAACTGATTCTTCAGGTTAAACCTGAAGAATGTCAAACACACAGGACAGGTTTTCAGGCACAATGTGATGATCCAGCTCAAAGTGCAATAAAAGATAACTGGTAGAAGCCAAATTACTCAAATCACAGGAGAAACATATGACTTGTCCAAGCTTCCCTATACTGAAATCGCCTTTGCATATAAAACATGAAGTTTCAGACAGAAAGGAGTTACTAGAAACTCCATAACATCCATTGTTCCTTCATTATCTTTCTACATATGAAATTAATCCAGGCTAGTGAGAGCATTCAAAGAGCATGCCTCAAACTAGACAGGTTACGGAAAAAGGCACGCAGTGAGGTTGTTGCAGAAAGTGACACAGTCATCTTCCAGGTAATGTAACACAGGAGTATAAAGGGAGCAGGAGGCCAGAGCTGAACTTGGAACATCTATTCTTTTGAGGCAGAGGAAGAACAGGGCCTTTGGTCATATCTCTTTTATTTTAAGGAGAAAAATGGTACTGCCATCTGCGTATAACGTATCACTGTTATTTAATGTTCCGCAATTTAAATGAAAACAAAAGCAGACTTTGCAATTCGGTAATGTGAGGTTCTGAATTAATGACAGCGAGAAGATGAAAGGGGAATATAAATGAAGGAGTTCAGTACTAGAATTCCTATGAATAAAGATCAAAATATTTGTGAGAAAATTTCCAAAAGCATCTGACTATTTCACTGTTATCCTTCAGTAAGGATTAGAAATATATTACCATTTTCTGACAATCCACTAATGTATATCCTTATTGAAACTAAGTGTTTTATTACAAAATGAAAATATAATTTATCAGGAGTTTATGTGTAAGAAATTACTTTACACTTTCTAATCTCCCTCCCACCCAAATATCATAAATGTATCATTGTTCTCCTGAGAGCACATCTCTAGTGGAACATAAAGACGGTGCTTACGGCAGCATTTTGAGTCAGTTAGCAGTTAATCATATGTAGAACTGTTAAAAACTAGGGGACCAAATCATTTTTAAACCTCCCTCGTGCACTCTAATTGTACCATGGGAGTCTGACAGCCTGATGAATACTGGGTCAAAACTGTGCAGAATGCACAGTGTTTAGGTGACTGAGAAGGTAATCATAAAAACAGCATGGAAATTACAAGGGGAAAAAAAGGTCTTTAGTTCCGACTACAGGAAATACAGACCAGTAACAGAGTTCGTCCTGAAATTCAGCTCTCAGGCCAGCAAGCAGAATCAAGGGTAATAGAAATCAGATACCTGTTCAGACTGGCAGAACACAAAGGGGCCAATGCAGAAGGTCGTACTTAACACAGCTCCTTACTGTCATACTGAAATGGAATGAAGTACTGTCTCCAACATCTCATGAAGTGTAAGTCTTTCCTCCATTTCTGTTTTGCTGTTTTTTTCTGTTCACCTATTGTGGCTGTCTCTTAACTTTTGGATTCCCATTTGATAACTGCATATAGGAGCATACGTACTCCTACGTTGATGTTAAAGGAGGACCTCAATGCTCCAAACATTTCCCCCCATGGAATCCACTGTGCAGTTTTTCCTCTTTTCCTCTTTAAAGCCATGGCTTTAGGTACTCAAGAGGAAGGCAGGAGAAAGGTACCATGGAATTAGCCCCATTAGCGTATCATGAAAGCTGTGACTCATCATATAATCCTGCTGTAAGAGAGGGAGGTCTCTCAACTGATGAGACTACATTTCATTTTCAAAAGTCTTACCCTTCTAAAATAGAGTAACAAATCCTCAAAAGATGAGTAAAAACAAGTGGGCACAAAATCCAAGTATAAAAGGTGCGTAAGTTGTGGAAAAAAAAAAAAACAACAACAAAGAAACACCTGCAGTGCCACAGAACAAGAGCTACAGTGCCCTTCCTTTGGAAAAAATTACCCAAAGCTCCACAGTTTAGACTCCTTGCCTATTTCCAGTGTGAGAAACCAGCAGAAGCTGAGTTTTCTTGCTTTCATTTCAGCACGCTGCAGTTTGCAGGGCAGCTCCACCAGCCTGTTGTGAGCAACCTTCCATGTCTCGGCTGCTGATAGATCTCTACTACTTCAGCTGTCACAAAAGCCTCTGAAAGCCACACTGATTCCTCTGCCACATCAGATAATAAAAATACATCAGTCTCCTCCTGAATTCACTTAGATTTGAGCACAATTTGTTTCTAATCTGTTTTCTGCCACCAGCTTTCTACCATTTTAGCACTAATTGTCTATGGATACTGTAAATCATATTCACTGCCTTGGCAAAGGAGAAACAAGGGTGCAAAAGAAGCCTAAAATCAAAACTAATTCACTCTGGAGTCCTGTCAATGTCACAATGGGAGGTTTTGCAGTTAAATAGCGTGGCTTTAAGTTTAAAGCAGTACAAATCTGTTTGTTGGGTTTTTTTCCTCCATATAATATAACAGTACAATAAAATGAGGAGCAAAACCATCAGTTTGTTCTCCCTGGATATCCATTATGTCTGATCTTTTTTGTGCAGTACCTGGCTATTAAGAGTGGAAACTCCGTTTTCAACTTCTGCAACATTAACAAAAATGAAACAAACAACTCATTAAGGTTACTGACTCTTTACTTACCACATTCTGGAACTGAAAGGAAGGACAGAACTGTAACAATAATATTGAAAGCACTATATTCCATACTTCGGAAACTGAAAAGAGAACAGCTCTAAAATCTGACCGTGTCACACAAGTGAAAAAATGTGTGTGTACTTACTACTCAGCTGGCAAAGAAGCTGCTTGTGTGAATGCCAAAGAAAATTAAATAATATTCGTTTGGAAGCCATTCAGGACTTAGTTTCACATGATTATGATGAATTAAATGCAGCCAGGATTCACAGCATCAAAGTACTCAATCAGAATAAAACAATGAGAAAATAGGCAGGCGAGCTTGATGATTTCAATATAAACAATTATATCAGAGAGTAAATAATTTTCAGTGACACAGCCAGGGAAAATAGGTGAAACCCCACATTATGCATTTTACCTTTTGGTGTTTTTGCACTTATTCTAGTGCAAATACCACTGTTTGAAAGTATTTAATACCACATTAAAAATTGGAGTGGAGTTGATTGACAGAGAAGGACAGGGATTAAAATCCCCAAGGTTTACTAGCCTAAAGGCAGTCATGACAAACTGCTGCCAGTTGCCCAGAGCCTGCACAGCTACTCGAGCACACAACCCTCAAAACAGTCGTATGTGGCTGAGGACAATCCCCGCTGTGCAGAGCTGAATTTCAAACTGGGCTCAAGAGAAGGGAAAACATCAACACAATCACACACCAGTCACTCACATCTTACATTCATTATCAGGTTTTTCAAAGGAATCCCCAAGGTGGCTATATTTCACAGAACTGAAGATTTAAAAGAAAGGAAAGGAAAGAAAAGAAAAACAAAGCAACCCCCTCCATTCAAAAGTGTAGTTATGCTATTTTATACAAGCACAATAAGTCATGAAATAAAACTGCTTAAAGTAGATTATAAGGGAAAAAAAGGTTTTTAGAAAGAGAAGAACAATACTAACAGACCAGATAACTGAAAAATTAAAAATTACAAGAATAACACTGCTACCAGACAAACTAATGCCATTCAATACATAAGCAAATAGAATTCAGCTGAGAATCTTCTATGAATCTTACCCTACAGGAAAACCTGCAAAGAGATTTGGACTCACTACACAGAGAGCACAGCTACCTGTCTTGTCCTCTCTGCTGTGAAAAGTCTACATATCACTGCAGCTAAATGCACTGTATCAGCAGTAGGATGTAATATGTTAACATGCTCCAATTCCCAGTAGTTCAGCAGAACTGATGTGTGAATAAATTTCAACTCTGTACATTGGGATGATTAATAGAGTCTAGAAACATAAAATACACAGTTGGAAAAATCTTTCCGAATTGAGAGGACAGTGTAGACAGGAAGACGCCTTAAATGATCTATTTGCGTGTCAATGGTAATTACTGAATTTTTTTTAGCTTTCTGGTGTCAGATTGAAATTTTATTTACAGTGGTACCCCAGAAAGAAAAGGGGTGAGAAAAGATTACTACACACTTCAGAAGAATTTCAGTGATCGTGTACAGCCTATTTCTCTGAGAAAGCCCACAGTAGTCAAATAAGACTACCACTAGCTCTTGCAAATAGAAGGCAAGCCAAATAAATACACATCTGTGACTGATACTTCAGTGCTATGCATGAGAACAGAAGTACAGCCTTGGAGCTGCTGTTTGCTTTCCCTTTATTTTACTGCGAGGCATGAGCAGCCCAGCTACAGCTCTGCACTGTCCTTGTGAGAACCTTCCCTCTGCATTGCCCTTTCTCACCAGTGGGAAGTATTTCAGAAACAAAGCTCAGATTTAAACGATTAAACAGATCAGACTGGTTAGCGAGACCGACTGCTGCCAGCAGTGTAACTGTCACTACTCAAATCTATGAATCGCCCGTCACTCTCACAAAGGACACAACCAGGGTCTGTCGGTTGCCACATTTCAGGCACAGATGGGAAAGCTCCCTCCTTCTGCTAATTGACTGGGAAGAAAACTCATTAAGTAGCATTTTTCACCTGTCACAGTCCACGAGCAAACTCAGCAGCCCTCTCAGCTGCCCACCTGTTGGGGAGGGCATGGCTGACGCTATGATGGCTTCTCTCCTGCTACCAAACAAATGCCCTGTTGCTTGACACGAAGAACAATACATCTTCCCTCTGACAATTAAGGCCCTGTAAATCACAATGTCACATGCATCGTTAAGTTCCATCTCCACCAGATAAAGTATTCTAAACCCTGATTTTCATAGGCAGTAAATAAGAAATAAGCTCGAATACAAGCTCTGCATTTTGCTGAGGCTTTTTTCCCTTCCCTCTTTTAAAGCACTGTCAGCACACTGAAGCCCTATGAAAAGGCATTTTTTAAAAAAAAAAAAAAAGAAAGAAAATGCTTGAATTGTTTTAGTGTGACTTTTGTCTTTTTCATAAAGCAGGCCCATCACTATTATTAGGACTTAACAGAAAGGAATGTAGAAGTTAATACTGAAACATTTTATTTCTGTTTTGTGCTCTATTTTCTTAGCACGCTTAATTTCACAGCAACATAATTTTGCTAAGTCAAACAATCCAAAGGCATCTATGACAACAGCAAAAATCCATGCTCAGCCATCAAATCCTTAATTTCCGCACTACGCTAATAATAAACAGAATTTGGTTTGTGGCATTTGCTGAAATGGTTAAAGTAGATCCTAGACACCTGTGTTTCTTCACCGGGTTGTAAAAATGAACAGCAGACTTAAAGGGCACCACACCTAAAAATACTGAGTGATATGTTAGGTCCAAATAGAGCAGATATACTTTACAAAAAAAACCTACCATCATAATTGTACATTCTCTCATGTAAACAACGCCAGGAAAAATAAAACAGGACAAAACTAGAGCTAGAAATAGTCACAAGAAATAGTAGAAGAATCAGCAAGAACATACTGAAGTTGCAATAGAGGAACACTGTGAGAAAGGTCAGTCTCCTTCTCTGGAGGCATCCAAGACCCGCTTGGATGCTTACCTGTGCAACCTGGTCTAGGGAGCCTGCTTTGGCAGTTGGGTTGGACTAAATGATCTCTAGAGGTCCCTTCCAGCCCCTGCAATTCTGTGATTCTGTGAAAGGCTTTGGGCAATCTCAGAAGCTCCCTACCACAAACCCTGAAAATAAAGTGCTAAAGAAAATTCCACCAGTCCCCCATCAATAGCATCAGCAAAGCGGGAGACTGGGCATAAGGTGAATCTGCAGTCAAAACTTCTCCCACTGCTGCCCTTCTCCCACCACCCTGAAGAAAAAGATCTTCCTCCCCCCACCAACCTCCCCCAGTACTTGCCCAAACCATTGTACATCACAGCTGGTCTCTCCCGCACACAGACCTGTCCTTGTGTGTTAAATTAACAGAGTTGTAGGAAGAAAAGAACTTTACTTCAAACATGTGCTGCTTTCAAGAGCTGCTTAATGTCCCATATGTTTTAAGATCTGCATGCCAGCTCCAAACCACAATAGAATTTTCTCTCATAAGCACTGAAAAAGATTTTTCAGGACAGTGACACTGAAATTGAAAGAACAACCAAGAAAAACTGTTCCAAAATAAATTCTTTTGCAATAACAGGTGCCATGTGACATGAGTTTTAAAAGAGCTGGTCCCAAGACTTCAGACTCTTTTCTGTTTCAATGTTTTTTTCTGCCTTGCCCTACTTATCCTTCTTGCTAACAAGGGCTAGTTTACGTTCTGTCTAGTCATGGGGCAAGATCTTGCTGTAGAAAACAGAATGCACAACACAAAAAGAACCCTTCCCTTTAAATATTATCTAGAGAAAAGGAGGGGCAGATGGATGAGAGAGATGGAAGTCCAATAAACAAAAGAAGTTCAGGGGAAGCAGTACTGATCAGCCCAACAGACACCTAGCAGGTTCATTTTCCATAAAGGAGGGATGTGAAGGAGAGCAGGGAAACAGTTCTGCAGAGCTTCACAATGAACTCCAGCCAAGTATGGAAAGTCACACATGAGAAACTGCTACAGGTGCTCATGTGAGGATCTCATACGTGGGCACTGCGGATAGATCATTGCGGATGGATCATAGGTGTACTTGAGGGAGAAGATGACCTCCCCAGGAGCAGTTTCACATTAGACACAGTCAGTGCAACAGCAGTGCCGAATGGGAGCAAAGCCAAGCAAGGCAAATGGAGAAGGCTAAGTGCCTAAAAAAAGAAAAAAAAGATGCAGAATGTGCATTAATTTTGTCCCACTTCTTTCTGCCGGCTCCAGAAGCTGCTGAAGAAACACTGATGGAAAACAAATAAGCAAAACATGAAGAGATATCCCTTGTTTCCAAAAATGTTATTTGTTAATTCACACTTCACTGTTTGTTCACAGGGTAGAGTCCAGGCCTAAGCTGCTTTCCCTCTTCTGAAATTTCTTTCCATGAGACACGATGGTAACAATCATCAGGTTAGATGAAGTTTGCTGCATAGACAGAATTTGCCTGTTTTTCTACTTTGTGTCCTACATGAACTGAAAATACTCCAAAGAAAATCATTGTGTAAGCCCCTTGCTTTGGTTAAGCTTTGTGAAGATTACCACAATGTTACAAAACATCTGAAAAGAATGCAAACAAAACCCCATATTGTTAAAAGTTATTTGGTCACTGCCATCCTATTTGAAACGCCTTTTTTGCCCCTTCCTTGCTTCAGATGGAGCAGTCCCATTATACGTTCAGATGTCAAACATGGTTAGTGAATACAATACTGTCAAGACTATTGCAGACAAAGAATTTTTTTTCCATAATGTGTTTTGTTTGTACAAAGAACTGTGCCAGGGATCTGCCATGTTATATCATATCCTTCAATGAAAGTAATTTACAAGGAAAATGAATCATAGGCAAGGCAAAGAAGATATCAACTATTTCTATATCCACCCTGTTCCTTCCTGTATCTGCGCATGGAAAAAACAAGCAACAGAAGTACAATAGACTAACCCCTCAAATCTGCTATAATATCATTGAAGTCAGTGATGTTGCAGCATGAATGAATTTGACACAGCATCAATTTAACTTTTAGGAATGCTGAAGCCAATCCTGGCACGCAAAGGTCTGCCAATTATTTGGCAAGATGAAAATTTAGCTTTGGTGTTGAAGCACATTATAACACTTCCGTGGAATTTGCAAGTAAGCTTGAGGCAGCACATCACATACTTAATATCAATGGTGCAGAAGAACAAGGCAGTAATTGCTATAAAAAAAACTGCATGAAGGGTTTAACAGAAACAGCAATGTACTGCCACAGCCAAACAAAACTCAGTCATTTCCTACATCCAGCACGCAGATTATAGCATCAGAAGGGCAATGTCATAGTTATGACTGAGGAGTTACTTTTAACATTAGTCTTCATGTCAAGCATTTTCATACATTTTCTTAGGAAGATCATTCTTCAGGACAAAATTTCTCATTCTTCAATTATTCCTATGACTTTGGAGGGTATTTGTCATTCTTGTAAAATTGTATATTTAAAAAAAAAAAAAAAGGAAATCATACACCCAAGCATAAAAATCCTCAATCATCAGTTTCAAGACTACACAAACTCTTTTTTACTTCCCACTTCAGTATCTCAAAAGTAACATTTTAGACTGCCCACCAGCATTATTTACCACTTATTTAAGTTCTTTACTATGAGAGTGGTGAGGTGCTGGAACAGGCTGCCCAGAGAGATTGTGGATGCCCCATCCCTGGAGACATTCAAGGCCAGGTTGGATGGGACCCTGGGCAGCCTGGTCTAGTATTAAATGGGGAGGCCTGTGGCAGGGGGGTTGGAGATTCATGATCCTTGAGGTCCCTTCCAACCCTGGTGATTCTGTGATTCTCCTATTTGATCTTCATTAGAAAGATGTCCCACATACCAAAATATGCATAACTCCTCTTTGATTCATCTTTTCTGCAGTGTCTCTCTAGTAAAATGCATATTGCCACTGAAGCAAGGGATTCTTCATACCTCACAAGAAGACACAGCGAGAGAGGGCACAAACACTGCTGCAAAAAGGTGATGAGATGCATGTAGGACCAAAGACAGACAAATGATGAGAAATGAAAATTTCTCCTTTCTGGAATACTTAAAGATTTGTGTTCCTGTAATGAGCAGCAACAGTATATATAGGGAGATAGATATAAAATATAAAATATATAAAAATATGTTTAAAATATATAAAATATATCTAAATAAAAATATTTTATATATATTCATATGTATATACATATTTATTTATTTTTCACTTCTGTGAAGACCATATGGATTCCCCATCCCATATCCACTGCTCACATATTCCCATTTTCAGCATACTGAAATGAACTCTATCTTGATGTAGGTAATACCTACTGTTTTAATTTGGTTTCAGAACAATTGTATGTCAAATGCATTCAAAGCTTTATAAATCTAAATGTACATTTGAACCATCTCTGAAAATACCGTGCCTGGTAGTGCCATTATTTAACATTTGTACATAGCACTGTAGTGGAGTGTAATAACTGCATCCCTGAATTACTTTCCACAAGTGTAATCTGTAGTCAAAATAATAGTAAATACATTCCTTCTAGATCTCAGTTGAAATATGAGCTACCAAAAGCATAATTCCAAAGCATAGCACTGTTTTCAGAAACTCACCATATACTCAGACATGAAGAAATGAAGGCGGACAGCCAATGTTTACCGAAGAGAAATAAGGAACAGTATCTAAATCAACTCCAAGTTTGTGTGTCAGAACAACACACTCAAACATCTTCAACTAGAAATGCTGGTGATTATTTTTACCCGAATAACATTGCCATATGTGCACGTGCAAAAGAGTGAGAGGTACTGAGAATACAGTTTTCTATTTTTACGTTTTCTTCAACTGGTACGATGATGTTCAGTATCATCCTTTTTATTCCCTCGATACGCTGGCAGCACACTTGTGAGTTGCATTTAGATTGTCTTTTATGAAGATCAAACCAGCTTTTAAAGGTTTAATAAGCTGCTTCATGACTTTTCCTTTCTGCGTACAAAACCATTTGTTCTTCAGCAGAAAACAAGTTCCTTTTTCTTAAGAGGCCATTAAGAAACTCAGCCTACTAAATCTTTAAAAAATAAATTTAATTGATTTTAATTAAAATACTGTCCTACATATTACTTAGCCATGACTTTTGCTGCATTACGAGCAGTAACTTCACTTTAATGAAACATAGCATGTACATCTGCTGAAGTGATAACGAGGGCACATATATTTTATCCCTTAGAAATAGTTATGTATTCCTCACTAGATTTTTTTCCCAGAACACACACAGAGCTAATCTTTACCTCTCTGAACTCCTTATGGTGTTCTCTTCTACACTCTTTTACCATCACCCTGGGTTACCAGAATGATGTATTTTTCATATTCACTGTATTTATCTCTTTTATGCTCAGGATATTAGCATTATTTAACATCAAATGGAACATTATTACATAGCATGTTAGGCATAAAGCCAGTGTCTGTCTACTTACAGGTGAGTGAAAACCACTAGCAAAATTATATTGCCTTTAGTCTAAGATAATCATCCAGAAAAATAGTTTTGACCTACTTAGTTCATTAATCCTAATCAGCCTCACTGCTAAATTCTTTCATAGAGGACTAAAATCCCATGTTTAAGTAGTATTCTCTATGGGATAACGTCCTCCCATGTAGATTTATGCAACTAACTCTAAGAACACCAAAGGTCTCATGGACCTCAGCTCAGAATTAAGCAGCTACACTGCTCTGTACTGTTAATAACTCCACACCAGTAGATGCAGACCTGTACTGTAGGCTCTCATTTATACATAACATAAGAATCCCATCATTGCATTTGAGCATTAGTATTATGCAAAAATCAAGCATAAGACCAAAACCCAATAAAGATTTCCAACAGGATTCTCTTACTTCTTTATGCTTACAAATTGAAAAATTGTAGATTTGGAAAAAGAACCTTTCCAGTCTAGCCTGGCTTTTGGTTGTGGATCAAACTATTTTACTCTTACCCCCTTTACTCCCTGTACTCCTCCACCCCTACTGCCCTCTCCCCTTACTAAAAAGCAAAGAGGTGGTCTGGTTAAAATATAGCTACTTAAAAACAGGCTATTGTTTCCTTGCAGCTCTGAGACCACCCACATTTACCGTATTGAATCTTCTTTGCACTAGACAGATTAGACTAATGCTGCAGCTCTCTCTGGCCCACAAAGACCTGCTACTCTGCAATATATTTATCACTGTTTGCCACCATCACTGCATAAACAGAGCATTGCGTGCTGGCTAAATGCAGACACAGACACTGAGCTAGAAACACTGCAAAATCATAGGCATTTGGTGAGGGGCACAGGAGAGCATGTTTAAAAATAGGCAATCTTTGCCTTTTAGGGAATGCATCTAAAGTCTTTTATTTTCTTTATACATCTAGAGTCGTGACTTCTGTATTTTCCAGCTGGGTGTTTAATTAAAATGAAAAAAAAAAAAAAAGAAAAGGAAGTTATCACAATAACCTAATTCCAAGCCCTAAGACTTATAAAAAAATAGCCTAAAGGACTCAAGTTACAATTTGTCCTAAGTTAGGGAGGTTCATTGGGAATCAGAAAACAAGACAGACATAAATAGAACTGTATTGACTCTTTCAGCTCATGATGCTTCAGCTCCCCACCTAGAAACCAGCATAAAATATTGTTACTGATTTCCACTGTGTTTTGAAAGCCACAAATTATAGACAGAAAATAATAAAGACTATTGTGAAAATGAAGTGAAGCATCACACAAGGGTAGAAATTACTCAGGGGAAGGATTTATCTACCTAGTCTTGGCCACCAAAAAAAAAAAAAAAAAAAAGAAAAAAAAAAAGAAAAAAAAAGACCACAAACTCTTTGAAAGGGTTGGGAGCATCTTTGGAGGTAGGTATGAAAAAAAATGCTGTTTGAAGATGCTCAAGAGGCCTGTCCATACAGTTAGATTTAGGCAACTCGAAATTCATACTAGTGTTGACGGTTTACGGGCCTAGCGGGGTGGAGGGATTTCGCAAAATCCGCACCTCCGGAAAAGGGAAACAGGGGACCCCAAAATAATTAAAAACAGTGGGAACAATCTGAGGAGAAACAAACTAAATATGGTATCGGAATGCAAGATAACACACTATAATACAATATAATTAGAAGTGAAGCTAATAAATCAAATATAATGAGAGAGAGAGATTGTCCGAAAGCTGGATAGGCCTCACCATAACGCTGAGGTGAGATGCGCAGTCCGGTCAAGCAGCAGGGAGAGAGCCTGATGAAGAAGAGCCAGTCAGATGACCTACCAAGGCCTTATATCTGTTCCCCCTGAGCAGAAATGATAAAAGCGCAGCGAACAGACTTCTGGGGAATGTAGTTGTTCTTCTCTTTGGGGACAGCTTCCCAGAACACTTTAACTCCCAGTGTACTACATGATGTTATGATGAGGAATACTGATAACCAAAAATCAATCACAACGAAATAAAGCAAAAGTTATATGCATACAAGTATGTTATGCACTTATCCTTCGGTCAAAGCATCACACAGGCACCAGTTTTGTACTTCATTTCATCACAGCTAGCATAATCAATTTCTGCTGTGATCAGCTGTACATATTCTTTGCTAGTTATGAACTCGCAACCTCACACTTCATGAAACTGGTAATGAAAATACACTATCAGCAGCTGCTCAACAGTGAAGGCAAAGGACTGTCCAAAAGAACCACTGAGAGGGCACTTCAGTAATGACAGATATCAAGGAACATGTGAAGATAAAGTTACAGGTAAATTGAAGATGTCATTTACTATATCTAAATATCTAGCACCAACACAGAGTTAGACTTAAAATCACAAAAAAGAAGTGTGCCCTAGGCTCTGTTACTAATAACCCACAACATAAATGGATGTGGGTTATGTTTTTAAATATATTAGAACATGCATTTTTTTAAATCATGAAAACATCAGACTGAAAATTCTTGCTCTATTGCTACTGATATTTAAAGTGACTTATAAGTAAAATGTTGCCCCTTAGATGTCGGCTTGTGTTCAAAATTTCCCATTCTGAGTCCTTGCAAAACCACACAAGTCTGTATGTGCAGCTCTTGGAAACAGTCTGCGTGTTCTTTCTTTCCATTACTGCCAGCATGAATGTGATAAACTGCAACACAGACCACATAATCGTAGCCGGGTCAGTGTTTTCGGAGAAGTATACTGAGACAGGATGAGTGACAATCACACGGGCCCTAATACAGGAAATTCCAAAGAGGTATGAGGAAACAAGTTTTCATAAGGAAAACAGTCTAGTACTGAAACAGAAGCCTCATCAAGCTGTTCAGTGTTCGTTGTTGAAGATGCTTAGAACAAGACTGGACAAGGCCTTGTGCAACTTTGTCTAATTTGGTCCACTATGGAGTAGAGCATTGGGCCTGCATCTCCAGAGGTTCCTCCGAACCTAAAAACTTCCCTGACTCTAAACCACCTTTCAATATTTTTGCTTTTTAAATGGCTACTACTCTTTCTAAGCCATTTAAAACAACGACTAGATAGTATTCTCAGTGTTTCCATCATACATATTTCCCCAGGAGCTATATATCTGCTTTACAGGTGGGGAAATAACCTATTCTCCAGAGACCTGGGAAGCTGCCTTGAAGTTCTTAAGCATGCTACACAAAAAAGTGATTTCTTTCTCATAGCCTTGGCTTGCTCCCTCTGCCCTCCATCACTACACCCAGCTGTGGCTTATAACTGGCTTTCTGGCATTAGCTCTCTTTGATAACTACATCCTATTTCTGCAGAGCTACAGTTTTTAATGAGGTTTGCTATTGCACAGTTCCACAGAGTTTTGAATCCCTCTACACACATACACACAAAGTTGTTTGTGCTTCTGTAACTCAAGTTTAACTGCTCAGTGCTGTTCATTTGGATGATCTATTCCCAAAAATAGATCCCTTAAAATATATTGGCATGTAATAATATATAAATAAATAATTGAGGTAGTTGGTTGGTAGGTTACCTACCATAGTGGTGGCTACATTGGCCTACACTGATTCTTCCAATAAAATAATACACGCATCCAGAATCTATGGGAAATTCTGGAACACTTGATTTGCCTATAATTCAGTAATATAGAAAGAAGAAGAAGCTTAAGTGGACACTAATAACTGCATCAGATCACAGTAAGGGCCAAATAGTAAAATAGTCTTCATCATCATAATTAATACTATGCTCCAGCTACTGAATTTTTGCATGCTTCAGGGAAGCAACAATAGCTGTAACAATAAATACCCCAAACTTAGCTGCTTCTGTTTGGATGAACAGGGAAATACAAAAGAAGCTAAAGGGAAAACTGAGTGATAATAAGCAAATTTAAACCACGAAGAAATGCTCAAGTGGACAGGTGGCTGTTGCTTTCAAAATATTTTTAAGGCTAGAGCATATACAAACATATTCAAATATTTATGACTTTGTCAACTGAGACTTAGCAGTCCTTTCATGTAATTTATAATGATTTCTTCTTTCATCTAAGAACTATAGCCTTACCATACTTTTCCTGCTTTCACATTTCCTAATACAAAAAGTTAGCTTAATACAATATTAATGTTGTTCCGAGATGAAAGCAGTTTTGTTGCCACACAGTTTCAGGGTTTTTTTCTTCCTAGCTATGGATAAAATGTCTAAAATCCAAATACGGCCTCAAGCCAAAAGTTTATGAAAAAATAAATCCTAAAATCAGATGAAACATTTCATTCTGGTACCTGCAATCTGTATTACCGGAAATTATAAATAAATAAATAAATAAAATATTTTGCCAGTGATGAACAAAAGCCTGCATGCCCCATTTGCAAAAATCTGCACCAGAGAAGGTAACCCACTGCTTCAAGGCTGCCATGAATGGTGTCATTGCCCATTGCCAATAATGATGCGACCCAGGAAACTGCCACCTTCAGTCTTGTGTTGGTTCAACAGGTCCTGACTAACTTGCATACAGTGTTCTTTCTGCTCCTGTGTGAGACCCACCTGACATTAACTTTGTGATATTCCAATGTTACCCCCATGCAGTGCATCGAAACCAGCATTCAGCTCTGTGCACAGTTCTCTGGTCATAATCCACCGATCTGCATGGATGAGCTGACAGAGATGCTCTTCATTTCATGGTATGACAGCTGTGCATGGGCATCCAGAATGTTGCATGTCTTTCACATCACTGTCACCACTGCTGAAATGCAACACCGACTCACCGGCTACCTCACTGTGCTCACATCCACTGTTTGGTCTCTATAAATGTTCAGGAAGCATCAATGAATGTCAATAGGTGCCATTCTTTCCACACAGAGACATTCAGTTCCACACCTCTGCTTCATACACACTACCATGTCAGACATCATTTTGTCAGACTTCCCCTCTGCTGCCATCTGTCACATGGCAAACAAAAGATAATGGAATACTGGAGGGAAGCTTCAACCTCTACTGCCGTACAACCAACATCCACCTCTGACATCATGAGCCAAAAGAATAAATAGGAGGCATTTCTTTTGGAGCAGTCCTTGTGCTATGCCTCTCATATAAAGAGATCTAATCATCCTCTAAAGGAAAGAGAGTGAACAGAACACATAGCCTAAAATGAAGAGTATAAATAAGGTATTTAGTTCAGAGAAATGCTCTTTGCTTCAGGAGTCAGAGAAATAGTTCCAGTTCTTCTGTTTGAGTCAATATCACAACAATTTCAGAACTTCAAAAACATTTCAAAGCAGGAAATTCCTGACCACTTCCTAGTAAGGCTTAAGCCAGGAAAATTCTGGTGTCACTTGCTGCTCTGCCTGACCTTCGCTTGTATGACTGAGTACTCCTACTACAGAACCACAATATAGAGACAGCATTCTGAACTCAACTGTATTAGAAACTGCAGTGAGCTGTGAAGTACATTTTAGGAGCTTACACAGAATGAATTAAATAAACAGTTGTCAGCAAACCAGAAGAATTTAAAAGAAAAGACAACCTACCTGCACATAGGTGTAAAAAGCAGTATTACCTTATTATTTGATTTTTAATTCATTGATTTTATCTATACAGAGATTATTTGAAAAATGAGTGAAAAGCTAGCGAGCTTCTTTCATACACTCTGGATTGTTGGAGTTTATCTCACACTGAACCATGCACAGTAATCATGAAATACAACAGAAATGGATGTTGCAGATCTGTGGCTCAGCAGTGAATGAATTATTCTGTCCCTGAATCCCCACATTTAATCTTCAGATGAGTTACAGCTGGTCTCAAGATTTACTATTAATTCTTCAGATGTATAGGATTCAAGAGCTACTGTGTTTAGAGAGGATCATCTGAAAAAGTAAAATCTTTGGCTTCTTTGACCGCTGTGTTATACATAGAGAAGTTAGCACATGCTGCTGCTTTTGTTCTGGTGCAAATTTTTTTGCAGTTTTTAGATGTGGAAATGGCCTAAACTAATACTAATCATGAAACTGATGCATTTAGGTAGGCTTAAAATCCTTATTTACGATGGATTTATAGAGGTTATTTTCCTCTTAGACAGATTATAACACATTCTCTGGAGAGAAAGACACCCACACCAGGGTAAAATATCTTCTGGCTGGATTGCATCACCAAATGCCATCACAGCAGCCTTGTAGCCCTGGGATGTGAGCTGCTCTCCACATTCACAAGGAAAGGAAGCTCCCCACAGGGTACCTCAGAAGCCAACAGCTTGAATAAGCGGGTGCATAAGCATCAAAAATCTAAACTCTAGTTTATTGTTTTTTGAATTAATGAACCTTTGTATGCGTGTGCATGAGTGCAAAAAGCAGTTTCAATTAACTGCTGCCTCTCAGCTTAGATCAGTGCCATCTGCAAGGTAGAACATTTTCTTGGGTAGCCTGCACTAGCACATTCTCCAAAGGTAGGAAAATGATCTGTAACCTCTTCTGTCCTTGCTCACTCTTCCCAGGTGAGTCTGGGGAGAGAATCAGAAACGTAAAAGTATAAGAACTCATGGCTTGAGATTAAGACAGTTTATGAGGAAAAGCAGAGTAGCACTTGCAAATAAAGTACAACAAGGAATTCATTCACAACTTCTCTTCAGCATACCAGTTTTCAGCCACTTCCAGGAAAGCAGGGCTCATTGCATGTAAGTTTCTTGGGAGGACAAACGTCATCACTTTGAACATCCTCCTTCATCCTTCTTTACACTAGCTTTCATTGTCTGCATGATGCCTCCTTTTGGTCAGCCTGACTCAACTGTCCTGGCTGTGTCCCTCCCAGCTCCTTGTGCACCCCCAGCTCCTTGCTGGCAAGGCAGCACAAGAAGCGGAGAAGTCCATGGCTCTATGCAAGCTCTACTCTACAACAACTAAAGCATCGATGTGTTATAACCAGTATTCCAGTCAAAAATCCAAAACACAGCATTCATACAAGCCTCTATGAAGAGCATTAACTCTAGCCCACTCAGAGCCTCATGACAGATGGTTAAATATATCTTAAGAAAATAGCTAGTTTTAGACCCACTGGGGCTTGCTTGTGCCTCAGCTTTCGCTGGAAAGTGGAAACAGGAGTGAGAATACAAAAAAAGAGTTCATCAGTGAACACTTTGCATATGCACACAAACAAATTCAAGATGCTCCAAAATGTCCAAGACCAATAGAGGATATTTTCTAACTCATCATAACCCACAGGAGAACCTTTTGCATATTTCAAGTACATTACACACTCTCCAGCGATTCCCAAACATTCTTTCACCTGCAGTCATGGAACAATAGGAACCTGAGGCCCAAGGTTGTACAACTTATCTACAGGTCCTCTAGGTCACAGCAAGAACCTTCCTCACCAATCTCCTCAGGTTATACCTGAGGTGTTTGGTAGCTTTAGAGATTTACTTATGTCTTAGTTATCAATTTTTTAACAGATAGAACAACAGAACGAAACAAAAGATCAGCCTTTAAAGAAACTTCATGTTCTAGAGGAAAAAGCTTTCTTGATACATGACCATCCTCTGTCATTTGCTTTCATTGCTTCATTTTGTCAATAAAGCTGTTGTTCTGGCATTGCAGCACTATTTCATAGCACTACTTAGAATAATGGAGAAATTAACTTCAATTATGTAAAACTACTAATAATGAACTTCTGTCCCATCTAGTTTTATAGCAGAACAAGAACAGCATCAATGGCTCCACAAGTTTATTGAAATAGAGGCTCATTACAGGGGTGTTCAAAGAGAATAACATGCCATACTCCCATTATTTCCCTACCAGGTTATCCCCTTAGAAAAACAAGCAAACAGACAAACAAACCACCTATTCTGCATTTCCAGAACTTCTGAGGGGAGGGGCTAGGTGTCATTTTGGGGAGCTCTTTCCCCTGAGCTTAACTATAGTGAGGATAAAATAAATAGTTTAAACCGCTGAATAGCAATTTCAACAGAATTGCCAGTTCATGTGAATTATCTACCCCCTGTGGCATGTTTACTAACCAATCAAAGTATTTTTTTCAGACAAAGCAATGCAATAAATTTAAATGAAAATAAGGACAACTGCAACACAAGACACATAATAAGAGATTTGTGCACAGCATGGAAAGTATCTAATAAGTAAGAAAATTATGTTCATGGTTTACAGTGCTGAATTTTCAAAGTAATAAAGTGTGTTTATCACTTCCTACAATACAGTTATTTCCAACAACTTAATGAAAAAACTCCAGTTATAACTGCTAGTTGCTGTTGGACTCACTGGGAATAAAAAATTAATCTAGGCAAAGTATCTGAAAAAAAATATGCTATTGTGTCATATCTTTTATCACAGTCTTAATCGCTAAGAACACTTACTGAAACATACATTACAATCCTGCAAGAAAATTTCTTTCAGTAAATTCTGGGTTCTACCAGAAGGACAGATGAAGTATAATATCATTGTCAGCAAAAGTTACAGGACAAGGCACAAATACCAGTAGAACAAAAGTATTTATAAATACCCTGCAAAATAACTTTACCTGCCCTCAACAAACTAATGTTAAAGATCTCATTATTAGCATACCTTAAAAGTTTTCCTCTTGGTTTTCTCCACACCTAGCACGCTATGAGAGTTTATGCACATACACCCCAACACAGGGTAGACAGTATTGAATAAAATGCCTCTGCATCTTCTTCTAAAGAGTACAGTCCTTTGGTCTGTTTTGTTGTTTTTTTCCCCACTAAAGCTATCTTACAAATTAATAGAAATCACCTTCCCAAAACCCCCTGCTGATAATTTCTGATAAGATATCTGTGATAGTCCTGGAACCTTTCTATACAGTTCTTTCCTCTAGCTTAATCATTTCATATATTTACGTAAGAATCTGGACTGCCCTACTGAGAAAAGATAAAATAAGATTCAACTCCTCTTCAAATCTCATTTGCCACCTGCTGACAAAGGATGCACTGGTACCTGACAGAACCTACCTGCTGCCACAGCAAGGAAGCTGGGTCTCCATACACCTTTTTGTGATCCTTTGTGCTTACAGCCAATGTGAGCAACTGCCTACAGCAGCAGATTGCTGGGGACTGCAAAACAGCTCTGGCCCTGCTGCCTCCTTTCTGTGCCTGTTCTGCAAGAAGCAGGACTGGTTGGTGGAGATGCTGAGGAAAGGCACCGTGCATGGAGTTACTCCAGCCTACAGCAAATAAACAGTCTAGCTTAAGACTATCTCTGTTTCTCCAGCAACACCACTCCCATCTTGATGGAGAAGTGTTCAGTTTTGCTTAGAGATACCCAGAGAAACCTGATGAACTTAGCACGTCCTTCAGCAGATCCAGATAGGCCTACCACATGGCTTCCCTCCTACTGGCTACCTGTACTCACCTGACAGGCCTCACATAGCTGGCTCTGCCAAGTCAAGCTTCCTGTAGCTGTGAGAAGTGACCAACTGCAGTCTTCTAAAGCACAAGTGGCATTCCCACTGTTGGCTAGAAAGATTCCAAAGATTTCCTGCATTAAATCATCTACAATGCAAAGACTGCTGTCTGAAGGTAATGTAGGAAAGCTCATCAGACAAACCCATCCAGGACCCTCATCTGATTCTCCACTTTCCCTCAATGAAATAATTCCTCTTTCTCAAATTGCCCTTTTCCCTTTGCTCTTCACTGCATAGCCATCTTTGGCTGTCCATTCTCCACTGACTGTTCTCAGATGTTTATGCAGAAGCAGTTCACTTTCAGAAACTCGTTTTCATGACTACTTACTTCTCTTCCCTGCTAAATTGAAGTTTTGTATTCAGACAGAAAACCAATCAGCTAAAATATCCATACACCCAACTATGCAATCCAGGCTCACCATTTTAATTCAGTTTAAATTCACTACGTCTGGACCAAAACAAGGCTATTAAAATGAGGACATCATAAAAAAGCTAACCGTTACAAGAACTTGATTCGGCAACAGACAAAACCTTGAGGAGGTAACATGAGGAGGGAAGGGGTGAGGCATTACACACAGAGAAGCATCCAGCGATCTATGATGGCCCATACCTGATATGTGCTGTTCTGGTTTTGGGAAACAGGCAAACCTTGCCTACAAAAACGACTACAATTTTAAGTTCACTTTGCTCAAACAAAAGAGTAAGAGCAGATGACATCAATCTAAAATAGTAATGGAGTAGGTAAGTTAGGATCAGCCACCTGTCTAGCAATACAAGAACAAAGTTGTGCAAAGAAATTGCAGGCAAACAAATTCAGAAACAGAAAAGTTTTTGTTGTTTTACAATTAGAGATTAGATTGAAGTTCATTGCAACAGAAAGTGACAGCAAAAAAATTCTAAATTGAAGGATAAATCTACATTTTTGACAGCTGTACGTGACTTGCAGAGATGTCAAGGATACTTAGATATTGTGAAACAGACATAATGTTAAGAAGTGCTATTAGACTCTCACATGTTATTGTTTTCTATCATTCTGATTACAAATGTTTAAAGATAGAACAGTTGTGAAGAAGCTGCCCATGGTGCCATTTATAACATCTTCAGTTATTATCCAATGCTGTCAACTGCCCTGCCAGAGCCAGGACACCAGCAAAGGGACGTAGTATTCCTGCAAACAGAGGGCTCATTCCTCATCAATGAAGTTTTCCCATAGCCATAGTCTGCAAACTCAGTGATTCTCAAATAATTCGCAGTTCATAGACCACAATAACAACATGAAAAAAAAAAAGGCCACGATGGTGGAACTTGATTCACAAACACTAGAAGTTGGAAACCACAGATTTGCATGCTGTGCTCAATGAAGTATGCTGGATTTTGGTTTAAACATGAAATTATGGCATAGAAGGCAGAAAGGATATATTTTGGGGAAAATAATCCCACATTTTTAAATTACAAGCTTATTAAATATTTCTCAGCCTTAAAAAAAAAAAAAAGAAAGAAAGAAAAAAGGAGTATAATATCTTTGGCTTAAACATCATGACAGCTTTAGCTATCCAGTTAAAGCAGGAACTGTGTCATCCAAAGTGAAAATCAAGCCCAGAGCTGAAGTCATGAATTCTCCTTGGAATGGTAAGAATAAAAACAGATTACTGTTGGGGCCTGATTTGGGGGTTTTCTTTGTCTTTGTTTTGCTTTTATTTTTATTTTTTATTTGTTGTTGTTTGGTTGATTGGTTTGCTTCATTTTTAATTATTACTTTGCATGGAAGCTTCCAATTACATTGAGCTTCTTTTATAGATTGCAATTTGTTTGTAAATTACCCCCTACTACAGATATAAGAACTATGCCCAACAAACCATTTCCATTCAGAAATTGAATGAAAAATGAATGGTTTTGTTGTTTTTGTTTTGGTGTGGTTTTTTGGTTTTTTTTTTTTTTTTTTTTTTTTTTTTTGTATTATCAATAACATTTTCCTTGAATTTTAGCTGAAAACTCCTCAAATTCACAGAGAAAAGAGGTTAACTTCAATCTGGATAGCCTGCATTCTGGCTAACTAGCACAGATGGTAGTGTGGCTTAGAGCCCAGGATCTAGTTTGATTTGAGTTAGCACCTGCTTATTTTGTAGAGGGAATGCAAGTGCAATAACACTGAGAATACTCCAGTGCCCTCTGCGCAGACCCTGTTTGTCTCATAAGAAAGGCTAGTTTTACGCATCTGGCTGGGATAACCTCAGAGCATCTTAGGTCTGTGGGAGATGCATGTGCTCCATCCACATTATCAACAACAACAACTACATTTAAAGACAAACAGGTAAACTAAAGTTAAGGTTACAAACTTGAACATATAGTACCTGACATCTGTGTTTCCTGGTGCCATCGCCTTGGATGAACCGGTCTGCATCAATATATGGAAGGATTTCTAATCAACTCTGCGCATTACCATTCCTGTTGCTAGGGTATGGACACAGAGCTGATCACAAACATTTCTATGTTTCAAGTTGACACTCCACTCTACTATAATGAAAAACATTTGGAAAGGTAGCTAAGGCTGAATTTTCAGAAACGTTAAGGTACCACTTTGCTGACAACTGGGATGTGACTGACATCAGCCAGCTGGTCATCCCTATCTCTGAAAATGGCAGTAGGTGTTCAGCTGCATGTTTAGATGTGGACTGGGCTGGTAAGTGACTGGGAATATTACACCCATTTTACATGGCCTTCCCCATTTTACATGGCCAAGACATCTCGCAGCAGAAAGTTTCAGTCAATCCATGCTCGCCTAGAGGCTTTTCAAAATGGGCACACAGCTTTCCATGTACGTCCATTTCTCATCTGTAAAGTTCTATGTAGTGCATGCAGTGTTCAGCCTTATCAAAGAAACAAATTCAGTATCTTTTCTCTCTTTACTCTTTTTGTGACACCGGTGTGACTGCACGTGAACCTATTTCAGGTCCTTCAGTAGCTTTTAGGGAATAAACATACTAAAACCTTACCACATACTGCATCACTCTGACTTAAGCAAGAGAATGAAGTCATACCAACTATAAATTCATTAGAAAATGTAAAACCTAAGAAAACATAAAACTACTTAAACATCCATATCGTTTAATATGCTTATTAAAATAAACCATATACAGTAGTGTCTAGTTTTCAAACTAGTATTTACAGGTGACTTAACAGCTTCCACTCCATCACCCTGCTTTAATCTCCAGTTAAGTACAGTACCTCATGACCTCCAATAAGCTTGTCATTCCAAATATCTGGCAGGCCGGGAAGTTCTATTCTCTCATGCTTCATAAATATGGTGCCTGGAAACTCATTATTAAAACCATTTTTGTGAATGCTCAAGTTCTAATTCATGATTTCTCTAAAACTGTTTAATGAAACCAAGATGTCTAATAGTTAAGTTCTTCCAATGGGCATGAGCAACAGATCTCTCAGAACCTGTTAGAAGACGTGCCAACATTAGTTTCTTTCCTGTGTAATAGAAGCCACAGGAATCAAAGTTTCTGATCAAAGTCCAGCACCTCAGTACTGCCAAAAGCTGACAAGATCCTTTTCTCACTTTCCTGAAAACAGCTCAGTAATCACACTGAATTTTAATAGGATAACTATCTCTTGGACTCAGGCTGAACTTGGTTGTATTAAACCATGACTAAACCATATGACGGTTGCTACATACAGCATTACTTCATGTATTTATTTCTAAAGTGCACTGAGATTCTTACGAAACCTACTACCACAGTCCAGGTTTGGTTTTTACAAAGACATTTTTCCCCCCTCTGTCAAGAGACTTTATAGTAAGCATAAAGCAAAACATTCAAGCAGTAAAGTGACAATTCTGCTGTATTTGGTCAATGTCAGTCCAGAACATGTATAGCTAGATGTAGTGAATTTATTATTTCAAACAGTGTAATAGGGTGATTTCAACACTTGGGAACAATTTTTATGCCCCTCTGTCCCTCACATTCTGTAGAGTTGTGTACTGTAACCGCTCCTAACCCTTTCTTTTTCATGGCCACAGTTCCTTACAAATGATCGAACTAAAAGATTTCTGCACCAAGGTTTACTGATAAGAAGAAAGTCAGCACAGCTCTGGCAAAGCTTACTAACTCCTGTTTTGCACTGTAGCTCACTGGAAGCACATTGCCAGCTCACCGCTGAGGTACATCGCACTGGTGGAAGATTTAACCTGAGGCCGGATAAAGTCTTCAAAATGTGAAAGTGGTATAGAACTCTTAACAGAAACCAATCTTAGTGGATTTTATGTAATCAAAGCAAAACAGACTTCAGTATTCCACTCACTTTACTGGAGCTAGATAGGGAAGGAGGAACAACATGAACATCCCAATGAGTGGCTTTCCACATTCAAGCTGATGCTGTGCTTCCCACAGAGCAGAGGAAGAACCACACAGAAGCTGAGTAACTCAAGCCTCCTCTGAGTAATTCATATGGGACAAGTGCCATTTCAGTCAGGCAGCTTCCTTCATCAGCAAGCCACCAGATTTTCTTAACTAATTTCATGCCACTCAAGACCTTACAGAAAAGCTACGGCAGCTGTCAGTTCTCATACAAACACGTAAAGCTGCTTACCAGCTTTGAATGTACAGCTAACCTTTAGATGTTATTTAATTAGGTGCTTATTTAATCAGGTACACAGGAAGAAGCAACAGTTCAATACTTATGCATGGGTGTTGGTACTCATAGATTTCTTTTTGATGCTGATCTAATGCACAGTCATAGCAAATCCCCACAGTCTGCTGGTGCTTCAGTTACCAGAAGTAAGACACCAACCAAAATTTTTAATTAAGATTTGCAAAATACCTTGACAGACTTGTTTAAAAATTCTCCGGAATTACAAATCCCAGGGTAGTTAAGCTTGTAAGTTTCTGGCCACTGCAAAGGCAGCATGTTGAGTTTCATTCTGGAATTTGTGTGTACAAGAGTTCCACACAGTCACCAGCTTCAGCTTAAGAGTTCATGCTCTGTTCCTTGAGTGTGATTAGCTGTAACAATTACGCTGGCCAAATACATGTGCATTGGAAGGGGAGAAGCACATAGGAGGCACTACTTCAGGAGCAGCTCATTTATTTCTATGGAAATTAGAACAGATACACAAGAGCACAGTAACACTATCTGATAGTGTTTTGCAGCTGGGAATTTGCAGCTACAAAAATCTGGGAACCAGCAGGGAGAAGGAGGTGATTGTCTCCCTCTACTCAGCTCTTATGAGGCTCCATCTGGAGTACTGCATCCAGGCCTGGGGCCCCCAGAACAAGACAGAGAGCTCTTGGAATGGGTCCAGAGGAAGGCCACTAAGATGTTCAGGGGGCTGGAGCACCTCTCCTGTGAGGAGAGGTAGAGGGAACTCGGCTTGTTTAGCTTGGAGAAGAGAAGGCTCCGGGGAGACCTCATTGTGGCCTTCCAGTACTTGAAGGGAGCGTATAAACAGGAGGGGGAATGGCTGTTCATGAAGGTGGATAGTGATAGGACAAGGGGGAATGGTTTTAAACTAAGACAGGGGAGATTTGGGTTAGATATTAGGAGGAAGTTTTTCACACAGAGGATGGTGACGCACTGGAACAGGTTGCCCAAGGAGGTTGTGGATGCCCCATCTCTGGAGGCATTCAAGGCCAGGCTGGCTGTGGCTCTGGGCAGCCTGGTCTAGTGGTTGGCAACCTTGCACATAGCAGGGGGGTTGAAACTAGAAGATCTTTGAGGTCCTTTTCAACCCAGGCCATTCTATGATTTGATCTATTTTTATTTCTATTTTGAACAGTCACCATCATTAGCTGTGCATTTTCCACAAGCAAAGGACAAGAGCCTGCATGCCACGATCATAAAAATCAGCACAGTCAGAGGTGACCCACCATTTCACAGCTAAAATGACAACACTGTTGCTGAAATGCAGCACCCACCACCTCACTGTGTTCACATTCACAGGTTGATCTCCTCAAATGTTCAGCAAATATCAATGGGCCCAATTTTTTCCACATGGAGGAATTCAGTGACGCACCTTTGCTTCATCTGCGCTTCCACGTGAGACGCCATTTTGTCAGACTGACCCTCTGCTGCCATTTGTTGCATGGTAACAAATGTAAAAATACTGGTGGGAAAATTCAACCTCTACTGCCATACCACCAACATTCTGCCCCTGATGTTGTGGGCCAACATCATAAACTTAGGAGGCATTACTTCTGGAGAAGAACTCATACAACACCTCTCATATAAAGAGGTCTAATTATCCTACAAAGAGAAGACAGCAACCAGAGCATGGTCTAAAAAGAAGAGCCTGAAGAAGGTCCTTAGTTCACAGCGAACCCTCTGCGCATCAGGAGGCAGAGAAATAGTTCCAGTTCTTCTGTTTGAGTCAAATTGCTGTTAAATGCGTGTGCCAATGACCTAATTCTGTTTTCTAAAGATGTATTACTTACGCAAGAAAGACCATAACAACCTCTTCACAGCTATTCCCATTCAACTGCAGTTACATATTTGCCATACGTACAGCACATAGCAAAACTTAACTGTAAGAAAACACGCAGAACCCAATTTAGCAGAGAGATTATAACATGTTAATAGAGCCTCAGTTACTTTTCAATTCAATAAAAATAAGTCTATCAGATTTCACATCATAGGTTTACAGAAATTTTAGCACCTACAGAGAAATGAGTTAGCCTCCTGAGGCAGCAAGACATTCAAATTTAAGATGTTATGGAAGCATAAAAAGACCATCAATAAATGATAACCTCTGTTCCATATTTCTTTTAAACCTATTTTCTTCACAGCTCTCTCTGTTCACTGTTGACTTATATGTTCATAATACTCTTCAACTGCATAGGACCTAACAACTTCTAATAGTCAACTCGCCCCCATTAAAATTTTGAGTTTCTATAGGAAGCTTAATTTTCACTGTGTATTAGGACATGTGTAAAGAAGAGTTCTTGCAAGTCTAATATTTTCTGTTGATTCAGCTGCACAGTGCTGACAAAAAGCCTTCCACAACTCACTACCTACACTGAATTCTCAGCAATGATTAAATTACATTAATGTGTAACAGGTTTAATTATGAAATACCATTCTCTCTGAACAGTCATTTCAGAGCAGACCTGGTAAAACTGTCATTGCATCCTAACCTAAAGATATAAACTTTTTAGTTTTGTACTCCTACTCACATCTACTCACACACTGCTTCAGATGAGCAGGCAAGCAGCAGACTCCTCCATATCTAGTCATATTCAATTCTGCTGGGAATAGTCCCTGTCCAGGCAGGGCTTCCAGTGTGAGGATGACACACACACTATCTCCCATCAGTCATCGCGTGAGAGAACACTGTGGGTTTAGACACAAGTGAAGCCAACATAGTTTGCTTTTTTCCCCCACTCGTTATTGGTTTGATATGAATTCCAGTCAAGGTCATGAGTTTTTCCTACTAATTTCAGTGACAGGAGAGTTTTAAGCCCACAGTACTCTCACAATAAAAAAAAAACCAAACAACCCTGCACATAAAGGTAAAACACCAAGGCATCGCTGAACTGGGAAAATCAGATATTTCTCACTCTCTACATGCAGAAACTCCATATTCGCAGAAACAATTTGGGGAAAAAAACCCAAGTTTTAACCTGAAAGTTAAAATTTACAATAAAAAGTTGATATGCACTAGAACGAGTTTTACTCCACATGTTGTATCTGAAACGTAGCCTTTCACATCCTGGCAGAGCCAAAACAGCCAGGCAGACATCTGGGCTTTGCTCTTCTGCCAAGAGGTACTTTATTGCTGGAGTGGGCAGTTAAGTCACTTTCATTAGCTAGAGCGCTATCTCAGCAGACTAAACTCTTCTCTTCAAGAAACAGTCTCTGCTCCTCCACACCACCCCACCCTTTTCCCCTTCAATGGGAGAGCTGGCTTTGCTTGGAAATTCTTCCCAATTTCACCTGGAATGAAGCAGATTCCTCTGTCAGCATGGCTGGCACAGGGAAATGTTTGTTTCCCTCGCACTGCTCAAAGGGAGGAAGATTATCTCTTTATTGCCAAAGTGGGGGAAGTTAAAGTCACAACATGCGCTCATGTACCTGATATTGTTTATATACATGATGATCGTGCTTCCTAGTAAACTAATTAGAGTATTTTGGCATGCTTACATCCATAAGTGCCTTACAAGGCATCTGTGCTTAGATATTTATAAAAGAAATCACTGTAATGAAGAAACGCATTGAGCAGCGGAGGGGCTTTCCAAGTTACTGTCATCAAGAAACAAGAAAATTTAAAAAACTAAAACATAGGTACGCCTTGCTCCATATTTGCCTCACAGCCAGGTAGGAAGCAATGCCTCACCTAGTGGGCAAAGCAATCCCTGTGCTGCAACCCAAAACCAAAGTGCCAACAAAAGAGTTTGCCTAACTTCAGGTACAGGATTACTTGGTTTTCAACAAGACATACCTGTCAGTGTTGGATATTCCCAACTAGTAGTAAACTGCAACAAAGCAGTAATGTCAAAATGAGAAAATATAGGCTTCTTAAAATTCTTGTATCAAGGGTTATGAGCTCAAGCATTTTCAATCATCATGCCATGGAACTGAACTTAACATTTCAAATAGAAAAGTACACTGGCACAGTAAAGGGCAAAAAAGTGGATAAAGACTCCCTATTTGATATACAGAAGAGAAACAGTAAAATTTGTATTACAGAATTAAGAGTTATTAAAACTGCTTTCCTGCACTTTCTTCAAACATGAGATATCAAAAGATTTAAGATTTTTTTATTATTATTCTTTTGCCAATTCTAGAAAACAATCTATCCTAAAGTATGTCCATGTGTTTATGCAAAATTCCACATATGCCAAACCATAAAATATTTTTCTCATCTTATGCTGGGAGACGTACAAATTTATGGTGAGTAGAAAATGTTTACTATCTCTCACATTACATCCTTTCCAGATCAGATTTGGGCAGGGATGAAGCAATCTTCATGATTAAAATTTTCTTGAAACCTTACTCGCCATAAAGAATCAGCAGCACTGCAGGATGTCTTTCCACACACATACATATTAAAAGCTTTCAGATATATAAGATGAGCTTGTTGAAAGACATGAAAGATGAAGCATTCTAAAATGCTTGTTTTCCCATTGTTTAGATGTTACAAGATAAAAATCTGCGGAGAGACTTTCACAGCACAACATTGTAATGCATTTCTTAAAGACAATAAATCTTTCCATATCAGATTTTGATCTGCTTCCCAAGATGCCACCTGCTTCAATTTGTCAAATCAGAATAACTAAATATCTAAGTTAAAGCAGCACTAGCATACGCTTAAATTTTTAACCTCAAAGTTATTATCGATGTAATGTCAACCATATGCTTAGTAGTTTGCTGAATTATTATCAGTTTACCTAATTAAAAATTTCCATGTGCGTGTTGAAAACCAACTAGCTGCATATTGCATAAGCCATACTGCATTATAGCTTAATAAAAAACCCACGTTCATTTTTTCTTGTCTAGAAGAAATTAGACTTCTTTAAAGAGAAATGACTTCACATCAGCAGCTTTTCATCTTACATTGACTACTTCATGATATGCCTGATTAAAATATCAAAGAGTGTTTATATTTTGTTGTCCAGTTATTTTAACTTATTTCCTCTACCAAGTACAATCAATAATTCATTGCAAAAATGTGTGTTTCTCATTTGTTTCCAGCAGTCAACCCATTGCCACTTAACTAAACACTGAGATGGCTATAATCCAGTCTTGACAAGTACCCATCTCATTAATGCCTTTTTAATCATCAAGGATGACATCCCTGTCAAGTTCTAGATAAATTATGTCAAAGCACATTCTACACACAAAAGCATCACTCAAACATTTGAGTATAAATGAGTTTATTTATAGAAACCCAAAATAAAAATAGCAATGAACAAGAAATATATAAAAATAAGGGATTTAGTGACATTTTGAGGAGCAAAAATGTTTTTGTTTCTATTTTTAGGTTTGCTGGCTTTTTTTTTCCCCACTCAATCCTTGTCCTCTCTTATGTCACAAAAAGATATGAGCCATTTATTTGCAAAGCCGTGAAACTGCAGTTACTGCTCCCCGTTTCAACCTTCAAGCCACCTCATGCTCCCAGGCCCTGGTCCCCTTTAGCTAGGTATCTCACTTATTCCTCCCACCACTCTTGCTCCACTGCCACTGATCAGCTCCAGCACTCCCTCCCTCTTGCTTACAACAGTCTCAGCCCCAGCATTGCCTCAGGGCCAGCACAGGGCTCACCAACAGCAGAGCAAGACAAGGGCTACGATTTCACTACTAGTCCTAGTTCTCCAGCCAGGAGCAGCAATTGCAGTAAAATGAATCTAACTGTAACGCTGTAGCTCCAGGCTAAAACATGTTAAGTATCTCAGGGAGGGTTGATAACGTGCACAGAATGGTCAGCACTAACAGAGCTTAAATATACAGCCAAATGCTCACACACAGCCAAATGCTCACACAGCTTTGGAGAATTTAAGAAAACCGAAAGGAGTCCATCACCGGGGCTGGCTTCAGCAAGCTGGGTTTAGTCTTGCAAGACTTTCTCCGGAAGCAACCAAGGAAGAGAACAACTCAGTGGGAGCCTATCTGATTCTTCGATTCACCCCTGGAAGAACTTGTCTGCCATTATCCACAGGGAAGGTCAGCATTTTTCAGTACCTTCTTTTTGTCTCTATTCATTACGTGCAAGTAGACTTTAGAGTTTTAATTTGGCAAACGAAAAAACAAGACCCAGCAAAAAGGCCACCTGCTCCTAAATTTCAATCACAGAACTCAATAGATAAAACTAATAAAAGCTGCTGGAATAATTTAAGGAGGAACATTTTTCCTCTCATCTCATTTCCAGAAACTGCGGAACCACTTCGTCTGAACCCTTAAAAAAGATACTGAAAAGCAAATTCAGCTAGAATGGAAAATTTAAAACCAGTGTGTATTGATTTGTAGTGCCCAGTCCTATTGAGATTATTACATCTTGGTTCCCTTAGGTCATTCCATTAAGGTAGAAAATTGTCTCAAATCAAACGATGACAGTTACTGTGCTTCCATATACATGTCTTAGGAAAAGACTCACAAAGATTTACTCAGGTTTATTGTACATGTACAACATCATACAGCAGGGTGGAGACATGCGGAATGATCTATTTGCAGAGGCCAGCTTGTAGTACTAGTTAGCGTTATCAAGCCCATACAATATTTTTAGCACAGAGGAAACCAAAAGTGTTGGTGGGTTTTTTGTTCGTTTTTTTAAGAACGATGCAGCTAAAAGCTCTCAAACACGCATCCTCAAGATTGGTTCTGACAAAAATACCTCCTTCTCTCGACACAGAACATCCCTCACAGGACCCCCAAACCAAGCTCTCCTCCCTGTACCCATGCCTTGAGAAGGAACAGCATTAGCAGAGGTAAATGAGAGGTAAAACACAGCTAAACAATTAGCTTTCTATGCAAAATATACAGATTAATCCTGTCATTGCAAAATGAAACCATAAAAAAAACTGAGACCACAGAAGACTTAAATTAATTTTCCAGTTTCTAACTTAAGAGTTTTAATCAAGCAAATGCATTTCATTAACACATGATTTTTAATGGTTTTATAAATTGATCATATCTTAAAATTTCAGGATAAAACATCTCACACTTGAAATCTTGAAAATATACTTTTTAAAAGGTATCTCAACTAGTCGAGGTAAAGCAAGTCAGTACATATACAACTGAACTAAATTTTAAACAGTGTTTTCAACACTTTTCTTTATGCTGCTTGCTTCAATCAGACGTAACTAAGAAATAATGCTACTTTTCTAATGAACTGATAAAAAAACTTCCTGCTATTTTCTGTAACTCGTTTGGGAAAGTTCATGGTGAAGCTGATGGCCAAGTGGTAGATTTTAATGTTCAAAAAAAACCCCCACAACAATAAACAACAATGAGCCAACCACAAAAACACTCCCAAACATTAGAAATAACATTGTTAATACATCTGCATGCACAGAAAGCTTTTAGGCATGCTGTTAAAATTATTTTATGAACATTTGTCAAATGACTGAAATTGCACACTTCTGTATCATCCCTTCCGACTCATACTGCCTAAGTACCTATTCATCCCCTAGCCAACAAGTGTAACTGGAACACTATCACTCAGCCATATTATCGTCCGTAACTCCTGCTTCTTGTCTGTAAGTGATCACCCTTTCTTACACACAAGCTTTTCAGAATAGAACGAAAGTGTAGAAGGACTACCTACTGCCTTATACCTCACAAAGATCAGGAGAAGAAAATCCAATGAAATACATCTTTACTAAAATAACAATGAACTCCACAGAATGCCTACTTTTCCAGCTGTTGCCCCTTTTGATGTTTATTAAGTTCTGCCCACTGAACTTAACAGCATTACGTAAATGTATCTGAGATGAGAATTTGGCTAAGAGTGGTTAGAAAGTATGGCAGTAGGTCAATATTTAGACTTCCCTGCCAAGGGCAACAGAGTGTTGAATATTATAAACATTCTGCTGGATTTCAATGCTGCTGCATGCCAAGTTGTTCTCTTCCCACATACGGGCCATAAACCTCTGGAAGCAGAGGCTGCAATCTGGGGCATTAAAGCAGCTTAGGACAGCTAGCCACTGAATGCCCCATTGACTGGGCATTTAATTCCTTTCACTCCCTCTATAAAGCTCGGCTTTCTTGCAACAGCCTCCCAGTGTAATGGATGCCATACATATAAAATAATGTTCCCATACATCGGATTTCTAAAGTTATTCAGCTGTCTCTGTACCTAATGGGATTTGCAAAAGCACTGAGTAATTTAACATTTATTGATTTCAGTGGAGGTAAGCATTCGCATGATTACCTGCATCTGTAAGTATGCTAACATCTATAATTTAACTGGACGTATAAATGAGATGACCTAATTGGATACTTCAGTTTTGTCATTGCTGGTGGTGCGACTCCCAAAGACGCTGAGTCTTTGCAAACTCAAGTGACTCAGAGCTTTGTAGATACTCAGCGTTTCTGAAAAGGCAGGCTATAAGCACACCTGCCGTAATCAAGGAAGGCTGCCTTTGATCAAGTATGCCTGACACAGCACATTTATTGAAAGTGCTGAAGTATCATGCACCTTAGGCCAAGAGAATCTGCCTGAAGACCAATGGGCCCTGCTACTTTCATTCAGAATTGATGCGACACATCAGCAGTGCTCTCGTTGCACCGTGTTCAGGTAGGCTTGAAGAACAAGAGACTATTCGTATTTCCAGTATCCTATTCATATTTGCAGTATCCTTTATACATACATTAAATAAAATCGTTCAAGCTTTGTCCTACTCTCTGCCAAAGAACCAAAAGACACAAATCTATTTCTGTAATTCCTGTGTGGAGTTATACCTGATCAGAATGTTGACTGGCATATCACTGTCTCTATACTTTCCAAAGCATCTTCCTGTAGCAAGAATCTATTATACGCAAGACCATTCAGACAAAGTAAAAGTTTATCTAAGCACTGCAAGTAGCTAGTATCAAAAGAATAAAAGAGAGCAGGGTAGTGAAAAACACAAGTGCCTCAAAAAGTCTGGCAGGAAGGAAGAGACTATCATTTCTTGAAATAATCTCACTTTTGAGGTATGCTTTTAACCTATGCTCTTCAAGGAATTCTCAGCCCTAGTTGAAAGTAGAGCTCACTGCAACAAATTACCTACTGTGTGCATCCTAAAATGAAGTTTCTCACTATTTGTGGAGATCATAAAATCATATTTCTTCAGCACTTTATGTGGAGAACTACAATAGAGATCAGGAAAACGAGATGAAGAAAAAGCTTTCAGACAGCACTGGTTACCCTTAACTCTCGGTGTATGAAAATGCTGAGGCTGAGAGTGGATGGTAGGATCTCTCAAATACTTTCCTATTGTGGACTGTCTTAACACGATCTTACATGTCTTAGAAATACATCTTTCCTTTCATAGGGTCAGACAACAACTCTTTTCCATGCACAAAACATACAATATCTTTTCAGTGACTACCTAAATTGCCTGCATAAGAGAGCAATGCTAGGAGTGTGGTTTAGTCTTTTTTTTTTAAAGCTATTTTAAAATTAAAAATGAAGGGGACGGTTGAAACCATATGATTAGATAGCTCTCTGAGGATACCATATTTACTATATACATCCCAGACCATGAACAACTAGTTAACCACGGAGCAAAAACCTCTATGACACAGTGGAAAGTTGTGATAAAAGCAGGCAAACAGTAAATTCTGCTCATTTTACATTGCTACTCAAATGATTCTTGAGCACTGATACCTTAAATCCATTGAACATAAACGAATACAACATCAAGTGACTAGAAAATTTTTAAACTAGGTAATGAATTGAGGGAGTTGGTGAGAGGGATCGGAGGGAGGAAAAGAAACTTCTTTCCAGTTTCTGATTAGCCAGATTCCAAAGATTCTTTAGTGAAAGCAAATATGTAAGATGCAACTGTACCAAGCTCTCCAGCAATACTACCATTTGTTTTAGGGGTGGTTACTCTTTTCTAAAGAGTGAAAGCATAGTTTCTTCCCTTCGTTCCATTTTTCTTTTTCTTAAACCTGTGTCACTGGTGTAAAGTTTGCAGTTAAACAAATAACTTGTCCATCATTGGTTGAAGGTATTTTCATTTTTTTCTTTTTTCATAAAGGTTATAGCTAAAAGAATTCAGTTTATAGCAATACTGAAAAAAAATGAAGATGAGGTAAATAAAGCTTTCGCCCTTGAAGCAGACTGAGACTCTTCCCAATACAGAGGAATTTTTTCAGAACTCGGTTTTCTGTTTTCTTCCTTTAATAGATTCAGGATTTATTTCCATGGCTGTTCAGCATTCTTTCTATTTTGCAGTGGACCCTCTCTGCCTGCTTAGCTGCAAGCAGACAACTACTGATAGAACGCAACTAAAGCTTTCTACACAAGACAGTCCAGACAACAAACATGTAACAGCTCTCTCTAGCTCAGTCTATAGCTAGAGACAGAATTATACCAATGCTCAGCCTTCAGTTCCCAGAACTCAGATGTAAACTGAGCCAACGTAATCTCAAATATCCCTAAAATATTAACATTAACACTATGTTAGACGGACGGCAGCTGAACGAACCTGAGCAGAAGGCCTCCTCGGCAACTCAGGCCTGAGCTGCTGCAAAGTTTTATTCAAAGTGGTTGCTTCTTGTTGCCAAGAGTTCACAAAATTTGAAGCCAGCTGGCAAAACCCCAGCCCGTCAACTCAGTAAAACCACCATCCTAAACAGCATAAGTCCATGGAGACATTTTGCCATGGACAAACTTCAATTGAAAACATATGCCCTCGGCTCCTCTGACACTGTATTCTCCCAGTGTAACACCTTTGTCAGCAAAGACACTTGGCACTTGACACGTGGAGAGGCAGCCAGTTCTGCATCTGTTCCAGTAACACAGCAACATGGCCATCTGTGGGGTAGCTACTTTTGGAGTCTCGTGGCACACCAACACAGGAATATAAGTGGAGTGGATTGCATTCTAGGATATCAAGTTGGATAAATACAGATTTTTTTAGGCTTAAATTCTTTTTTTTTCTGAGGGAGTTTTAAGAAAAAGACGTGAGAGGGGAAATGAAATAGGCTCTTTTTTTTTGTTGGTGGGAGACAGTGTGCTAGCAAAAATACAGCTAAGGCAGCTTAGAATTTACCTTCTAGGCTGTTGTCTGATGATTAGAGCTGACTAGGTAATGTATACCTTGGCTTCTACCAGACAGGGAGGGAAGCATGATAATCAGTTTCATTACTTTTAGATGAGTAATATTTCAGTACTGAATGAACTGATAACTGTTTTAGTTGTGAAACAAAATATATCAGGAAATAATATTTAATTTTGAAACCCTGCTTTTTCAAGATGAAATTATGAACCAGTCACTCCACACAAACACACGCAACATATTCCATCTTTTTCAGTATGCCGAATACAGTTATTTATTTAAAATCAAACCCATGCACAAATAACTTCACAGAATGCAAATTAAGATGTGCACAGTGTGTGGTCACAGTACTTTTCATTCCTAGGGGATAACCAGTATCAATCAAATTAAAGCACACAGGGTGAGTTTTACCAGGCTTGACCTCAACACTAGCCCATTTTCAAGCAAGGCAGCATGCCACCAAGAACAGCCCTTTAGGCAGCGCCACTGCCACAATAGCAGGTCTCCCTATATCCATGACCAAGAACACTTAATCTCTGGATGAAACCAGTAACTTTCACTGTCCTTGCATAGTACAGCTTGAAAGGAGGACAAGAGTAGCGTGCGGGAAGACAGCAGGTGGACCAGATCTTCAGTAATGGTTTATTTGTACAAAAATGGTTCATTTTGTACAAAAGCAGCAGCCTTTGGCTCAGCACCCAAACGTGTTCCCATTCACAAGTCAGGAAACTACCACAGTTCAGCAGCAGAAGTATTCTGGCAAGATCGTGATTGACTGGCACAAGGTAAATACGTTTCTGAAACTAAAATCAATTAAGCTATTAATATGTTTATGTGGTAACATTCATTTTCGTGAGAGCTTTTTCTGGGTCACTGGAAAGTAATGTATTTGAATAACAGCTCCTTAGATTTTAATCACACATTATCTATTCACAAGTATGTCAGGTGGCTGAACGGAACAGTAACCAATGGCCATTATAGATAGATTTTTACTCAGGAAAAAATACAGCTCGTTTACTTTAATAATTTTTGCTCCTGTTTACTACATGATCAAACAAATGAAAGACAGTAGTTCACAGTAGTTCACAAAAAATTCACCAACTAATTTTGCTGCCCAAGGGACAGTATCTCAGCAGACATCTGGAGAATCTACTAATTAATAGATTCATTAGACAGCTGAACTATTAGAAGAAAATTTGTTTGGATTAATAACACTACTAATTAGTCTTAAAGAAAGAATCCCGAACCCACATACTTGAGAAAATGCTGACTTCCTATATGCTCATCTGCGTGATCGTCTTCTCCCTAGGCCATAGCTAAACTAGTGACTGATGTATGATACCCTATGTACAGTGGGAACACCAGAGCAGCCCTAAAGCCAGTGATACTTCCAGCCTCAAGCACACACGCTAATGCAGACAGATGCTATTAAAATCATTTACCTATTTCTTCATTCTGAAGTGTGGCACCAGCGTGGGAATATGCAAAAAACAATTACAAACAGCAAGGCTGTGAGGGGATACACCAGATCACAAGGCAGCCTAAGGAATACTATATTTAAAATTATCAAGGCGTGCAAGCACTACACAAGAGCGATGAGAAACCTTCCCAAGCCATGGCAAGGCTGCAGTGTTCATGAATAATCTTACTTTATTTTCTTATCTCACCAAGAAGATGGTCATATTCCTTTTTACAAAGGGAAGGCTATAATTCTGAGGTACTTCATATGAACTGTGATCATCTACAACATGTGACAGCCATCTTAAGAGTGCTTTTTAACAATGAACTAAAAATCTCTCTGCAGAATATTCCTGTCACCATAGTTGAATCAGACAGTATGTCTATACAGTGTTAAATATGCTACAAATTCTGGTTTTAGCTTTTTTTTTTGTAAGTTACCCAAACGTATAATGGAGACAGTACAACAAGAGATATTGTGAAAAAATGAATGAATGTTGTGAGCTGCAAACGTGATTTGTTGAGATCCGCCTTAGAAAAGAGCGTAGAGAATTGAATGATTTTGCATTAAATATAGTTTAATTAGCACACAAGAAGCATTTGAGAGGCGTAGCAAGGAAGAAGTAACATTTTGCTGATCTTTTATATCATGCAATGAAAAAAAGTCTCAGTTTAAAAAAAATTATTAACCAGCAGATAGATGGAAGGAGAGGCGAAAGGGTAAAGAAGTTCTAACAGCACAGGTAGCCACAGCTTCGTATTTTCTCAGTTCCAGGTACTTGATTCTGCAGGAGAAACAGTTATTCTTACTGTATGCTGTAGCTTAAGTCTTTGCAGGCTATTTTATTTTTTTAAACACCAGGTATATTTCTAAAGTCCAAGACTGAAAGCAACTACACATTATAAACTACAGATGATAAAAGCAACTTGCTCAAACAAAATTCAGAGTTGCCCGGTAGAATCTCAACGGGGAAAAGGTAGCAAAGAATGTTTTGGAAGCTCCACTACATCATTTTATGCCCAACTTCCTCTGGCCCAGAGTGTCATGATGAAATATCTTCATGAATGAGTCACATTATTACACTTACCACCAGACTACACAACAGCAAGGAAGACACCTAATTTGTAATATAAACACATACAGAAGATACTAGTAATTGTTAGTTTTGTTTGGTGTGCTTACTCTATGTTCAATGTAACACTGAATATTACTATCAAAATCCCTGCTCAAATGCCCAACTCTTCAGCTCTATGATAAATCAGAATATTCAGCTTGCTATAGAATATTCATCAAGTAAGTTCAGCTTGTAGTATAGTATCTATTAATAATTAGTCCTACTGAGTACTGCACAACATCACATGTGCTGTAGGCCTAATGCTTCCAGAACACACTACATCTCTCCAGAAACACAATCTGCAGAGGAAGAAACAAGTGAATGGATGGTGACAGGAATGGCTGGAGAAGCCTTCAATCCAAACAAACTGCCCGGGTAACAATATAGTAGAAAGAAGCATTTTAAGTTTTAAGCTTGAAAACAAATAATGGGAATAACAACTGTATGGGAACTGTTGAATCACGGCCTGAACCTCTGATTAACCACCTGAGGCAAGCGCTGAGTCAGCCATGGGAGCACAGGTGAAGGCAATTCACCTGTGTGCCCAGAAGGGGTGAAGCCAGGCTCCACCTCTCCTAGACCCCATTTAAGGGCTGACTTCCACTAAGGAAGGATCTCTTCCTGGAGATTGCTCCTTGTGGAGTTTTGTGAGCCTACAACACTGGTGAGCGCCCTTCATTTATATTTGATTATCTTTTCTAACGTAGTAATCTTACTAGCCTGACTCTCCTGTATATTATGTAGCATCTGTATACTTATTAACCTTACAATAACTTAGGGAATTAGTAGAAGAGTGTATTTTTTGATAGAAAAATGGTCATATATAGCTATAAGATTAGACAGCAGAATGGGCAGTAGATTCATTTGGACACACACCAGTCACGCACACCTGAACTGAACATCTCCCCACCACTCATACACGAAACGTGGTTCATATTCTCCTAGTTTCTTCCCAGCCTGGACCCCCAAAAAATACACTTGAAGAGCCTTAGCACTAAGTTCTTCATCAGTAGTTATCTGTGCATCCTCCACTCTCCCACGTCTCAGCTCCTTAAAGTATACGCTAGCAATTAAATTATAGGGCGGACCACTTAAGAGTACTTTGTCTCCTTTCTGAATTCTGCAATGCTCAGTTTAAGGTTATAAAGGAAGCACAGGAAAAAAAAAATCCAATCAAGTCCACAACCTGATATGAGTATCCATCCACTGCTCTCTCCTCTAGTACCTTTTCCTAGCAGAATTATCTATTTGATGCAATTCACTGTTTCATAGAAAATATGGATACGGGTAACAAAACAGATCTCAACAGTCAAGAATTCTCCATAAAAGTTAACTGGCTAACCATGAGAAATGCTCTGTTTAACATTAAACTTGACATCATAGCAACTTGCTTTAACTTTACTGCATAATTCTCACGACAATTGGACCCAGCTGAAAAAGTTCCCTGGATAACCTGGAAAGGAGGAAAATGAATTAAGGCAACGAGATGGATCACACGCTGGAGTGAAGGAAAACAAAACAACTCCGCAGTTATTTCAGGCTTCTCTTCAATCATTTATAGAAAAGAGTGAGTTATTGTTTTGACTGACTGAAAAAGAAAAAATTCACCATGAGTTTTATGAACCAACAAATCCAAAATACAGCAAGGTATGCTCAACAGAATGTTGTGTAATGAGAAGGCACCTTCTTGCTTTCAGCAAGTATTGCAAAAGTTAACACAAACTCACTTGACAAAAAAACACTAAAGCCTGTTAGGAAGAATAATCCTCTAAGCAGATTTACTTCACGTATATAACCCACAAGTTCCTATTACATGGTGTTTGGGAAAGACATACCTATTTAGAGTGCCGCAAATGTAGTCAATAAATGTATTTCATCACTGCTGCCAAAACAGTCTGTACAGAAATACATCTGACAAGCGTAAAGAGAACTAAGAGGAACTGAATGACTTAATGTAATGCAAACAGTAATAACTGAGCAGTTTGGAGAAAGAGGGATCAAGGGAGATCACCTCGTTAAAAGTAACCAGTTGATACAGCATGTCTAACAATAACCTTTTGCCACAGCTTAAATTCTTCTCATATTACTTTTTCTTCTGCATTTGACACCTTTTCCACTTGATGCCTTTGAGAAAGTACCACACGTACTCAAGGATTCTGTTTACCCGGTGTGCATGCATACACACAAAAAGCACATCCTAACATAACAGTTACCAAATCAGACATTTCGATTGTAACGATCAGATAAAAGGAGATTATTTCCTGGGCACAGAAGAGTCCAGCTGAACAGAAAAGTAATTTGAAGGAGGACACTGAACCAGATTATCTAGCCCAAACAAACAGTACAGGAACACTATTGGCAACCCCCAAAAGACCTGTATTGTCCCTTAATTCTCCCTTTTTTCCTTCTACTTCCTTGATAATTAAAAAAACATTAATTCAAAGCATGTAATTATTCAGGATGGTATAGACTAAGTCAATTAAGATACATGCACACACTCCCCCCTTCCCCTTAACTGGGTGTCAGGAGAGAAAACACTTTTAGTAATGTTGCAACATAGCAGCACCTGATCATTAGCAACTGGTCAGCATCAGCAGCTGGTAGGCAATCTGTCAGCTAGGTAAAGCTACATGCCCTTGCTAGTATCTCAAATAGTTACTGCTGTAAGTGGTTATTGGAATACCTCTTGTAGCTGAACTAATTGGTTTTTAAAATGCTCCCTCCTTAAATTGTTTGCATTCTTGCTCTCAACTCTGCTTAATAAAGCACAGTAAGACCCAAATTCATCAGTACAATAAACTTCTGTTGGTTTTATGAGACAATCTTTTAATAACAATATACAAAAAAAGACAACATGATTTACACAGGGGAGAAGCAATCACCACAAAATAAAAATTTTAGAAGACCAAGCAGCTTTGAAAAACAAAACTGAGGGCTGAGTATTAAACTGTGTGGGAAGAGGGAAAACTGAGACAATGAGTTTTTATTAGCTGTGCTTTAGCATAAAAATCTTGTGACTCTGATATTTTTAAACACTATTCTCAATTCCAATTATTTGCTTAGATACCAGAAGTGCAAGAACTACAGGTTTGTTTCTTTATGGTTCTTTTTTCCCCTGCAACAGCCATCTCAGCCAAATCTTCTACTGTGTCAAAATATCAGTGTCAAAGTCAACCTGCCTTCTCTGTCAAGAATGTGGAGAGGATATGAACACATTGCCAACTTCTACAGCACTGTCAGAAGTGCTATCAGCGCTTTAGTTTTTGTAAGGCATATGGTCAAGTGATGATCCAATGAGCATCTATTCTAAAACGATGCGCTTTGTAGGTAGGTGAAAAGCTTAACGAGCACAGAAGGAAAAGCAACAGACACATTTCAGAAGAATCTGAAAGAGCCAGAATTGATCTCGTGATTTAATATCAATTTCCTTATTTCTCTGAGCGCTTACACAGAAGAGAAAAATAACACATATTTCAAGGTTTTGACTTCTCTATAGATAGCGTGTATCATACACTTAAGTACCTCATGGTTTTCAATAACAAAGAAACATCCCACTGCACTACACCAAATGGATTCTCATCTCAGAAGTCCCACTTTTCCAGGGGACACTCTGTCAAAGATGTCAAAAGAAAAATCAAAGCTGCATCATAAATGAGCATGTCCCCATCTCCACAATGCAGGTGCTTTTCTTAACGTGAACATCACCTATAGCTGCACTTTCACTGCCTGTTCCACCTTCAAATTACAAATACACAAAAAAACTTCAAAACCACCATAAAAAGGAACAACTGTGATTCCTTAATGTCTGTATTTTTCATTTTCACTGGGGAAGTTAAGCCTACATTGGCACCTGCCTGAAGAGAAGCAGCATTCTTCAAGGCTCTGCTGTATCTGCTCAGGGACGTGATTTAGCAGAGGGTTGTTAGAGTTAGGGTAGGATGGTTAGGTTGTGGTTGGACTCAATGATCTTTAGGTCTTTTCCAACCTGAGTGATTCTATGATTCTATGATTATGGCTACACAGATCAACAACTTCAGCACATCAGTGTAATCTCATTAATCCAAAAGCATTTGTATCATCTCCAGTATGTAAGACTGACTTTCTATCCTACATTTTCACTACGCAGTACTTCAAGATCAGCAGTCTGGCTTTCAGGAAGAGAGGCGTTAAAATAACAGCCACAAATACCTGGCATTTATTTTCCAATTCCTTTTCTAGTGGTCTCAGTTAAGTGATTCTTGATAAAAAGATTGTAATAAAGGGAAAAAAAAAAAACCACCATTGGAGATAAAAGGTATGGTAATAACTTTGTTATAAGGCCACAACTACTTTTAGGGGAAGTTACTCTGAATTTATTTCAGTTCAACTGAGGACAGTATTAAACCAATCCTTCTTCTACTTCTTTCCATCTCTACATCTGCAAATCTGCCTGCTGCCTAGAAGTACAAATAATGAGATTTACGGTATATAGGAAAATAGCAACAAGCATCTCCAAGGCCTCTGAATCAGCAAGAAAAAAATACATAAAAAAATAAACTTCTTTCAAGACAAGATAAATAATATAAGAGAATGGCAGACAGGGTTTTCAATATAGTTCCAGCCATTTACACTCTAGCAGCTAAGAATTTGGCAGAATTTATATTATCTACTACCATGATGGAAAGAAATGCAAATCTTTCACAATGACTGCACCAAAATGTTATATTCCTGCAGACGTTGTGACACTTAACCATGAACTTTCACTGTATCATAACAGATTGGTCATCACTGCTATCTCAGAGCATTTTCATCCCTCTCAGTAAAACTATTGCTCTCCCATTTCATCTCATCTCCCTGTTGGACAACACAGCATTCTGGAAATGGTAATCCAGGCTGGTCCCAGGTTCTGCTCAGCCACTTTGTTCTTAGAGCTCTGTAGTGTTTTGCAGACACAAATGCAGTGGTAGTGGTGCACATCCATACTACCCAACACTATTCCACATTAAGCAAGAAGCACCTAAAAATCACACGTCCAAAAGAAAGAAAAAACACAGCAGAAAATCATTATTACATCTTCACGTTTCCGAGTTTTGTTTTGGTCTCTCAGTCGCGTTCTCACTTTTTTTGTGCTTCACTTTTTTAGAAAGTTTTAATCTCCAGCTATTTTGTCAAGGATGCTTTAATCTGCTTTTTAAATTTTATCTTTCTTTTCTTTTCCTTGTGTTCTGGTAATCCTTTTTCCCCTTGAAGTATGATGATGGCCATTCTTTAGATTTCCATGTGCAGCAAGGAAAACAGAACGGCTATACAGAGAAATTAATCTACTTCTGCACCATAGGCATTCCCATAGTATTATCTACAGAAAAACTATTTTAGAAGCAGTAACTCACAAATTCAGCAAACTTTCACTACATTTATCTATTAAGTATAACACAAATATTTTGTTCCTGGAAATACTTCAACCTAGAGTGCTCTGGAGCCCTCTGAGATGATTGCTGATAGCACAGGAGAGCAAGTCCAAAGAATTAAAGCAAGTGGCACTGTGTTAAGTGCTGCCAACAGTGGCCACAAAAGCATGCTTGCAGCATGTGCCCTCTCTCAACTGAACTGCCTCATAAGCACCTGACTGACAGCTTGCTGCCTTTAACGACCTGGAAAAAACTTTGTTTCCTGCCTCTGCAGATTTGGGCAAGCTCAGCTCTATGAAAAATCACAAGCTCCTTTCCTTAACTTTTGCCCTCTTCATCACCCCACTCCTTTTAATTACCCTGAGCAGACTGCTAAAAAGAGAAAGGCTGCTTTTGCATTTTGAAAGATTTTCTTGACTCTTAAGACCCATCACTCCATTTTCTCCAGCAGCTTTGTGTCGTTCACACAGAAGACTCGGATGTGCTTAGAAGATAAAAGGCCTCACTGACAAAAGCTTTTATTCCCAAATGAAACTGGCTCTTCCTTTTTCTTAATATATTTGTACTCATTAGCAAGATGAGATTTTCCACAACTGTCTGCAGAGCCTCATTCATAACATGAATACCCTACAAATAACCATGCTGAATCAGAACTGCTGGAGTCAGTGGATGTTTACATAGCGAGTAAATAACATCTTTGCACATTATGGAATAAAGATAAGTGAGTTGCCTAGCTTCTAATTTTAACTCTTTTTTTTTTTCCTTCATGTCATGGTTATTAGAACTGCTTTGATTAAAAAAGAAGGGAGGGGAGGGGATGGAGAAAGGTGCCAGGGAAGCTGTTTCCTAAGTAAGGCACTGCAAGGCAGGATGAGGAGGTCACTGCAATTCTCCCTTGCTGTGAAATTAAATTAGTCTCCATTTAGAGCTGTCAAAATGCTGCAAGTGGCACCACTGAACTGTATGGAAAAAATTCTAGACTTTGTATCCCGCTCTACTTTCAAAAGGCTGCTTTCTATTTCTATTCTTCTTTACGCCTCCCTTACTTCTGCAACTGCCATCATCCCCAAAAAACATGCTTGCACACAGTTGTGCTCAATTTCCTTCCGGCAGCTCCTCTGCTAAACAAATAGCTGCAGCATCCCAAGTACGGCTCTTGTCACAAGGCAGGGGAACCCACATCTGATGCCCCTGAGACAGGGCACTTCGCACAAGTGCCTGCAGAGGGCCACTGGGATGCTTGCCAACAGTTTCACAGAAATACTGTCCGTGATGGAAGTTCCTAACTTTGTACCCGGACACTAAAATAAAAGTGGAAACTGTCATTCTTACTGGCTGCCATCTCAAAGCCTGAGTTCTAGCTTACTGGACCTCAGACTACTTGGCTTCAGATCTGCCCCTCTCAATAGTATTCTAATACTGCATGTGAATGGAGCAACCATTCCCTCCAGAGGCCCCAGTGACATCTGTTGAAACATCTGCTGCTTCAGTTTCTGCTCTGTACAATACCCATAAAGCACATTAACTAGCTTAAAAAAAAAAAAGCCCCAAACACTATTTGATTTTTTTTCTTAAAACAGAAGCACACAGCATTCGTAGACGTTTTAACAACTTGTTCTCATTTTGAGAAACTTAGCAGTGCACTTGAACACTAGTCTGCCCAGTGTATCCTATGACATTTACTTTTCTCTATCAACTCCAAAGAAAACATGTTACACGCTGTGCAACAGAAAGTGGAAAAACGTATATCTCATCATAAGCAGCACTGCCAAACTAAACAATCCGGGGTAACCGAACACTGCTCCTTTCATCACAGCCCAACTTTTATCCCTCACTTGTCCTTATGCCTTAGCATAAACGAGGAGAAGAGCTCAAGGATTTTTCAAAGGCTTGTAGCTTTCTGTACTCTCCTTCATCCCTAGAAATAAGATCAAACCAGTCAGTATGTTTATTACACACTTACAAATCACTGTAAATGCATGTTTTCCTACCCTCCCCTGCGTTTGAGAAATTTTAGAAGTAATGCACCGATGGGAAGTCATATTTACTGATGTAATTTAAAGTAAAAGCCATAAGCAAACCTCACAGCTCAGGAAGTAAATGGTTTGCCCTTATTTTTATAAAAACCTTTTATAATAATGAATTTAGTACTAGGAAGACACAGATTTTACAGCTTTAAAAGCTGTCTTTTTATCCAGGGAGAAAACAGTCAAGTGATCCATGTTTTTAAACTCAGCGCAGAGGGAAATCAAGCTCCCTCTTGTCCTATATAGATGAAAGCTGCTAAAAATTTAAGAGATCCCACATCGATTTCGTATAGTCCCTCAGATATTTTCCACTACTAACTTAGGACAAGGTTTGAGTTTTGAATCTCCGTGTCTCAGGTTTATCTACTGCTGACAATCCCTTGCTTCATCTGCGCACGTAGAAGGACAGCGCAGCCTGAGATAAAGTTCGGTGAAGAAGCAGCTGCTTCTTAAAACAAAGATTTTTAAGAAAACAAATATTAAACATTGTTTATTTAGAGGTTAGCACAAGGGACCATAGGAAAACAATGCCTTCTGCAGCTAGATGTGTTTTTACATGGACCATATTGGTTTCAGGGAGCTTTTCAGGTAGCCGTGATAAGTGCAGCCCATTAGAACCCCACACGTGCTGCACTTGCAGCCCCTGAACACAGCCTCTTTCGGGCAAGAAGCACGAGGGTACTTGCTCTAAACACTCTAGGTCCTGAGCAACTTCGATTCAAAGAGGTCTGAGGACTTCTGGGCACTGAGCAGAACAGCTCTGGTTGAGAACGGATGCCAGAGCAGAGCTCACAGCACAAGACATGGACACCACCCAGATGTAGCACTAGGCCTACACAGTGACCTACTATTACTGTGGTCTACACAGATCAAAGAAAACAAGAACTCTGCCACCACCTCATTTAGCTCTCCCGCTACTTTACTAGTTAGCATTTCCAACTCTTCATCCTCTGATTATGAAAAGAGATTTTAAACAGCCTCAGAAGGAACACATTACAGCCACCATATCAGTCAGAAGCTTATCATATGCAGTATTCCATCCTCTTAAGTGTACACACATGCCTTTTCTCCCAAATATTTCCAATGAAACTGAGTTTCATGTGTGAGCTCTCACATCCAAAACAGTATTTTCTACTACAGAACATATTGATTTTTAGCTATGAAGTTCAAGAAAAAGGGAGAAATTGAGTTATTTTTCAAGTTCTGTAAGTAGAAAATCTTTTGAAAGTAGAACTTGATAAGTTCAGTTTTGATATAGCTACCCTTATAAATCTGATGCTCTGCTGATCTCAAGTAAACCACTGAATTATCACAGTACATCATTTAGCACAGCTTTCCATTTCTAAAACAAGACTTAGTTAAATTCACTAAGATGCTTTTTTTCCCCCCCCTGCTTAAAGATAACTCAGAATTATTCAGCAACATAATGTGTAAAGCATAGCATAACAAGAAATAAAATACTGCTATATCGCAAGCTTCCCTATTAACTATCTTCAAAACCTTCACATAACTTAGCAGGATTATGAAGTTTTTGACAAGGCAAATACCAGCTAATACATTTTGACAAGTGGGAGACCAGAAGAAGAAAATTTTATACATTTTGAAATACTGAAGTAAGAGACCACGCCGACAGTTATGTAAATAGCCATATTTCAGAATGCTTTACATAGTAAATGGTTGTCACACGCACAGATTATCTCCTGAACTGACGTTCATTTAATAGATCTATTAGTTTGATGCATTTCCTTTTTGCTATAATTTACTTAAAGTTGCTGTAAAGATCTCAAGGATCTCTCTGTTCTGAGCTATTTGTACACAGCACAAGAGAATTTTAAATTAGCTTCTGTTTTAAATACATCATTTTAAATATACATCTACGCATTTTATATTCATTTTGTGCTACAGCTTCGCATGATATTCCATTTCTTTTCCATCTTACTATATTAAAAAAACCTTCTTAATCGAAGTTGTGGCCTCAAATTTTTTGTAAAGCATACAGTTCAAGAAGCAATAAGATGAAGAGTTTGCAAAGAATCCAAGTGACTGTTCAGCTAGATTTCCTTCACTTGTGATATTTTGTCTGCACACGGGGAGGAAGATTAAAGTAGGAAAGACTGTTTGTTATTTTTATTGGTTTAAGTAAGGAATGTTCAAGCCACATCTTTTCATATCATTCAGAAAAATGCTGTAGGCAACTACAGTTGTCTTTCCAGCTGCACTCTGCTTTTTTGGAAGGACTTAAATTCAGCCACTTCCCCCTCCCCCCTCCCCCCATTCTCTATGGAATTCCTACCTCTCTTACTCCCCTCAAATGAAAAAAAAAAAAAAAGCAAAACTATGATTAGCATATTCAGGGCAATACGGTGTTGGAGACTCACACTAGAGTATTTCTGAATATATTTGCATTATTACAGTTCAGTGGAAACATTTAGCAAAAAGGTTGCATGTTATATCCATTGAAGCAGACATGGCTTGGTATTAGATCTTATGATCCTGAATAATATCTTCAGAGACAGCAAATACAGAAATGACTACTGGATGAACTGTGAGGAAAAAGATAAATTAGCAGAACAATGAGGAGCTAAGAAGGTAAGGCAAAAGGATGGAAGAGAATATTGCACAGTATCCATGCCCCAGGAATTGATCAGTGAGACAAGGATGATCTACACTAACACAAGACAACCCAATTTGACTGGTTTTGACATGCAGCAGGAGCCTGAAAAAATATCTAATTACCCTGATTGTATTATAAAACTTGCTTGGAATGACCAGTCCTTCATGATAATCACTAGATGCTAGTATGGCTGAACCCCCAAGTCAGAAAAGTTCTCTCTAAGCAAGAAGGCAAAGATGTTCAGGAAGGTCAGATCACAACATGATAAACTTATTGTTATTTCAAAAAACAAATCCTGATCAAGTTGCTTGATGTAACAGACAATAGCATAAGGAGGTGTAACAGGAAGGTGGGGAGGCACCCAGGACCCCAGCAGCCCTTCCAGCATGTCCAAGCCTGAGTGCCCAGGGGCTGAGTTAGCCTCTAGAATGGATCATCTGCCCCTGGTTAATCAAAAACAGACAGATACAATTTTGTGTCATTTAACACGTGGGTAAAGTGATGGAAAGACTTGGGGGTGTCTCAAGAACAGGCACAATGTAACATTTGGGCTTTTATTTTTCCATCATCTGAATGGAAATGCTTTCTTCACCACAAAGCTAAGATTCAATTCCTCAGCATCACCTGAAACTGTTCTTTAATAACTATCATCTTTCACTTAATTTTTGAAGAGAGCATTGCAATGAAATTTTTCTGTAAAATTAAATCTTTATTCCATTACCTCTGATTTTTTTTCCTCCCATGAAAGCCAATGCTAGTGAAAATAACCTAAGTAATGCTTATTTACTACTTGATTTGTGCAATATCTCCGTGTATTTAGTCCAGTTCAGGGACAAAGAAACAACTTTACAAAGTACAAACGCAGTATTAAGACATAGCTTCCTCCTCCAACCCCCCCGCTCCGTGTTTGTGGTGGTTGAATACACACCCTTAATTACAGGGATGCACACCGCCTCCAGGCAGCCTGAAAAATGATTGATAATCACCTCTACAATCTTTTCAGGGCTGCTTCTTTATAATTAACCTTCTAACAGTGAGGAGAATACATATTAAACATGGTAGTGTAACATTGGACCGCTTTTAAGGTATGAGGTCAGACCGTAAATTATGTTACTGACAAAATTATATAAATCAGTGGATTTTGCAGGACATTCTTCTCTGAAAACTTGGCTTAAGAAAATAAAAAAAATAATCAAGCCATATGATTTGCAAGCATCTTAATCAAGAGAATAATTTATTCCACAAGTACTAAAAACGTACAAGTTGTTTTATTTTATGCTTATTTATAAAACAGAATTAGATTAACACATCCTCAAGTGATCAGAACTTTGTATTTATAGAAACTTGTTTTAGAAACAAAATTTGAAAATTTAATAGAAATCTTGAATTTCATCCAGCTAGTAAAGGATGCACCCAGTAAGGCTAATATAAAACAAGCAAGCTTACTCTACGCATTTTGTTTGGTGGGTTAGCTTTTGTTTGCTGCCGTTTTGTTTGTGTGGGATTTGGTTTTGGTGGGGTTTTTTTGTTTGTTTTTGCTTATTAATTTTTGTTTTTAAATAGCAGCATCCATTACAGTAGGAGGATTTTCAAGACGGAAGCAAAATGTAAACCGTCACTTGAAGTGCGTCACCTAAAGTCAATCGCACCTTAATGCAAGAACATTAAGAATGTTTTTTAAATTCTGCAAATCCCACACCTGCTAAGCTTCACATACATTTCATAATTCTCATCTCAGTGGAACACATACTCCTCACAGTTTGTCATGGAACATCTCAGATCCTTTCTATAGGCAGATTTTCTCATCAACTGTTTTGCATACTGGAAGGAGATAGGAAAGGATGTAGCATGTGCTTGTAGCATTTGAATGAAACAATTCGTCTCCAACATGTTTTAATTTTCTATTCCAATTAACAGTAATTAGCCCAGACAGCAAAATAAATTCTTACATTCTTCAGTACACTTAAATTTATTGAACACCTAGCTGTCTCCTTCCACTACTTAGTGCACTCCTTACAGGGAACCTTGAATTATTTTCCTCATTGCTCTCCATACTTCTCATTTCTTGAGTTTCTAGATTTAATTCTTCAAACAGTTCTCCTCTCAATCTCTACCCCTTCCATTCTGAAGGCTGACAGAATACGGTGCTGCCTGTCACACTTCATTTGTCGACCATTTCTTCAGATGCACAGACTCTTCGAGTCCTTGACTTTGGTTTCAAGATTTTGAATTTGTTTTGCTTTTCATACTGGAAAGGAAGATCTACAGATGCATACAGTTGGATAAAACCTAGCACGCAGCCACAGGAATGAATGCATGGTAATGCAACACCTCACAGCGTAAGTATATAGGGCATGCCAAAGCAGGTACAAACGCACGATGTTCGATCGAGCAAATCATAACGACCGGTACTTGCAAAGCACTGTATTCTGTCACTAGTTCTTCTTCCTAATTATAGAGATTAAGGATTGCTCTAACAGCTGTTACTGGTGTTATGAGACTCACTGTAGTTACAGCCCAAGTGGCAGTTCTAACATTTTTTTTTTTTTTTAATTACCATTCCAGTTGGAAAAAATAAAATGAAACCACTTAGTTTCACCCTCAGTTAAAAGCAAATAATAAATTACAGATTTACCAGAATTCTTGGGACACTGAAAGACTGGGAATTGTGGTTTGCCCCCTATAAATTTTCCAGATGATTCCCTCCCTACATATGTAACCAAGCAGTTTAAAATATGACAGTTTTAATGTTCTAGTTTCACAGTGGACTTAGGCCTCAATCATCTGCATTTGACTGAGGAAGGACTCTTGAGTTATGCCAAGTTAAATATACAATAATGAGTGTTAGGGAAAGGTGTCTTCGATGTGGGTGAGAAGATAGATTGGGAGGATCTGAAAAGTACGTGCAGCATCTTATTCAGAATTTCTACTTATTTAACACCTAAGAAATAAGGCCAAAGAGACCCATTCCAATAGGATATTGCTATTTTTGCAAAGTTGCAGCTTACACTTACTATTTCAAGTATCACTAAGGAAAACAAGAAAAATGAAGAGAGTTCCATGCTAAAATGATTTTAAAGCTATGCTAAACATGAAGTACACATCAAGCTTAGTTACAGTTCCCCAAATATCTGTAATTCAATAAAGATTTAAGCCTTCTGATATACAATACAAAGTTAAAACAAAAAAAAGCTGATTGACAATCTATAGCTCAGAGTCATTATAGAGGAAGATGGTCTACAAACCAAAACAACTGCAACCTCAGTCTCAGAAGGGCAGGTTCAGCAGAAGGGGAGAAAGACAAGACAAAATGTAAGGAGCAAGTACATCCTAAACAAATTTAATACTGCATTATAAGACTCACTACAGCCAGAAGACCTGCTGAAGAATTAGTCTCATTTAGACCATGCTTAGTCTAGCCAATGTGTTTTGAAATGGGAGGGGATCATTTAACATAAATTTAGTTTGTCATCCTAGAGGAAAAGCCTGTGGTTGACCTTGTCCAGTCAACATTTTAAATGTTAATTTTAACATTTGGCACATGTATCTTCTTGTTAATAAACACGAGGCCTCCCACATCACTCTTGGCTAGAGCAGAAACATAGCTGCGGACATTTCCCATTAACCCACACCTACTTTGCTCACAAACTTATTCACAAGCATGATCTCCTTTCAATGGAAAGTCATTGAATATTCAAGAGAAACCAATAAAATCACCAAGACTCTTTCAGAATGTCCCCAGTGACAAAATTTGGGAAGTCAATTCTTTAGATTTCTATATACAGTCATCTCCCTGTTCATTGAATATACAGAACTTCTGACGCCCACCTGAAACATGCATGTTCCCTCCAAGGAACAGCAAGGAAGAATTGCTGCCAACACAAGACTCATTTATTGGTCTTGCAAGGGTAAAAAGTGTTAGGCTATGGAATGGTGCAAGGCACAATGAAACTGAAGAGTCGCTCAAACTATACTGAAGATCCTTATTTTTATAAATAGATACGTATATATGGAATTTGGAAATATCTCAAGGATAAGGAGTTATTTAGGAAAAATAACGGCATCAAACACAGTTCCACTGCAATCACAGCCTGAATTTAAAGACAAAAAACAAGCGAATTTATGCTTGCTGAAAAGAATAAAATATGCCACTTCAGATTTACCAGCCCTCCCTCCTTAAAGAAAATTTTCAAGAGGAAAAAACTTTTAAAAACACTTCAGTAAAAGTGAAGACCTCACACATTTTTACATAAGCACTTGCCTTGTTGAGCAAGCCTCAATGATTTTTCAGGGACTGGGCACAATTCTGTATTCCTTGACAATTTTACTGATTTAAGCCATTAGTGTACAAAATTGTTGCTAGGATTGTTAAATACACATAATCACTAAAATAAAAACAAAACACTGAAGCCTGACATTTGATCCCAGAGATACACTTTTATCCTGTACATATTTTAAAGACTGTTTTATTTCTGAAATAATAAATATTGTCTTTTTTTTTCCCCCAGATAAAAAGGCATGATACAAAATACATCCATAAAAGACTTTTCCGGTCCTAAATTATGTTTAAAAGTTTATTTCCTTCCTAATGTTCCACTGGAATGACTTTTTGGCAGAACAAGCTGGAAAGCAGAAACCAGATCTAAATGTTGAGTTTAACCCATTTGTCTCCAATTGGAAATTAATACTAATATTTATAACCTTCTAAAAAAATTCTTCCAAAAGCTACAAGTTAGAGAAAAACCTTTTTTTTTTTTAAAAAAAAAAAAACCTTGCTTTTCTTAAGTTGAATTTTGATTCTTACTCCTCTGAGAAAAATCAAGCAAGATTACTTTAGAAACTAACTGAAGAATCGAACTTGTTTTCCTCCTCTCGGCCTGTTGGTGTGTTTCTTTATACAACTATCAATAGCATTTTCCAGTGAGAAAGGCTGCTGCTGGCCTGGTTCTGTAGTACACATTTATATCCTATAGTGTTTTTTTTTTTTTTTAATCTCAAGAACTGAAGAAATAGTGCTTAGAATTAAACATTTATCAAACTCATGTAAATACGCTCTGTTCCATAACTTGATCTGACCACAAACCATAGCATGCCATTATTGGATCAAACCTAAAGTAGAAAAAAAAAGTAGATTAATTAGTGTTGTCCAGTCTGGGATCATGCTTTACAACAAAAGTGAATATGCCTAAGGCTGAAATGAAAATAAGTTTGAGTACAACACGTGCAACACATTCAGCCAAGAAACACTCACAGGAGTAATTTTATTCCGGGAGGGCACAGAAACTCTTACTTGCCCTTCAGAAAAAAAGTACTGCCTTTCTATGGGACATGCAAAAATGTCAAAATCTCCATTTTATACCAACTCCCATTCCAGAAAACAGCCTCCAGAGGATTAACTCTTCAAACATTCGAACATTTTCTTCAGGCATACGAATAAGATGCATTTTTCCTACAAGTGAAAAAGCTCACTTATAGCTAAGTGATCTTACACCACTGGTGTTTATAGAGCCTTATTCTACAAAGACAATTAATTGCTCAGTGTACCAGTCCTATTAGAGAGCAGTAACTTTTACCTGTACCTTTCCCTAGCTATATACTCATTCCTACAGCGGTGTATTTCACAGTGAGAGTTGCTAACAGATTTCCAAATGTTAGTGCACCTTCTTTCTATCCAACTGTACTTTCTACATTACAAAGGCGTAAATAATATAAAATGTAAAAGAATATATTTCAAATGCAAACAAGAGCTGAAATGCACCTTACTATTTAAATTTCACTACAATTCAAAGCAGTGACACGGAGATCTGGAGGAATTTCTTCGAACTGCTCAATAGAAATATCTCAACTCCTCATACAAACTTCAGCATTAATTAAAAATTAAACTGTAATCCTACTGTACAGCTTCCATCCAACAAAGTATTTATTTTGAATAAAATCCTTGTAGTTTGTACAAAAACAGGTGTATTTTCTGTCTCAGAAATAGTATGAAAAATTACAATAGAAGTAGCAAGGGTGAGTTCCCACAGACTAAAGTAACAGGCCAGTTACGTTGTCATATTGTGCACAATTACTTAGCAGGCAGACAAGCAATAGGTTGTACCCTATCCGATGGAGAGGTATTGACTACTTTCTTGCACGTAGGTTTAATTTGAACAATCTTGCTACATCAAGAAATTTGAGAGCAATGTTTTTTTCAACTGCACCTTCATGGAAGTACATGAAACGTGTCCTCTACATAGCTGGTGTAAATTCTCTCCAGCTTCATTTGTTCTTTTTTTTCGGGCTCCCACACCACAGTGAGTTACCAAGAGCAGCACAAGCTCAGCAAATGGGTTCACTTGTGCTGCTGAGGAATTTCAGTTTGCACCCGACCGTCAAACTTTGCATTAGTATTTCAACTATTATCACACAATCTACAGCCTGAGAATGGACAGAGAGCACACCTCTATGCAAGTGACAGCAAGTTGAGGATGAGAAACCACCTATTACAGCAAAATTAATTATTTGCAGAAACTGTACACGACATTTACATAACTCTAAGACACATCTGTGGATCCGCATGGACCACATGCTTAATGATCAATGAACAATTCTAGACTAACCATGTAATTTCTAGAACATAAGTCATAGATTATGACTGTAAATCTCTATCATATACAGGGTCACTTAATTGAAAAGTGAGCTGCTGCAATATTCAAATAAAACGGTAAATCACACAAACACTACGGATAGTGGCAGCCGCGTCTTCAAACAATACTCAGTTCTAGTTAGAGACACATACACTGACAGAAAACAAATTACTTCTGCATGCACGATTCTCTGCAATTACTTAATGCATTTCATGATCATTTCTGTTTAATTACTTTCCTTAGGTGTCACTTTATTCTGCAATAATACTTTATACTGTTTCATTTCAATGAAGGATTTTGAAAACCAGGCCTCTTTCATCACTAGGTTTCCTGCACTCTAATCTTTTATTCTTACTAGGCTCATTCTTTCTATCTTCATCACAAATTAGGGGATTTCCTTAAATATAGAGATGTTTTTCATGCAATTCTTTGTTTTTCTAAAATGTTACCAATTGATAATGAAATTGCCTCTACAATGCACTCAACTCAAAGCAGCCAAGCTGATGAAAACCAAAAATCTCAAGTATTTTATTACTGAGATCCCTAAAGTTAACACCAAGCATTTGCTGGAGAATGTGTATATAAGCTATGTAAAGTTAGGTGCTGCATTATCAAGGCACATTAAGTCATGGTCGTGTAACCAATAACCAGTTGTAAACATTCTGAAATGGTCTTGAAACACATTAAACTTAAGTGTTTCTGACTTTTTGTTAATATCCTCCTTATTACATATATTTTGCCATGTAAGCATTAAGTATTATTACAAATGCCTGAGGAGATCAGGAGGGTTTCATGAAATACAGAGACGCAGAGGATTTTATCTGCTATGTGGAAAGCCAGAGCTGCTCGTGGGCTTCCCAGGTTTATATTACATTCGTTATCTTCAAGCACTATGACATGTTGACAGTTTTAACTGCCTTCATTGGATCTACAGCCCATGCAATACCTACTGCAAGGGAAAGTTTGCAATTCACTGCCCATCTGCCAAAAGGCTGGGAGTCAGTCCTTCCAAAATATGTGTCATGATCTTCCCCCCAACCCCAACGCTTCTGAGGAACGTGGGTGGAAAGGCAGTGTGAGCGGAAGCAGAGACAGGCTGGGAAATGCCTGCCATTTCCACTCCCCATGAGCTTCAACACAAACTCCCAGGCTCCCACAACAATATTTGATGCTTACACATTGGCGAAGGTGAGCGTAAGACTACACTTTAACCTGCTACCCCAGAAGAGTCTATGAGCGCACATTAAGTTTTCCAATAGCAGAGAGACAGAGGTGAAATTTAAAGAGATTCCTTGTTATTTGACAGGAAGAAATTTAGATAATTCTTTGCTTTGTTAGTCCTAAAATCCAGGAACACCTTCCCCTTATTTCACTGTTGAAAACAATCCAACATTCTGAAGTATTCTTGGATCTTTTTTTGTTTTTACCCTCAGCAAAGAACATAACTTTGTGTGATCTGGAGACAAAAACTTTTTTCAAACTATACTCAGATCTATAGAAAGCACATTTTCCTTCGTATTTCTTTCATTATACCATTATTGTAAATTTATTTAACAAAACCAGAAATTTTGAGGGATTAAACAAAGAAAGAAAGTCACGCTTGAAGTCACTGCCTGCTGGTGCCAGTATGTTAACTATTAGGCTGTTTTACATTGATTTGGTACTGTACCAAACCATGAAATTCAACCACAGAATGGAAGAAGCAATCCACAGGATTTCACTTACACAGCCTCTCAAACTGTCTGCTATTTTTTTCCTCCCCTAAATTGTATTTATAAATAGTGAAGGAATTAATACAGCGGAAGAATATATCAATGTTTTAATACAATACAAAGAGGGTACGCTGTGTTGTTTCATACCTTACACAAAAAAATAGTGAGAGAGAAAAGTCAAATATGTAATGCCTTTAAAGAAGTTATAGCGGATCACTCCACTGTGCATTTCTGTAGTCAAAAGCATAAATGAAATCCAAAGAAATAAAACCCTGCTGTTTACTTTAGAAAAATAACCTTGAAATGCCTTCCAGTCCCTTGGAACTTTCACCCTGCCCTATTCCATCTAGATAGCAGACCTACCTCAGAAGCAAACTCCTGCACTGGTTTACACAAGGTAAGTAGCCTTCAAGTGAGAAGAACAAGTCATAGCTTAAGCTAAGCATTCAAGTAACTGATTAAGTGGCACCCAGAAATATGATCCTGCAACGGCTCATACATATGCCTAACTTTCCACAACAAACATACTCCTACTGCTGTGCTGTCCACAGCACATGTCAAGTTGAACATTCACAGAGATCACCAAGATCTTACTGTATCAAATTAATCTTAAACATATAACTGAAGTTATGAACGAAGAGCAGTTTCTTAATGAGTAGTTTTCAGATCACAAAACTTGGTGAATGTCTCCACTCTGGGATGGATTTTCCATACTACTTTCTCCTGCTTTTCTGAGTGGCAGTGCCACAGCCCTTTTAGCCCTTCCTCACAGGGCAACTGCCTGAGCATTTCTGTTGTTTATCTTGGTACCTGGCATAACTACTTTATATCCTATTTCTGATGCAGTTCATACTCAAGATGCAAGTACAGTGTTTCATAAAGCAGCTAAACAATGCTTTCCACCTTATTTTCAGTTCTTTCCCCAGAAGTTCCCAGCATCTTCGTCTTCTTTGCACTTTGAACTGATGATTTTAACATCAATAGTATGGATCTTTCCTGAGTTGTAATTAGCATTTCCAAGTTCTGAAACACTTATTCCTCATTTGAATTAGTCTTCTCCTCAATTCATTACTTGTCTACGCTAGAACCATCTGCTGCCTTTTTGCTCGCTTGTTCCATTTGTGAAGATCCTCCTCAAGTTCTCTGCCATCACCACAGCATTATACTATCGAACTAAAGCTCAGCATCATCCAGCAGATTAGAAATTTTACTGTTTTGCCTCTCCTTTACTCACTAAAGACACTGAAACTTGTCCCAGCAGTAATGCCAGGGGGATACCCATGCTGACTTCTCTAACCGGAAAATTGACTGTTGACCCTCAGCTCTTTGCTTCCTGCCCCTTAATCGACAAGCGAACCTTGCCGGTAATTCTAAGGTGCTCCAGCCACTTTAACCAGTGTTTGGTATGGAACCACAAAGTCTCTTTCAAAATCTTAACATTACATCTCCAGGATCTCCTCCCTTCACTCAAGTACCATGCATACACTCAGACCTCGAGCCAGATCTTCCTTCACTGAAACCATGCCAAGCCTCTCCCACAGCTGATACAATCCTTCGCTGTAGACTCTACCACTGCATCAGAGATACAAGTCAGCTTAATGGGTTTCTAGATTCCAGGATGCTTCCCGTGGATGGGAGCCATACAGTCAATCCTCCTGTCCTCTGTCCAGAGCCATATGAAACAGGATCATGCTCTGTTTGGCCAGCAGCTCAGCAATACTGTGTTTTGCAGTCAAGTTCCTTCAGTACCCTTTGGTGAATGGCATCTGGTCCCGGTGAACTGTTAACACCAAATCTGCTTGCTCTCACATTTTTTGCTTATTTACATTAAATTTGTCTAATCTCCTAAGGGGATGGTAGAGTGGTTAGGTACATGAATTTGAAAGTTGTCAAAAATGTAGCTAAGTTGGGACTGATCTTATGTAGCGCTCTTCCTGACAAGGGAATAAGTGGAATTTGTGAATGCCATAAAAGAGGAAATGTTCATCAACACACTGGAGGCCAGTCTTTGAAAGCACCAAATGTTCTTGATGAAGAATGCATGGAAGAGGAATAGGTAACACCTCACGGGGCAAGGCCAGTTTATACTAAAATAAAAGGGGTACAGTTCAAACTGTAATTAACTGCAAATATCAGCAGGACAACACCACGCAGAGGAAAAACAAATATAATCTTGTGATCTATCAACAAGGCGCATACAATGGAAAGATTCCACTTTAGCTGAAATAAACCCAATACATACTGCACATTTAGCTTAAGGATAGAAATAGTTTGATTCCACTTTAGAATGACTTCCTTTGATATGTAGAGGAGTCCAAGAATAACCAGTCCCACAGTCTTTTCAAAAAGGTAGTACTGAGCACTCTACTCTTAAAAAAGAAAATGCATAGAAAGATAAATTTAACTTCATAATGAAGGAGAAAATGGAGGGGGTTTATTTTCTTTTAAGCCATAAAGACTGACGTTGTCACTGTTGAAATAAGAGCTTTGTCTGCCCGAATTTAAAAATTATATTAACATTGCAGGTAATTAGGAATATTAATGACACTTAAGGAATAAAAAGAATTAACCTTGCAGATAATTATATTAACCTTGCAGATAATTGTAAGACAGTGTCTGCACAGAGTCATGATCAGACAAGGACTATATGTAGTTGTATAAGCACACATATATATGCTACCTGCTATGGTTTTTTAGTAACTGCCAGCTGTTTGTTACAATTTCAGGAAAAAGATGGGATGAATAAGGAAACATTTTTATTTTCTGGAAGAAACAAGAGTGATAATGGAAAACTGAGTTGTATTCCTGAGCTTCAACCAATCTAATGAGCAACTTCAAGTGATTTATTTTGCCTTGTTATTCATAAGTTTTACTGTCTGTCAAATGATACTTATTTCTCCTCTATAGTGCACAAGATTTACTTAAGACCGCCTCTACATAAACAAGCATTTATTTTTCAGTTCACTTTGTAGGTTATGTAATTTGTTGTCCTAGACACCGACTGATTAAGAGGAACAAAAAAAAAATCATATGAAATATTGTATTTCCACGCTCCGGAAGGGATCCCTACTGAAGTAGCACAGGTTACAAAAATCCAAAAATACTACTGAATTTATTGCTCTCATTTTCTAAGAGAAGCAGTTTGTAAAAATTATTTTAGAAATTAAGAATAGATTACCAATAGATTTCTCAGGGGAAGAAAAAATAAACTCCCTTAAATTAGCCAAAGTAAATATTTATTTAGAGTTGCGTATATTTTTCACAACTGTACTGACTGGAAGACTAAGAAACTATGAACTGGCTCTTTCTCAACTCCCAGAAAACACAAGAAGTTGGAACACAAAATGCTAACTTAGAACCATTTATACGGAGCAGTGTTTAAGAAAAAAACAAACCACCACCAACAAGAAAAACACCACGACGCTGTTTATCAGAAACAAAAGCCAAAGGCAGAACACAGCAAAGTAGTTTTTAATTATGTTTTACAGAACAGTTATCTCCCTGTCTCTAGGGAGATAACGCTGAAGCTTTGCTTACTTAAAACAAACATAAAAAAGGCAGTTTTGTTGCTAATACTGTTTTATTTATACTTAAGTTACTTTATTGCTGAAAGCACTGTGCATAATAGCAAAAAACTTCACATCTGTTAAGCGAGCAAAATGTCTTTGTCAGTAAGAAGGTTGGAAGCAGGAAGCAAAATAGCAGTGTTCTCTGGGTTAAAAGAGAAAGCAGACAGGAGCTTGTGGCCCCCAGCCAGCTCATCAAGCCATCCTTGCTTCCTAAGTGAAGAAAAAAAACAGGAGAATTCCCATGTTGATTCTGCGTGTATGCAAAGCAAGATAAAAATCGCGTCGCTTGGCATGACAGCAGCACCATGTCACCAAAAGAAGATCACGTCCCATGACAAACCATCACAGGATAGCTGGATCGTGTACAGGGAAACATCCAAAAAGAAGATTCCCAGAGGGAAAAAAATATATATGCAAGGCTAGTGAAACAGAGAGAAAAGAATAGCTAGGGTGAAGGTGCCCAATTCCCTTTATCAATAGAAAGCTTGGCTTGGAAGAGAGTTTCAATCTGAAAAAGCCTAGTCCCAGTTCTGGTATTCAGTATCAGTTCTACCTTTCAGCTTCTCAATTCATAATTCATTTTCCCCGATTCAGATCATTAAAAAAACAAACAACAATTGTCTTAACACCTTTGTGAAACTGCATGGCACCAAGCACTGAACTGATAAAGACACTTCTGATTAACAAAAGCACAACACCTGGCACTAAACCAGAGACTTTCGGCCTGTCACCTCAGGCCATAGATCCTGTAGGCTCAACTGAAGCTTGGATGATGCTCCAGCACTGCTTAAGTCCAGCAGATTTCCATTAAGTCAGTTCTAACTCCTCCTCCTACCATCCTCAGAAATTTCCCTTCTTCTGAAAGTTGCTGCTTTTGGGAAAGCAGCAATTGGAAAACCAACATGCATGATGTGCAACACTATGGTCTGCACACATTGTTTAAGTTCTGTGCACTGATTAACTCTGAAATCCTGTGACTTAATTAGTGCAAGAAAATAAAAAGATTTATACAAATTCACAATACACAAACAAATGCATAGAAAACATTACATTCAATTGCACTTCTGTTTTTCCTGACTCCAGCTTCAGGACTTCAATTGTTGTAGTTTAATTGTTTGAACACAGAAGGACACAGTGCCTTTTAATTCTCTAATATGATGGGAACACTTCAGAATTTGAAAAAAAAAAAAAAAAAAGATAAAAAATGCAATGCCCACTTCAGCAAATGCTTCCAGTATCTGTTTCTAAGGCTCAAGAAATAATCTTCATTTCTAAATGTCTTAGATAATTTAAAATTACCCCCCCCACACACACTCACAGCAATGCAGAGTTCAACCAAGTCTGCTGTTGAGAGTATTTTATTTACCTTTTAAGTATAGAATTTAACCGCATACATTTATCTGTTACAGCTCTCCTGCCATCTGTGTCATAGCATATTTCTTGAATTCATCATCAAGAGATGACTTCTTTCATGTGTTACCTCTTCACAGAGCCATACATGCATTCCAATCACTGACATTTTACCAGTGGGAAAAGAATCTTCTGATTTCAAGACACAGAGGGAGACTAATGACAGAGTACTCAGCAGGACACTGCATCTTCTTGACACCAATAAGAGATTATATTTCCTGCCTTCCACTACAGCAGGAAAGCACCAGCTGAGCAGTGCTGGTGAGACCCAAGCAGCTTAGAAAAAAACCCAGAGCCAATCATAACCGCCTACAGGACACAGCAATCACAAAGAGCTGGATTAGTATGCTGAGCAGGAAGAAGATGCAAGTTATTTATTAAACTCAGTCATCCACATGCCTTATTACACAACTGGAGAAGTGGAGAAAGAGGCAGAATATGATGAAGTGCTAGAAAGCAAGAAAAAAGCCACAAAACCAAAAATACTTGCCCTTAGCAGACTATATTAATTGGCACAACTGTGAAACTATCAGTGCTCTTTGACAAATGATACAAAATGCTCTGATCTCATCTCCACCTAGATTTCATAGATGTCAAGGAGTATCCAACAGTCAGCTCCTTTGTATGCTGCCCTATGTAGGGAGGGCAAGAGTTGGAAAGATAAGGGGCCGAGATCCTCAGCCTGAACAACAAAATACCATGTTGTCTGGACAAGTGGAAACCTTAACTGAGAAAGAGGCGCTACTTGGGTTGGGCTACACTCCTTCATTAGGTACCAACAGCAATAATCATTTGCATCACATTATAATTGGCACACGCTAAGTGGGACAGTTACTGAAGCAGTCTAAATGAAGAGGACCGCCATTTAGAGATCCTCTGCACATCACCTAGAGAAGAAATCAGGTTGAAGGTTTAAAGAAAACCAAAGTTAGCAGTACATCTTGGACATTCGCTATAACTAGACTAACTGCAGACTTTCAAGCTCATCATAGCTTGAGATTCTAGAGAATGCTTTTGGTCTGAATTACTTTCAGAGTTGTATAAACATGATGAGAACAGTTCTGTGCAAGCTATATGCATTTAACTGTAGGTGCCATCTGCCGTGAAGTCCTGGTTTGGAGAGTGCCAATCAAGAAAGACAAGGTGGCTACCGTTCATCGTAGAAGAGGGTATAAAATCATTTGCAACAGATCATGATCAGAAGGGTTTTAGGTCGTCAGCAGAGAGACAAATTATCACTTACTGCCAAAACCAAAGTTTACTTTTGAATAAAGGTATGCAAACATTCAGAGTAGAAATATGCATGCAGGATGTAGATGTGCTTTAGAAGATCCCAGTTATCCAAAGTCATTCCTACCGGACATTTAGATATCACAGTTCAAACAAGTCAAAGATAACTATCAGTTAGTGTGGCAGGCCACAGCTTTTTTTAATTCCCATAAATACGAAACAAATTCCCCCTAGACGCAATCATAATCAAGCTTGTCCTACATTTGGTACTTTGGTATATGATGGCTCTAACAACCTACACTTTTGTCTCAACAGTCCTTGTATTCCTTTTTCTTGACAACACTTCCTCCTCCGCTTCCAGAAAAGCAGAGAATAAACTCATAACAACTCTCTTGGATTGCCTTCATGATCCCCCTCCTTCCTGCTTGCAAATTCATTAGCTTATGAGTCCCACATCAACATCAGCTAATTTTCTATTTCATAGTAGGAAACTACAACTTATGGGATTCTTTTCTGGAAAATCAGCATCTCGCCACCACAAAGAGTAAAAACAAAAAACAACAACAAAAATTCATTTGGATTACTTAAATACTCCAGATTGATCACTTATTTTTTTTTTAACCCCAACAAATGGTGCTGTTCGTTGTGAAACATTCCATTCTTACAGTGTTGCAGTATCAGACCTCATAATACTTAATCAAAACAGTTTCACCAAAATGTTTTCAGAAAAAAACCTACTAGCTCTAGTGTCCAATTAAGTTTAACAACAGCTGCTCTAAAAATTTGCACAAGGGAAGCCACAGGCTTCTGAAGTATTTGGATTAGAAATAGTTTTTGGAATCAGATAAAAAGTATAAACAGAACCACAATCCTAAAACGTACTCTGAAAAGCCCGTTTGTGTATCAGAACAAATAAAACTTAGTAGCTCAAAGCAAATTAAGTTTACAAAACAAGAAAAAAAAACACCCACAAAGTCTCCTCTATTTCTGGTGAAGCACAGCATTCTAGTACCACTCTCCTGTAACTCACACGCTTATGTTTGAGACGAGAGAAGATTAAAGTTGTGGCCTACTTTTCCCCCCCCACTCAGTTAATGAATTGCATCTCTGCTCACTCATGAGATGTCCTTGGCAACTAATGATTCACCTCACCTGTTCCAGGAACAAGCTGATTGTAATAAATTACTCTGGCTTTCAACACCACTTCTCCACCCATATGGCCCCTAGTATATGCTCATCATTTATCTACAAGGTTCTTTGAAAAAAAAGTAGTGCTGCTGAAGCAAAAGCTCCCACAATAAAAATAACACTTACAAGAGAGAAGGTTTTTGAGTGAAAAATAAATGTTCATGGCAAGCTTCAATACTGAATGTGCACTAGGACTGATCAGTCACAAGTGTATATGGTTACAAATGAGCCTCCAAAATTGCACGTTTTTATTATTTTAGGACAGTCACTGAAATAACGCATTTACTACATACTACATCAAAGATAAGTTACAGCATGATTGCTGTAGGAGCTAATATACTAAACATTACTATACACTAGCATTTATTATAATCACAAGACAGTTTTAATTTCACACTTGACATTGTGCAAGTACGTGCCAGCTGATGCAATGCATTTCATGCATGTAGCCTTTATTGCTCAATATCCCTGTTTCAATTAAAAATTATGAGAAAAAAGTAACTGTCAAAATTCCTTACATAGAATCATAGAGTCACAGAACGGCCTGGGTTGAAAAGGACCACAATGATCATCTAGTTTCAACCCCCCTGCTATGTGCAGGGTTGCCAACCACTAGACCAGGCTGCCCAGAGCCACATCCAGCCTGGCCTTGAATGCCTCCAGCGATGGGGCATCCACAACTCCTTGGGCAACCTGTTCCAGTGCGTCACCACCCTCTGTGTGAAAAACTTCCTCCTAATATCTAACCTAAAACTCCCCTGTCTCAGTTTAAGACCATTCCCCCTTGTCCTATCACTATCCACCCTTGTAAACAGCCATTCCCCCCTCCTGTTTATATGTGCCCTTCAAGTACCAGAAGGCTGGAAGTACTTACCTTCCTTTCAAACCTTTCTCATGCAAATGTCAACATTTTGGTTGCTGGCCTGATGCATCTGCATGCTTTGGTACTGTATTCTTACTGAAAATGTTATACATTGTATAGACTCATCACTTACAACACAGAAAGAGGAAAATCTGCAAGAAGGAGAAGTGTGAGCTATCTATCTCCTTACTCAGACTTCTGCAGATCATTACATAAATCATATGATAGGAACGATATCTTTTACAAAGCCTATTTTAGGGTAATGGAAAGACAATTCCAGTTAAACAAGAATCAGAGATGTATGACGGTGGCTATACAGAGAATAGTTAAAGAATTAACCCAAAAGCAAAGAATGCAGTGCATCAATTTTCCTAAAGCCCTTATAAACCTGTTTTGGGACACTATTATCTGCAAAGTATCCTAGCTTAAATTTGAGGCATCTGAAGCACGAATCTATGTTTCTTCTACTGAATATTGTTCACCTCACTGCTACTGCTTTTAGAAGTACAAAACAGAGCACACCAGATTCAACTCTACAGCGGCTCCATAGAAATTCTGTATATTTACAGCTGCAGGGACAAATTCACCCCTCATTTTTTGAGCAACCAGATAAATTCCAAACCCTATTTATTACTGTCAGACAAAAATCACACAGGCAGAACTCCTTGGACAGTTTGAGGCCAGCATCCACCCATGTGGTGATGGCAGCCCTTCCAACCTGTCTGGTATGGGTACTTGCAGTGACAGCATACAATCTGAAATATTCAGAAGTGCTGCTCATATGCAAGAGAGAAAGTACTCCACGACCAGCAAAATGAGTGTGCCATAACTGAAACAGCAGCGAACATGGCAGCTTCCACTGTGGGTGCTCCTCAGTGCTCATCATTCACATTAAGAAGAAAAACAAAACACAAGCTATACGGAATTTATCATTTAAAAAGTTACAAAAGTTGTTTTCTTGATAAGCTATGTTAAGCTACCCTAAACACTTGCACTCTAACTTCATATGTAGCCACTGCAACTTAATTCAAATTCATGCTTTGTTTTTGTCACAAGAACGTCTGAGCAAATAAAAGTTCATGCAATCTTAATGTAAGTCTCCAACAGAAAAAGATCTTCCTTGGTGAGAGATCTAACCCAACAGTACATTCAATAAATTCCATGTCGCGTTTTCTTCTGCTATTAATTAATAAACAAACAGCACATCCCTGCCTACAGCAGTTAAACCCAGGTACTTTAAATGCCCATTCTAACCTAACAGCCTAACTTTGCAGAACAATCAAGCTTTAGCTAATTATGTTAATTAAACTAATTAGGTAGCTTTAGCCAACGCATGTACATGCAGCCGGTTTTAGAATATTTCATCTGAAGAGGCTAACATTATTCAGCATAACTGAAGGCAAACAGCCACTTCTACAGCAAGTGTTAACAAACAGCTGCAGTGAGTTACTTTCCACAGGAAACTGCTGCTGTCTTATACTCCCCACAGAGCCAAAAATGCCCAGGGGATGCAGTAGTAGTGCTTAACAGAAAGACTTAACTCAGCCCCAGGTCAGCAGAAGTCTAACCTGCCTTGCTGCCCAGGAAACTCTCAACAGGATTTTATAGTCAACACTCAGGTCTAACCTGTCATAACATGCTATCACCCAACTGTATTTAATCTGACAGGTCTGATTTTTGCCTTCACAAAAATCAGATATTGTGACTGTTACATAGTCATGGGTCTACTTTGCATTGCAGACCACAGATTCCTTATTTGAGCATCACAAGCTGAATGATCGATACAGAGTTCATGTGATAAAATACACTTCTGGCTTACATATTCAATCCCTTTTGGAGTAGAATACAATACATTTTTAACACTGAAGTACATATAAAAATGTATTTGATTTTGCTAACATGAAGATTAGCTATGGATTACTACTGTCTCTTGAAGGGCCAGAAGTCTCAAACATAAGCTCCAATTTAGAGATTCATTTGAAGTCTGACCATTTTACCCACTATGGTGAGCTGCTCACAAGTGTCAAGTATACCTCATTCTCCTCCTGTTGCATAGAAGTACTCGTTAAGATGTCATTCAAGAGAAAAAAAAGGATAAAAACAACAATATTTGGGTAGGTGAGCATAAGGCTAGAGAAAATGCGAGCAGCAGAAAGAACATCCCAACAAACTCTGACCTATACTCATTTCCAGTAATTACTAGAAAGGTGAAGGGCCAGCAGATTTTAAAACAAAAACCCCAGACCACATGCTTCAGTAGAAAAAAGGCACCAAGTTCTTAGCCAAAAAGAAAAAAAATTCATCGTGATGAATGACAGTTATGATTAAATACACCTAAGAGCAACAGCAAACTGGAAGTCTATTTCAATTTTGCTTGCTGTTTATCTTATTTCCTTGTCACTAAGGAAATATCTCCTTTCCTTGCATGGAACCGCAGTGACATTTGACAAAGCAATTAAGAAAAGGACGCTTGTGATCAGCTGCCTTCGCCCTGTTACCAAACAGTCAATGCTCAGTTCATGATTCCAGCAGATGTTCATGCTTTACAGACTTAGTGGGAACTTAAGGTCTTACTTTTTCTGTCCTTCCTGTATGACACAAAACTGAGTCTAAACAGAGAAACCACTCAATTATGAGCAGTAAGTATTAACCCATCCAGCACTATCCACTGTACAAATCAGAGAATAAACTCTGCCCAACAAAGTTATTTCTACAAACCCACAGCTAATTTGAAACCTTCTGGTCCGAATGCTAAGCAAACTGAAGAAAAGCCAGCTTGAGCAGAGAACTCTACTGTGGCCGTTTACTTCTCACCATCACCCACTGCCCTTTCCGGTTAATACTTTGCTGAAGAACTCCTGCTTATGAAACACAGACATACAGCATACAAAGACAGAAAGCAGCACTGTAAGGAGGCAGAGACAAACCCTGACAGGAGAAGCACTCTTGAATTCCCCCAGGCCTCATCTCTGCTTCTGCTCCATTTCCAGACTTGGGCCTCCAGTCTTTGCATGACTTTCTCATACCACTGGACTAAAAATCAAAACGAATCCTTCTCACAAAAAGATGACTTTTTGCATGTGCACTTCTGCAAGAAAGGGAGGTAGCCTAGACTTTCAAATTAAAAAAAAAAAAAAAAAAGGACACAGCCTCCCCACAGCCAGTTTAAATCACTTGTAAAATGAGGGACTAATTCTGCTTCAGACTCTGTACTTTCACTGTATTCTCTGAATTATGGTAGTTAAAGTAGTTAACTGATTTGGCTAAAGGCATCTTCAATTATTCAGGAATGCAACCTGATGGAGCAGCTGTGAGGGCATGAGGGCACATAGCTCCTGGGCAAACTCCTCCTGACCTGACATCAGTCACTGGACTTGAGGAGTAGGTGTGCTGCCTGCACTATAGAAACCCACCTGGGTTTACAGATACACCAGAGATCAGCCGCAGAAACAGGGGCCAAATATCAGCCCAGGTTCAGGTCTCCCAGAGAGGAAGAAGAGGACAAGGAGATGAAGAGGACAAGGAGACATGGAAAGATGAGGCTGCCATTATGGACAGAAGAGATTCTGCTGGAAACCTGGGTTCAATTTCAACAAGCACTAAGAGCTCACTCAACCTGGAAAAATCCAAAAGAAAAGTTTTACAGACTCATCAGAAAATATCCAGTAATCTCTAGTACTACATACACCACAGGCAGGAAAAAAAAAGGCTCTTTTCAGTCAAAGACTTGAGTTTTTATCTCCCCTGCCTTGCATTTACTAATGCTCAAATCATTTACCGTGATAAAACTGTGTTGCTACTTTAACTTGCCTATTTAACCCACCTTATTCTATCACAGCCACCTAAATAAAGGTATGCCACTGAAAGAACCTCAGCATTCCTATCCTGCAGCAGCCAGTACAGAGATGCTCTCTACTGCAGGGCAAGAGTTTTAACAAGGAAAACTTCCAAAGGTCAGTGGTTTAGGCTTTTTTATTTTTTGCCAATGTAAGGTGAATACAGTTCTGAATCACAGAACTGTAGGGGCTGGAAGGGATCTCTGGAGATCACCGTGTCCCACTCCCTGCTAAAGCCGTTCCCTACAGCAGGTGGCACAGGTAGATGTCCTGACAGGTCTTGAATATCTCCAGAGGAGGAGACTTCCCAACCTCTCTGAGCAGCCTCTTCCAGTGCTCTGTCATTTTGACAGTAAGTGTTTTTCCTTTGTATGGAACTTCCTGTGTTCCAGTTTCTGCCTGTAGCCCTTGTTCTATTGCTGCACACCGCGAAAAAAAGGTTCATCCCCACTGACTTGAATAAATGCAAGAAAATGGTTAAAACGTTAGCCACCTATCCAACAGTAAAGCACAAGCTAAAATAAACTACTATAAACCTAGCAATGGGATTGGTCAAAAATAAAGTCATTCTTTCCATGAGAACTTGCAGAAGAAACACTCTCATTCAACAGCTGGGGAACTTCCCTAGACTCAATTTTTTCAATTAGCATTTCCAACCAACAGCTATATAATCATTAACTATGCCAGTATGTTTTACATCGTGACTTGACTGTTAATGTACCTGAGCACTGTCTTATCTCCATTAAAATCCAGGTTTAATAAGAAGGGGGAAGTGCCATTTATGCTAATATTTTTGAACATTTTAAAGAAGCGTGTTTTTCTTCAACAAGTTTTGACTTTTAAGTCCAAAGCATAAAACCTAATTCATAAGCAGTGCATCCTAAAGGCGGTAATCTGTTGTCCTTCACTTTTGATGCACGAAAAGATCAGAAAAGAAGAAATATTTAAGAAAGGAAGAAAACAAAGAAAGAACGTGAACAAAAACCCACCATATTCTTACCTTACTATGAAGGTATGTAACAAATAATTTGCAGATAAGATATGCCTTCCTTCCCTCTACATACAGAATTTTAAAATGCTTCTGATTTCACTGAATTACCTACCTTTTCAATAATGCATATCCATCTTAAATATGCATTTTTGGTATGAGTAGAGGTGAAGAAGAAAAGGACTTGTTTACATTATTTGCTAGGTAAAAACAAGTCTGGCAGCTTCTCTTAAAGTTAATAGGCTGTAACAAAAACTATAAGGGGAAAGATATATATACACACAGGCTGTTGCAAACCAACTACTCCATCTTAGTTACAATGAACTTCCAGCAGCAAAAGATACAAAGGGTTACATATGTATTCTTTAACGTGCAAGATTTGTATTAAAATCATGTCTGTTTTTAATTTATTGTTATCTCCTATTAAAGAATAAATAATTGTACTGCCTTCTAACGTGTAGCTCTTGAGCTTTAAATCACTGACCATAACTAATAAGCAGTGTAATAGCATGAGTATCTTAACTAAAACCACAGACTGCAATTTTGTTGATTGTAAATCATCATCATTTTTAATGCACAAGCAACAGCAAATCTCTGTAATTACTGGGTGCATTTTGAATCACTTTTATGATTACTGCTCTATACCCATTAGAAATCCAAAACACTGAACTGCACAGGGCATAAAACTGGAATTATGATACAGTGCAAGCTATAATTGAAATCCATAAATTTCTGCACTGGTGTTCAAAATTATTTTGTTGCCAAGAACTGAAGCCCTGCAGAATTGACTTTAAAACCATTTACTTTAACGGAGTGTTGGTTTCAGTGACAACAGTAGTTAATGTCAGAGTACTTTAAAGATAAAAAAAAAAAAGTTGAAAATGTTGAGAATCACAAAAAATTTCAGGAGTGCCACTCTGTGATATTAAAACAAGAAGATGAAGCCAGCAGTAGTTAGTATATGTGCATCCATTGCCTTTATTTGGTATTAAACAGAGTATTATCTTCCAAAAGTATTAGTTCTCTAGGAAGGGAAATCAGAAATTAAATCACACAACAGGAAACTTTTTTTTAGGGTAATAGCTTTAATGGTTCTAGGTCCATGAAAGCAGACCTCAAAAATAAGAGAAACTTAAATGCCTGCAGAAAAGAGGTATCAGAATATTCATAGACTTGGGCAGCTGTTGACGGTTTACGGGCTGGTTCGGCCCGGTTCCGTGCCTGGCGGGGTGGAGGGATTTCGCAAAATCCGTGCCTCCGGAAGAGGGAAACAGGGGACCCCAAAATAATTAGAAAAAGTGGCAACGATCTGAGGAGAAACAAACTGATTTACTAAATATGGTATCGGAATACAAGATAACACACTATAATACAATATAATTAGAATTGAAGCTAATAAATCAAATATAATGCGAGAGAGAGATTGTCCAAATAGGCCTCACCATAACGCTGAGGTGAGATGCGCAGTCCGGTCGAGCAGCAGGGAGAGAGACTGATGAAGAAGAGCCAGTCAGATGACCTACCAAGGCCTTATATCTGTTCCCCCTGAGCAGAAATGATAACAGCACAGCAAGCAGGCTTCTGGGGAATGTAGTAGTTCTTCTCTTCGGGGACAGGTACCCAGAACACTAACTCCCAGTGCACTGCATGATGTTATGATGTGGAATACTGATAACCAAAAATCATAAAACCATGACAGCAGCCCAATTTACAAGAAGAGACTGGAAGAGCCCTCTTGTTTCAGCTCACAGAGCAAAGACATAGAAGAGATGACTGCTCTCATAATGCTGGTACATCTGAGATATCTCTTGAAAGGGAACTACTACTAGCATCCAATTAATCTCTACCTGTGAAGATGTATCCATGTTGGAGACTCAACGTAAGTAGAAGGGCACTGTTTTGTTCTTGGTTTTTCACTGTAGCTTATTAAAGCTGAAAGTCATCTCTATTAAAAAATAACTAATAAATCATTAATAAGTGTGGGTTGGAAAGCAGAAGATAGCACCTATTTGAAAAAAGGAGAAGTTGTTGAGAACCTTAATGAGGTTTTCTATCAGGAAGAAATAGACGAATTTCTTGGAAAGATTCTTCCAGGGCTACAGACTGATGTCACTGCCTGCTTCCACTGGTCACAAAGTTTGTTTTAACGTAGGCAGTCTTTGTTTGTTACTCTGGTTTGCTTCTCCTAAATTAAAAAGACACTGCAAAATCAGTAAGAGACAATTTACAGATCCATCCTGTGGAACCTCCAGAGAGAAAACCTGAACAGAAGAAAGTAGAAAGCATACTTTTTTCCAACTTCTTTACATAAATTGCTTCAGAAAGAGGCTACAACATCGTACTTATGATTACCACAGTCACAGCTGAAGAACTACTCTTTAACTAAAAAAATCACTTTCCCAGTATATAGTTTCCCCTTAAATACTTCCCAGATTTCCAAAATCTCCAGGCCAGGAGCAACCATGCAAAATTTTCTACCTTAAAAGGAATATAATGAACTGTTTGCTTTCAGGAACAGTATGTTCAAAGCGGGTTACATCAGCGTTATTTAACAACATTTCCACCTTTTTAGAAATAAAACGTTCAAGGCACCTAACTTCACACAGTTATGTGTAGGCAAACGTGTGCTTGAGTAATTGGGTGTCATCTCTAAGATGATACAGCTCGCCCTCTTAGCATAAAGATCAGCACTTGTGAATCAAAACACATTCAGTCCATTATAACGATAAAGCAAACAACACTTAAAGACACTAAATGAACTCCCATTGCATTAACAGGAAAATCTGCCAATTATGCAAGTAGGTAATAAGAAGCACACCACTACGGAGGGAAAGTCATAGGATAACAGATACTTTTCCTGATCTTTTCCTTCCATTGCTAAGGCTTGGAGAATTGCAAGCATCACTTAGCTCTGGTTTTGTCTTGCCTGTGCGTTTAAACTCTCCAAGGCATTTCAAGAACCTGCATCCTTTCAACAGGACATCCCTCCCCAGCTTATTACAAAAGTTACATTTCAGAATGCAACACATACAACAACTGAACTTGTTTTATGGTCATGGAATGATTAATTTTTGTCAGGCCAAATGCTTCAAGTATGACAGTCAAGTGCTCACTTCTGCCCTTTGCAGCATTACAGTACACAAATGTTCAAAACATCTGGCCATTACGCAATTACTAGAGAAAGAGTAATTCTTCAGAAAGAATTTTATCCGAGGTTTCATTTCTGAACTGCTGTTGATAGCAGAAGAGACTTACAAGAACTCCAGTACCACATAAGGGACAAGTTAGGTAGATTTTAAAAAAGGATGGAAGTCCTAGGAATTAGAAGCATGAATCTGAATTTGTAGCAAAATAGCATAGCAGCAAGATGCACAACTAAGACAGAAGAAAAAAAGTAGCATTTTACTATGCAGAATGAAAGTCATGGTACGCCCTATAATTCTATTCTTGCATCAGTCATTCACTTGCTCATACTTGTACAGCAGGCCACGCTGGAGCCTTTGTCACTGACATACCACATAAAATAGAGCAAAATAATCAACTGTGAGGTCTTGATGCAAGAAAAACTGCAGAAGAGAAGTAGTTTCTTGGAAGAAGCCAATCCACTGTGTCACTCACCGAGAATGAAATCCTTGCAAAGGACTGACTGAACAAAAGCATTAGTCCTACCCCTTCTGACCCTACATTGGATCAGTGTGCCTGCAGGGATATACAGAACAGACATTTATTTTTACATGACATGTCCAGTAGGGAAAGAGTTCCATATAGTTTACACTTGAGTCAGACTAACACGGAATAAAAACGTGTCTGAAGGTTTAGAAATATAATCCTGATTCATCTGTGACCCAAGAACATTGCTGTTTTCTTCAGCTATGTCTTGAACTATAGGATGATACCATACAGTATTAATATGCATCAGGTCAGACCCTTGGCCACATTCAAAGTACACAAAGCACTCCCCAGGAAGGGATTTATGCAGGTGTCTCAAGGCTTATCCTTTGCAGACCTCACTTTTGCACATGCACATTCATGTAGCACCAATGGACCTACACTCCTTAGGCACCACAGAATCATGGAATGGCTTGGGTTCGAAGGGACCCCAAGGACCACCAAGTTCCAACTCCCCCCACCACAGGCTGCTAGATCAAGTACTAGATCAGGACAGCACAGAATTATTCTCAACTCCTACTTCCAGTAGTAAACCAGCAGTAGTGACTGAAACACAGAGTAGACATACGTGTCTGTGCCCTATGGACCTTATAGGCACAAGGAGAGGAGTTCACCTACAGGTTAGATAGAGTTATGGTCACAACTAGACCAGTGGCATGGAGTG